>JAPPVO010000032.1:99714882-100044443 GCA_030407325.1 Camellia japonica
ATAAGTTTTCAAAACAATTCAAGTTAGTGAGTGCAAAACAAGCACAAGTTAGTAGGGGTGCAAAACCATGCACAAATTAGTAGGGGATGCAAGACAATGCACAAGTTAGTGGGGTGCAAGACAATGCACATAACGAGCAAAGACAATGTAGGTTATAGGGGTGCAAAACAATGCACATAACGAGCAAGACAATGCAAGTTATAAGGGGATGCAAAACAATGTAAATAACGAGCAAGACAATGCCAGTATATGAAAATGCAAAACAATGCAAATAACGAGCAAGACAATGCCAGTTATATGAAAATACAAGACAATGCGAAAGAGGCGTGCATGACAATGCGAAGTAAGGAAATGCATGACGATGCAGATGACGTGCGAGACAACGCATGCATGACAATGCAAATGAGATGTGCATGCCAATGCAAATGAGAAAATGCATGACAATGCAAATGAGGAAATGCATGACAATGCAAATGAGATGTGCATGACAATGCAGATGAGGAAATGCATGACAATGCAAATGACGTATGCATGACAATGCATGTACTGAAATGAATGATAATGTGCATGCCAATGCAAATGAGGAATGCATGACATGCAATGAGATGTGCATGACAATGCAGATGAGGAAAATGCATGACAATGCAAATGAGGTGTGCATGACAATGCAGATGAGGAAATGCATGACAATGAAAATGAGATGTGCATGACAATGCAGATAAGGAAATGCATGACAACGCAAATGACGTGTGCATGATAATGCATGTACTGATAATACAAATGACGTGTGCATGATAATGCATGTACTGAAATGCATGATAATGCATGTAACATAATAAGATGTATGATGACGCAAATGAGATATGCGAAACAACGCGGATGGAGGTACGCAAGACAATACGACCTAAGGGATGTGCATGACAATGCAAGCATGGCGTACGCGACAACGCATAAGAGATGTGCATAACAATGCAAGGATGGTATGCGCTACAATGCATATAGTACGTGCATAACAATGCAAGCATGGTGTGCACGACAACGCATATAATACGTGCATAACAATGCAAGAGCGAAATGACGTATAACCAATGCGCGCTCATTATAAACACGACAAAACGTTGTAATGCAACGTATTTAAAGTAATTTTCGAATCTTGCAAAAGAAAAAAGGATACGAAAAGGATACACCTCGTACGTATCAAGTGCCGCACTCGGAAGGCACGATTCGAGGTCAACACGAAGGCCGGTTGAGCTTCAAAAGTCTACTTTCTTACACTGTCTTGAGAAATAAAGGTCCCAAACAACATTACTGACCCAAACAAGGGTGTAGGAGGTGCATCGACCATAAGGGGAGTCCATTGGCCATCCATCGGCCACAAAAGGAGCTCATTGGCCAAATATTTAGCCGATCGGCCAAAAATGGCAGTTTCGGGGCAGTTTTGTCATTTTGCCTCGGGTCTTTTAAATATAGGGTTCCAAACCCTATATTCTCACTTCTCCAAGCTCGAAAAACATTTCTTCCTCTCTCTAGGTGATTTTCTTCGCTTCGATCCGTGTTTTTCTCTTGTTTTCGAGCCTTTTCCATCGTTCGATTCGCAAAACCCTTCTCGTTTCGCACACTTTGAATCGATCGAAATTTGTTTTCGGTGTCCCTTTCTTGGTTTCCATCACTTGGGGTTTGTTTCCCCCGAGTTATACCTCAATCTTCATGCCTTTTTCACACTCCGACCTTTTCTCCCATTTTCACCCGTCGGGGTTGACTTTTAGGTTGACTTTTCGCATTCTCACCCATTTTTCACACTTTTGGCCATTTTTGCACTCTTTTTTTTTTTTTTTTTTTTTTTTGAGATGGCAGACGACATTCCACAGGGTGGGGCTCCCCCAAAGATGGACGTGGACCCTGAGGTCGAGCTCTTACCTCTTCGCATTCGACCATTCGATCCGGCAACCTACAGGCCGGCGATACACGTGTTGCCTCCTGACGGCATTCGCCACTTCAGGAGCTATACGCGGGGCGCGCCACTGAAGCTTTTGCTACGGGAGCCAGAGTCACATCTGTCCTACGGCGCTTCTAAGGTACACTCTTCCCCTCTGTCTCATTTTCTGCAATGTAGAACATATAACTGCGATAGTCGATACTGTTCTTTAACTGCTTAACCCAGATACACTGATATATCATATGTGTAGTTCACCGTGAGCAACGCCCACACTCGATATCTGTTTAAACTAAAACACATGCACACACACTGCATTCTCAACCGGATAATCCAAACACACTGGTACATCATATGCTTAGTTCACTGTGAGCACACCCACACCCGATATCTGTTTAAACTCAAACACATGCACACACACTGCATTCTCAACTGGATAATCCAAACACACTGATACATCATATGCTTAGTTCACCGTGAGCACACCCACACCCGATATCTGTGTAAACTTGAACACATGCACACACACTGCATTTTATCAATTCTGAACGCATCCAAGCACTGTATTTCTAACATTACTTCGCAACTGTTTGTCTTTGAACACAGGGAGATTTCCATGCCTTCCGAGGGTATGGGAACACCATCGCTCGAGATTGGTATATGGAGTTGTCGGACGCAGTTCATCACATTGTTGATCGGGCCTGGCTTCGGCGTTTTCTGCAGGGGACTCTCGCGCCTCACTGTGAGTAGGCCTCTTCTGGGCACACTAGTGGAGAGGTGGTGGGACACCACCGACTCTTTCCACCTTTCTGCTACCGGGGAGATGACGATGACTCCCTTTGACTTCTCCATGCTCACAGGCATCGGAGTAGGGAGTGATCCAATCCCCTTTGATACTGATATGGACGAGTGGGACGCCGCACAGATTTACTTGCTTGGCGCTCAGCCTCCTCTCTCTCGTCCAGGATTTGTGAGGTACTCTTGGTTTGAGGACCATTTCAGGATTCAGGAGCCACGACTCGGGAGGAGGGGAGCAGTATGCTCGCGGCTTCATCATGTTCCTGGGGACCACACTCTTCGCCGACCGGGCGAACACCGTCACCCTTACTTGCTGAGCGCACTAGTGGACGTGACGCGGATCCGGCACTATGATTGGGGTGGCGCAGGCTTGGCCACTTTCTACGGATATATGAGCTCATCTTCTCGCCGCAACAAACAGTTACTTGGAGGCTACTAGCGAGCCTGGGAGGTACACCTTTCCTTTTTGTCTTTTCAATTCTGCTTTACATTATCTGTACACCGTACATACTGCACACATGCAATCTGCTTTACACTGGCTGTACACTGCACACGCTGCACAACACACTACACACATTCTCTGATTTCTGCTTTATCTGCATTCTGTTTATCTGATAAGCATACTCATATCTGCCCTATTACACTATACAGTTGTGGGTGTATGCCTACTTTCCGAGGCTTGCCCCAGTGCTAGACGTGGAGACGCCCCCCATGGTTCCATTTTCCCACCGCTTCGATGTGAGGTGTGAGCGGAGGCCACGGGAGTCCTTCCTGTTCTTCCGCCGATACTTTGACACCATCACTGCTGTAGAGGTATTTCCAACTTTGCAGTTCATTTAAGCTTCGCTTTACATTATACTTTCAACAGTAGATAACAAACTGTATATCATTTGCAGATCACCTGGCAGCTGTGGGCGGTGTTGCCTGATACAGTGAGAGATGGATACATGGGTGCCAGGGAGACTGCCCGGTTCAGGATTCTGCTGGAGGGCCCGGTCTGTCGGGCATGGTATTTCGGGGAGCGCTTCTTGCAGCAGACCTTAGGCTTGCCAGAGCAGACAGTTCCAGCACCTCTTCCTACCCACACGAGGCACACCGAGAGGTATACCTTAGAGGAGATGATAGACTACACGCTTGGTTGGGACTCTAAGCCCTTTAGAGATGAGGGCAACTACATCGAGTTCATCTAGGCTTATCTCATGCGACCTTTGACCGGTGCTCGCCGAGCTGAGAGAGAGAGGCCTGCAGTGCCAGCGGCAGGAGCAGGAGCATCGAGGGCGACTCAGGCCCGTGGGAGGAGTCGGTCCCGGAGAAGACAGGGAGCTGGATGGCCAGAGCTGCCTACGACGATGACATGCCGAGGACAAGGTGGGGAGACGTACCAGATACCCATCGCTCCTCCTCCGGCTGATCATGAGCTTATCGGAGTCTACGGCTCGACCCCGGTATGTACTACTATACTTTGCATTATGTACAATTATTTCATTTCATTTGATATTCTGCAAAATACTAATGACTTCAACACTTTTGCAGGCTTCCGTCGAGTACACTTGCCAGTCTTTGGAGCTGACTGCCTCCATGATGGGGATGTTGCCGCGGAGCATCGATCTATTGACCATCTACAGTATCCCGGTAAGTTCCTTTAACCGCAGTCTCAAACTTTACATAATCTGTTTCATACTGATCTGATATACCACATTGTCGATACGGCACTTGGTACACAGCACTCACGGCACTGATACACTTGAACTCACATACTACTCACATCATTGCTCACGGCATTCATATACTGTACTCACACATTGCCCATAGCATTCATACACCGTACTCACACATTGCTCACAGCATTCATACACTGTACTCACACATTGCCCACAGCATTCATACACTGTACTCACACACTGCTCACAGCATTCATACACTGTACTCACACATTGCCCACAGCATTCATACACCGTACTCACACACTATATTCGGTATTCATACCTTGCTTTGCGTAGCATAACTGATGCATTTGCCATTTGTTCCTTTCAGGCCCCATTCCAGATTCTGACCGCGGGAGGTGCTCCAGCTGGACCATCCGTACCTACCCGAGGAGGAAGGGGAGTCAGACGGAGGATGACTATCCACAGCCGAGGCAGACACAGGCGCACCCGTGCTGAGAGCAAGTTCACGAGAGCCTCCCCCGATGATTCTGATGAGGAGGCGGCGTCGTTCCAGGGTGAGGCCGGAGACAGCTCAGACTCTGACTACGGAGCCGGCAGTGGTGATCCTGGACCCTCGTCCAGGAAGAGGACCAGGACAGATTCCCGTGCTCGAGATGACTGATACTGATCTAGACACTTGCTGCTTTTCTTCTTTTTGCTTTGTTCAGACATTTTGTTGCTTTTCTTTTCCTTCTTACTTTATTTCCCTTTTTTGCTAATAGTTTGAGCACATTGTACTGCCTCAGGCAGGTTTTATTTTCTCAAAACTATGTACTTTTTGCAAAAGAAAAAAACATGAATGGAATGAAACAGCTGTTTTTGTTCAAAAAGTGTTACATTTGTACATTCTATGCATCGCATCGCATCGCATTACATAACAATGTAAATGAGATTGAACTTTTGTTTTGAAAACCAAACACTCGAATTGCAATTAATCAGGTAGTAAACCAACTAACGACAAAACAACTCGATAAACAAAACAAAGAACTCGACAAGCTAACCAAATGTAAATACAACTCGAAAAGCAAAACAAAGACTTAAAGAATGTAAAATACAACTCGATAAGCAAATGTACAACAACTCGATAAACAAATTGAAGTAACACTGGTGCGACTTCGCGAAATCATCACCGGAAGGTACTGGAAGTGGAACCAATCACAAATTCTCAACATATTCAACATATAGACTGCTCATAGAATAAATGGAGAGGCCATCGGCCAAAGAGAAAGGCCATCGGCCACAAGAAATGGCGATTGGCCAACATTTTTAGCCGATCGGCCAAAAGAGATGGTTGGTGGCACTATTTTTGGCCGATCGGCTAAAAATGGTAAGGACCTCCAGAATGTTGACACCTGTCTTCCACTCAACACCTTATCTTCTACAAAAGCCTCAGCTTCGTAGTTTTCCTCATTTCAACACTAATTTGCACCAAATGGAAGAATTTCTTGTCCAAAATCTCACAACTTGGATTGCCAACTTGGATGGCTTGGAAAGGCTAAATTTCCGGGGCTTCGGCATAAATGCACTATTCATGTTGGGTCGCACTCAGCTGCGTTTTCCGTTCCTATATGCCGCGGCAAGGTTTTGGAATCCGGTGACACACGTCTTTAGCTTTAGCGAACAAGAGATGTGTCCTACTTTCGAGGATTTCCAAGCTTTAATGGAATCCGAGCGCGATGAAGAAATCTTGCCTCAACTCCAGTTCGGCCACGTCCAAGCCTTAGGATGGATGTGTGGCCTTACTTTGCACGACGCTCGGTCATTGATCCACGATGGAGAGCTGGACATTCCGAGCTTGGTTTGTCGGTTTTCTGATGCCGGTGACCGTGGCGACCATCATTGGCAAGGTTATCGATGACACGCGCTTTGCTTGTGCATGTTGTCTCAATTCTTACTTGCCCCAGGCTCCGGTGAATTTAGCACTCGTTTGATCGAGGTTGCCGAGGGCTTAAGAGAGGGTAAAAGTTGCATCGCCATGACGCTAGTCGAAACATTGATGGGCTTGGACGCTTTTCATCGCCAGGAGACGGCTAGATTTGCGGGGAGTCCACTACTATTGCAGGTAATGTTTCCCACCCCATCTCACATATGTATTGCTCACATCACTCGGCCGTCAGGTTCGGTTTTTCTCTCAAAACCCTTTTCTCACTTTTTCTCTCAACATACACCTCTCTATTATTTAATCTCTCATTTTTCATCCCTCCCCAGGTGTGGTTGATGGACAAGTTGAGAGTGGTGGACTCGTGTCTGGCATATTCAGCTCGCGGCTATTCCTTCCGGTGACGTCTAGTCGATGCTCCGGATGAGGGATGGTAGTACAACTGGATGTGCAGTTTGTCTGCGGACCACATTGCTTGGCGTTGCCCTTGGCTTAACCTACCGGTGATGAGCTATAGCATGACTCGTCGGCCCGGGATCCAGTTGATTGGCCTGACACACTGCGTGTTTTACTTTCCGTTTCGGTTCCGGTGCCAGTTCGGACATGATCAGACTTGCCCAGAGGAGGGGATGGAGTACCTTGCTACATTTTCGGTCCGAGGCGTGCAGCTAGCTCGGTATGCCACAGCCTGGAGGACGAGAGAGCTTCTAGCCCCCGCTCCTACTTTCAACTGCACCCTCTCTGATGAGTGCTTAGATTGGCTCAATGAAGAGGCACAGATTGGGCCCAGCTTGGCATCAGAGGCTTCGACCAGCTCTGGGAGGGGACGCAGGGACACCCGACTATGCCCCGGATTTATTTGCTTTAATCAGAACTTTCAAGTTTTCTTTATGATGTAATGAAAAGCAACTTCAATTTTGTATTCGAGAGCAGGAGAACTCTGTATTGAAATCAATGAAATTGAAGGTTGTGGGTACTGAAAATTTTCCGTTTGGTCCAAAAATGGTCTAAGTTGTAAAAAAATTAATTTGAGTAAATCAACTTTTATTAAAACTTTTCAAAACCATTTTCGATATGGATCAGAACTGGACACGCCTGAGATTTGTCACTGAGATGCACAACCCCGGATTCCAGCAACTGGAAAGTTGCCCCTAGTCTGAGTAACACTACACCGGAGATCATAACCGAGCTCTTGAATGCTGAATAGACAAAGATGACCAAGGCGATCACATGGACAAAGTTGATTGGGGAAGTGTTTATGGCTGGACTTCAGGATGAAGTTGCCTACGTATCCCAAAGATGGGAATCAAGCCTTACGTAGTTCGACTCAGGTTCGCTCGTGTATTAACCCTCACCTTTTACGCTCTAACTTTTGCCAAGGCCGCCCTTTGCAGGTTTTCAACCTTGCGAGTTCAGTTTTTATAATTTCAAATTTTCTGTGCTCTAACTTTTGCCTAGGTCGCCCTTTCGGGTTTTCGGCCTAGCGAGCCACTCAGGGAAAATATTTCTTCACTTGTCCATGTTGATCGGTTGGGAGAACTCTAGGCATCTAGGTCCATCAGAACGACAGCTCCGCCCGACCAGATAGACTTGATGATGTAAGGACCAGTCCAATTGGGTCTGAACTTGCCCCTAGGGTCGTGGATGGGAGCTCGGTTGTCTTTGAGCACCAAATCTCGTTCTTTCAAATTCCTGGACTTAACTTTCTTATTGAAAGCCCTGGCAATTCTGCGTTGATAACCCTGAACATGGTACAGTGCTTTCAGTCTTCGCTTATCAAACAGCATGAGTTCTTCGAACCTACTCTGCTGCCAATCTGCCTCAGCTATCTAACACTCAGCCAATACTCGCAATGACGGAACCTCAATTTCGATGGGTAGAACGGCCTCCATCCCATAAACCAATGAATACGGAGTTGCCCCAGTAGAAGTTCTAATTGACGTCCGGTAGCCCCACAGAGCAAACGGCAACTTATCTGGCCAGTCCCGATAGGTTTCCACCATCTTCTGTAAAATGTGTTTGATGTTCTTGTTGGCGGCCTCAACTGCTCCGTTGGTCTACGGCTGATATGTGGATTACTTACGAAAAGCCACGTTGTATTTGTCCAACAAGTCGATCACTTCTTTCTTGAAGTGGGAACCATTATCTGAAATGATCTCGTTCGGGACCCCGTAGCGATAGATGATGTTGTTCCTATTGAACTTGGCAACATGCAATGCTTTCAACACCGCATAAGATTGGGCCTCAACCCACTTTGTAAAATAGTCTATCGCGACCAGAATGAACTCATGCCCATTGGACCCCTTCGGAGTAACAGCCCCGATCACATCAATCCCCCAGACTGAAAATGGCCATGGCGAAGTCATGTTGTATAGCTTCGACGGCGAAATGTTCATGCGGTTTGCATGGATCTGACATTTGTGGCATCGCCGGACAAAGCCAATACAATCCTCCTCCATGGTAGACCAGTAGTAACCCTGTCTAAGGATTTTCTGGGCTAGCATCACCCCGTTCATGTGCGCTCCGCACTCTCTCCATGGATAGCCTCCACTAGGAGCTTCGACTCTTCAGCATCAACACACAGCTTATGCATTCCCAGATGACCTCTCTTGTGCAGTTTACCCCCGCAGACGATGAACTGAGCGGCCATTCTTCTAATTGCCCTTTTATCTTTGGTATTTGCCCCTGGTGGATACGCCTCTTTCTCCAAGAAGTTCCAGACATCGTAATACCAGGGGTTCTCATCTTGAACCTCATCTATGGCAGCAATCAGCTCGTAGGCTGGCACAAACTTCTGGTCAATGATGATCGGATGCATCCAGACTCCAAAAGGGATGTCTATCATAGAGGATAGAGTTGCTAGTGAATCTGGGAACCTGTTGTTCTCTCTTAATAGATGAGCGAAGTTCAGCTTCTCAAATCGAGGAATCAACAAGTCCAAGGTCTGGTGGTATATTCTCATCTTTTCTTCTTTGACTTTCCAATCTCCTTTAACTTGAGATACAACAAGGTTCGAGTCCCCGATGACGTCCAACCGTTTTGCCTCTAGTTCTAGGGCGGCTTCTAAACCAGCAATACATGCCTCATATTCTGCTTCATTGTTCGAGACTTTGAACTGGAGTTTGAATGCTAGAGGGATACGAGAATTGTCGGGTGCTATTAGCAACACCCTTATCCCATACCCGTATTGGTTTGACGCTCCGTCAAAGTACATCGTCCAAGTTTCGTCTTCGACATGCAAAATGGCCTCATCTGGGAATAAGTACTCAACTGCTTCATCCCCTTCCACAGGGTGAGCGGCTAGGAACTCCGCTACCGCTCTTCCCTTTACTGACTTGCGAGTCACATACTTCAGATCAAATTCGGAAAGCAGAAGCAACCAACGAGCTAGCCTACCCGTAAGTGCCGGTTTCTCGAAGAGATATTTGATGGGATCTAATCCCGAAACCAGTATTACGGAGTGAGCTAACAGGTAGTGCCGCAGCTTCCTGGTAGCCCATACCAAGGCCAAACAAGCCTTTTCAAGCGGAGTGTAACGGGTCTCGTAACCCAGCATCTTCTTGCTCAGGTAGTAGGTAGCTCTCTCTACCTTGTCCTCGGACTCTTGTGCAAGCATGCAGCCCATTGTAGTTTCAGTCACTGAAAGATACAAAATCAACGGTTTCCCCGGCTCAGGCGGTGACAACACGGGTGGGTTCTGTAAGTATTGCTTAATCTATTCAAAAGCAGCTTGGCATCGGCCGTCCCATTGGAACTTCGTTCCTTTCTTCAGGAGACCAAAGAGTGGTTCACAAGTCAAGGTTAATTTAGCAATAAACCGTCTTATGAATTGCACTTTACCTAGAAAGCCATACACCTCCTTGTCAGTCCTTGGTGGTGGCATTTCTAAGATGGCCTTGATTTTGGAAGGGTCGACTTTGATACCTCTCTGTGTAATCAAGAACCCCAGCATTTTCCTTGCTGTAACACCAAACGTACATTTCTGAGGATTTAGCCGCAATCAAAACTCTCTGATCCTTTGGAAGAACTTTTGCAAGGCGGTGTAGTGGCCCTTTCTTTCTTTGGACTTGACAATCATGTCGTCCACGTACACCTCAACCTCTTTGTGGATCATGTCATGCAATATTGTGGTCGCAGCCCGTTGATATGTAGCTCCAGCATTCTTCAGCCCAAACGGCATCACCCTATAACAATAGGTCCCCCACGGGGTGGTAAAAGCAGTATTCTCCCGGTCTTCGGTTGCCATTACAATCTGGTTGTAGCCTGAAAAGCCATCCATGAATGAGAGCAATGCATGCCCCACAGTGAAGTCCACTAATTCGTCAATATGCGACAGAGGAAAGTCGTCCTTCGGACTGGCTTTGTTCAAATCTCTGAAATCCACACATACCCGGATTCTGCCATCCTTCTTCGGCACTAGAACGATGTTGGCCAACCAAGTTGGGTATTCAGATACCAGCAGGAACCATGCGTCAATTTGCTTGGTGACCTCTTCTTTGATCTTGATAGCCCAGTCTGGGCGGATCCTTCTGAGCTTCTATTTAACAGGTCGGGCCTCTAGGTCAAGAGGGATCCGGTGCTGTACAATCTCAAGATCGATTCCAGGCATGTCTTCGTAGGACCACGCGAAAACATCTTTGAAATCTTTTAATAAAGCGACTAAGCGCTCGCACTCCTCCGAAGACAACGTGGACCCAATCTGGACCAGCCGCGGGTCCTTCTCAGTACCAATGTTAATTTGGGTGATTTCATCAACCAGTGGTTTTACAAATCTCTCATGCTCTTGTTTTAGCAAATATTTGAAAACCGGAGGAATTTCTCCCTCGTCGTTTTCATCGAAGTTTTGAAAGTCTGAATTAATGCAATAAATCAAGGGTACAGAAAAGTAATCGAAGGCCACAGCCATACAATTCTCATTAAGTACTTCATCCAGTCCATCTGATTCTTCTGTTACAACAGCCTCAAAAGAGAAAGAAAAAGACAACCTAGACAGGACTGTGGCATCCGGGTTGTCACCCCCAAGAATACCGAACTCAAAGTCAGACGAGCTGGAATCTGATTCCGACTCTACGGACTCAGTGGAATCAGATTCTGGCTCACTACTTGACTCGGTGCTGCTCGATAAGAATACCTCCTCGTACTGCCAGATGAGGGAAGGTGCGATGGATGCATCCAAAATGTTTGAAGGTGGGCTCGCAGCCGTTTCATTTCCAATCATAGACACTGAGAGATTATCCCCTAAGCACTCATGTACGATTGGAGGATCAGATAGTAGACAGGCCAGTGCTACCCCCATTTCAAACTCGGTGCTTCCGAAATCCACTCCCTTACACTGCTCAACCTCAGCTGATGGGTCTGTCTACTCCTCGACAACATCATCCCCGAATAACTGCAAGTCGAAGAAGATCTCAACTCTCGGCAGGCGCCTCTTCTCTGCGTTTAGCCATGGCTCTGGGAAGCCGCAGAATGGAAAGTTTTCTCCCTCCCGGACAAAGCGTCCGTTCAGGGTGCCCTGAATAGGCCGATGCATCAAATCGAAATGCATCCCGGTCTGCTTGGCTCTGGCTCTTCCAGCCATTTCCTTGCCTTTCCTCACCCAGTCCTCTTTGGTAGGCAAATAACCTAAGCCAAAGGTATACGGGTTGTGCGGCACTTCGGCCGATACTACAATGCCTTTCGGCCACTTCTTCCTAGTCCCATCCCAGGGATGTGCTGGAGCTTGTTCATGAAGTATACTAACTATGCACTGACATACAACCCCTCATCAACAGCCAAAATGCTCTGTACGACTCGGGCCTCGGCTAGGGTAAATCTTGACAGGAACATATCCTCTGTGCCATGCTCAATTTCAGAACGGTTAGACACCCGGTGGCATGGCGGCGGATGGATTGACGAATTCCCAAAAAACTATGGCCACCCTTTCCCGTTGGGGTATTTCAACATTTGATGCAAAGTGGAAGAGACCGCCTTTACTTGGTGCAACCACGGCCGTCCTAGTAGCAGATTAAAGGTTGCGAGAACGTCCAAAACATGAAAGTCAATCTCGTGTTGTCCTGGACCAACCTTGGTCTGAATTTGCACAGTCCCCATCACTTCTCTGCTAGTATTGTCATACGCCCGTATTACTTGGGCAGTTGGCACAAAGTCTACGGGCTTCAACCCGATTGCATATGCTGTCCTTGACGGGCATACGTTAATGGCGGATCCCATGTCGATAAGAACTACCGGTATCCATTTGTCTCTATATTCCACAGAGATGTAGAAAGGTTTGTTGTGATTTGCGCCCTCAGGCGACAATTCCTTGTCGGTGAAGGTCAACGTCGGGGAAGCTCCTCACGGAAAGACCAGTCCTACCAGTTGCTCAGGCGTGGTGTCTATTGAAAGTGTAGCTTTGTCCATTGTAGAAAGGACAACCTGTCTATGTACTCTTGAAGCCATAAGCAGTCCCCAAATGGAGATGTCTGCCTGTATCTTCTTCAACTGTTTCAACACAGCCTCCTCTTCGAGCATCTTTTCTTTCTACTTCTCCGCCTCCTTGTCCTTTCTGGACGCCTCTGGTTGATCTAAGTGCGGGAGCTTGAAATAACGCCCGCTCCTAGTCATGTGGTCAACCTTGCCAATGTACCAGGTATCATCCGGCTGGTTATTCCCCCAGTCCTCATCTGTGTGGGCAAGACATAGGTCATCATCTTCCCACCACATACCATCGACAGCCGACAAACACCTGTCCGGCTTCGTTACAACTATTCCTGTGCCCACAGCACCTTCCATTCCTGTGCTCGCAGCATGCTCTGTCCCCGCAGGGGCTTTGGCTTTTCTAGTCCTCTCAGAATCTTCGATCCTTTCCTGCTCAAACTGCTTCAGTACAGCCTGATGTTCAGTTTTTTCTGCTCCCAAACTGCCCATATCTTGAGCAAGATTCTTAACACCGGTGCTCTCCGGCGATGCACTCTACTCTTCGGCCCTTCCGGCCACAGTTGATGTCCCCGTCCCTGACGGATCCTACTCTAGCTGGGGTTGTTCAACAATATCCGGCTGGTCGTCAAGCCACCCAGTAGACTCCGCTCACTCATCAAACCAATTGACTGCCACGTCCCCTGAGTCCCGCTCGTCGAAAAACTGAAAGCTAGCAATATCCTCCGCTAGTTCTACTAGGTCATCCAGACCCTGATTAAGTCCATCTTCCCGTACTACACAAATCTTTGCCCCCACTGGTAATTCCACATCCGGCCTAGCCTGGCCTGCTGATATAATGCAACTGCTCGGGTTGTACATGAAACTCTCAGACCCCTCAGGCTCTGTATAATCATTCTGATCTACACCTGCAGTTGACCAACTTCTATCTTCGATAGCCGCCACCGTCTCAGGTTGGGTTTGGGAGATGTCCAATACGCACAAGTCAGTGCTGTCGGGAATGAACACCTCCGACTTGGGTAGGTGAGAAGGGGTGATATATACTAGGGTCGTATGACACAACCCCAGTTTGGATTAGATTGATGCGTTTGGGAGGTGGAGCTTGGTTATGTGGTGGGAGAGGGTTGGTTGTGACATTCGGTTTCTCCGGAGGCACGATCACCCTGTTATCAATGAAATCCTGAATCTCATGACGCAATCGAAAGCATTGGTCGGTGTCATGACCATGCTGTTGGTGAAAGGTGCAATACTTGGCCGGGTTATGGGAAGCGGGAAGTTTATCTGGTAGTAGCCGCGGCTCTAGGGGCTTCAAGTGCCCTTTCTTAATCAAAACCCCCAGAGCTTTGGACAGGGGCATGTATAGTGGAGTGAAGGTTCTTTGGCCTTGGGGAGAATACTTGGTTGTTTGTGAGCTACTTCCGGACGCGGCGGTGAATGGTGTAGCTGCAAGGGTTCTCGGGGTGGTGGTGGTGGTGACCATTCCCACATCTGAAGATCTGGTAGCTGCAGAACTGCTTGTGCCCGCATTTGTACTGCGGTTGAATGCCCTCTTGGGCTGCTCTCTGTCCTGGTCAATCAGACCCTGTTTCATAGCATCCTCGATCTGCACCCCTATCTCATGTAGATCTGCAAAGGTGGGGAGGGGGAGAACGATCATCTTTTGCATAAGCTTTGGCTGGAGGTTGCGCACAACCATCCGAATTTGATCTTTGTCAACGGGCCTGATGGTCATCGTCGAGGCTTTGGCCCTCCACTGGGTCACAAAATCGGAGAAACTCTCCTTAGGCTCCTGCCTAGTTGTCTCGAGATCACGGGTTGTAATCTCAATCTGTGTATTGTAGGAGTATTGAGCTATGAAGGCCTCAGCCATCTCCTCCCAACTCCTCTTGACAGAGTCTTCCAGTTTTGCATACCAAATAGCCACTACACCCGACAGGGTCCGGCCAAACAAGGAAAGCTTCTGCAATCTGGTGAGGCCCAACGGCCTTAGTATGTCCAAAAACAGCCGCAAATGCACCATAGGATCTCCAGACCCATCGAAACAATCTATGTGCGGCATTTTAAACCGGTCTGGCAGCGTCACGGCCAAGTCGGTGTACCCATCCTCAATATCCGAAATGGACTTCACACCCTAAGATTTCTTGAACAGCTTTTCAAGCTTGCTCACTTTTAACGTTGTGGGGTCCACCTCAAACTCAAAGGGAGAATCCGGCAGGTTAGTCTGTACTTTGGATAGCTGGGGTAGAATCGGGGGTGGAGCCAGCCCTATTGGAACGTCCGTATCATCCTGGACGGGTGTTGTCTCCCCGAGTATGGGAACTCTTGGTGAGGGAGGAACTTGGTGTGAAGCTGATGCTCCAGTTTGCTGCTGTAGCCTGGCAATTAACTCTGCCTGTTGGGTCATGACCTCGGCCTGTTGTTTGGCAAATTCTGCTTGACGGGCAGTATCCTGCTGCATGGTTTACATACTCTCTTGGAGCTGACACATCATCTCCTCGAAGCCTGCCATATTGTGCTGTTCTAGCTGAATACCCGGTATATCTGTCCCTATAATAGAAACTGAGACCTCAGCCTGACTGTTCACTGGTGGGGTAAACCACTAATCTGGCGACCGCTGCACCAATACACTGCGTCCTCTTGACCTCCGTCTGGTAACCGAGGGTAAAGAAAGGAACACTGCTTGTCCATCTATCAGATCCCTAGATCGATTAAGTCTACGACCTCTGATCCATAGTACTCGGGGGATATCTAACTGGTCGGATGCAATGGTGCTAAACTACCTTGCAAAAAGATAAATAAAGCATAATAAGGAAATAATGAATAGAAAAACGGACAGCATAACAGATTAAATAAAGACAACACACAGTTGGCAAACACAAGCTGAATGAATCGTTCTCAACCACTGATCACTGTTCCCAAAATTACTGCCCCAAATCTGAATCTGATACCTGCAGATATAACTGACTCTCAAAATATTGATGCCCGTAGGCCTGATACTCAGACTTGCAAACTGATACGTGCATTCCCTGTAGAGGCACACTCCTAAAAGCACATAATCAAGCAAATGAGAGCTAAAACACCCCTATGTTGGGGTAGGGTTTCCCTGTCCTATTTTTTTAGGAGCTAGGGTTTCGCTACGCACATAGCGGTTTCAAACAACCTATATTCGGGTAAGCAACCTGTCCTAGTTTGGAATAGTCACTATGGATTCCGAATATGCACTAGGTCGAATGGTCAAAAATGGTGCCTCGGTGAAAACCGAGGTTTGTGTTCCCGTCGTGGCAGAGCCCGCAACCAGTCAGCCTTATGGCATGCTTCTCGAAGCAAGCCTCCGGCAAACCGTTCAGGAATAGCATACGGCAAACACGGTCTCCTAGGCGCACCAATGCAAATGCAATGCAACGAGACACATAAGTGTAGTCAAAACAAGATATCATGAGTTTGAGTCAAGCTCTCTAAATCCCCAGCAGAGTCGCCAGAAATTGTAGACGCGCCCTTGGGCTTTGCTACTACAGTTCGGACTCAAATGTCACGGTTCTGAATCTAATCTCGCAAAGTGCAATACAAGACCGATAAATCACCAAAGTGTCCAAATCCTGCAAATCGTTTTGGAAAACTGATTTTTGTAAAGA
Organism: Camellia japonica; assembly: GCA_030407325.1. NCBI lineage: Eukaryota > Viridiplantae > Streptophyta > Magnoliopsida > Ericales > Theaceae > Camellia > Camellia japonica. Next base: position 99,731,245 of record JAPPVO010000032.1, read on the forward strand.
AGTGCCAAACATGGACTGCTTTGCGAGATACAGAGTCGCCACCTAAATATTTATTTTGGGGGAATTTAGGAAACCCTGACTCGTTGCCTAAGACCACGTGTCCGTCATCACCAAAGTTGCCTCGGCTCGGGAACTTGGGTACAAGAGGGGAAGGTCACCTATGAGCACCCCGCTCGCCCGATCAAAGATCGGCCTGTACTAAGCATGATATCTTGTTTTTGAAAACATATGCGTTCTTATTCCGGTTATTAGCTAGAATTTACTATGTGATGCGCACAACACACAAGTATAGACTAGATCGCCTAATTTGGAACAAAGCATTGCATTTTCATTTGTTTGAAAATGGTTTGAAGTTTGCTACTCGCGAGTAGGCTAAAATGCGGATTTCAATGACTTGTCCCTATTCAAGTAATCCAACCTTCACCCACAGGCACTCAGGCAGTTATATCATATAAGCGATTAGCCTCATGGCAAGCATGCTGTCATGGCAAAACTCACACTCATGCAAGATGCTAAAGCATAAACACTCGCAGTGTACTCCGAGCCAAAACAAGAAACTAGTTAGAAATCATGCATGATCTTAGTTCATGTTAAAATGGCTAATGCATCGCATGCAAAGTGCAACTAGAATAGGCTCGGCTAATCTAAAATGGCATATGAGATGCGACAATTCGATACATGTATTCAACTTGGAATTGAAATACAATGTAGTTAATATGATGCGCCGAGCCCGGTGCATGCAATACAAATGAATGGTGCAAACATGCATAGCATAAGGATGCTAATTGAAATATGCCCTAGAACTAACCACTGAAAGTAGGTAAGTAAAAGGGAGAAAGAGGTGGGGGTTAGAAGACATGCATCACACACACGCACGCTTATTACATAATTGCGCCCTCTCGATTGAGGGACCAAAAGAATAATACAAATCATCTAACTAACTAACTAACAAGCTAATTAATTATTACAAAACCAAATCGAAATAAATAACTATTCTAAGTTATTAAAACACTGAAATGGCCTCGAGACGAGGGATGAATGCATGCTCGGACGGCTTCGCTCGGAAATCCATCGCCATGCTTCATGTTGCCTCTATTTGCACTGCTCTGTACCTCTGAAAATTGTGCCAACTTCTGTGACACTTCTGAACCATCTTGTGTACACTGTGGGAGATCATCGACCAAGAGATAATGCCATCGACCAAGATAGGAAGGTCATCGACCAAATATAAGGCTCTCGGCCAAGTGTTTGTTGCCGATCGGCACTGAATATGGTTGATCGACCATCTCTTACTGTGAAAAGCTCCTATTGCTGTAGCAGAGGACAAGCATAGCATGGCAATACATTTACAAGACAATGTCTACACAACTACATCCCTTATCATGTTTAAGCCTTAAAGGTGTGTAGTTCTCGACCCTCGGACCATCAATCACGCATTTTGATGCATGATAGCCAAAGAGGCCAAGTGTGCAATTCAATATGGAATGAAATGCACAAAAACACACAAGGGGTCCCAACCCCTATCATGCTTGATCAAGAAGCAAAGGGAATGCACACACAATGCAATGCAACCCAAGTATGCAAGCAAAGCTAATGCAACATGAGCATGTTAACAACATTGCCATGTAATGCAACTAGCATATAACAATATGCAAAGGGGGCAAGTATGTAACAACATGTTAATTAGCAAGCATGTGACAACATGCAATTTGACAAGCATGCAACGAGCATGTAAGCATGATGTAATAGGACTAGCATGCAACAACATGCAATGGAACTAGTATGCAATAACATATAATGTACCAAGTATGCAATAAGCATGCGACAACATGCGAGGTAAACATGTAACAACATGCGAAAGGATGGACTTAAACTAAAGTGGATAGCTCTTAAACATGCCCAAATCAGTGGCCGAAATGCTATGGAAATGAAGACAAAGGTACATACAAACATGCATGCCAATTGGCCTATCACCTAAGCATAGGAGAGCATCTTTCAAGAACACTTAAAAGGGGACAAATATGGATATGTGACATACATTGTAAGCTCTGAAATCATGTTAGGAAAGGTGCCAAACCAACCAAACAAAGCAAGCAAGTCATGCAAAAAGGCTTAAAGTTTGAAACTAGCCAAGGGGCTCAAACCAAGGCTATGCAAAATCTGAAGCAAATGACGAGTACAATCCAAAACAGTCCTAGATCATGCCAAAATGAGCCTAAAACATGCAAGGACCAAAGCCAAAATAAGCTAGAACAAAGGGCCGAAAGCATGAGGCATGCAAGGCTACAAAAGAGGTGTTACACTACACCTATCAAAACCAAACATTGCATGACTTAAGCAATGAAAAACAGAGTTATGGCATGGTAAAACCAGACCAAAAATCCACTTAGATGGCATCTCAAAAACCTAAACATGATGGCACACACAATGACCCATTCATGAGGCATAAAACATCAACTCTTTAAAGCATTAAAGAAGTGACAAGTGCAAGTGTTTGAGCATGAAACATGGACTAAAATAGTATAACAAATGATACCAAATCATTGAAATGGTCCAAGTAAAGCATGCTAGTGACTTGGACACTTAGGCTAACAAGCTAGAATGCCTTATGGCTATACAAAGCATGGCATATATGGTCAAAACAACTCAAATCAGAGCTTAAGCATGTTACAACAAGGCTAAAAGCTTCATGGAGTCGAGCCAAAATCATGCTAGAAACATGGCTTAAAGCATGATGCATGTTAAGGCAAATGAAAGGATTGCAAGGCAAGTGCATGAAGCATACATGGTATGTCCAAACCAAGTCAAAACAGTGTTATATCATGGCAAAACAAAGCCTAATACATACTGAAATGAAGCTAAAACAAGCCAAGCAAACATGCTACCAATATAAGCCATTTATACTAGCATTCAAGACAATAAGGAGATGGCATGACCCTCTCCTATTTAGGACTCCAAAATCACCTTCCCACCACTGAAAATCCTTTGGATTTCAGTGATAGGAAGGTCATGCAAAGCCAAGAACAATGGCCAAAAGGGATGGCCTAAAACAAGGCCTAAGAGGGGGGAAACAACCCCAAACCAAAAAGTGATCTTAAACAAAGATCTAAAGCATCAAAAATCAGAACTTATTGTAATTTGGAGTTAAGCTTAAAACAATAAGCAAGAAGGTCTAAAAGTTTAAGCAAGAAAGGGGTATTAAAAGCAAGAATGCTCACCCTTGAAGAACACTTTCAAGAATAAAGCTCCAGCAGGTTTTCCAAGCTCAAACCAACCCAAGAACTCTGAAATCAACCTCAAGGGACCTCAGCTCCAAGTGGATGGTGTTCTAGTGTGTGTTTGTGTACAATAGTAAGACAATACTACACTTTTGAGTACAAAACAAGGCTAAACAAAGAAGAATAGATACAAAAGTATATCTATCCCTCAAGACTCAATTTTCTGAACCCTTGAGGAGGGAGGAGATGGTTCTCTCTTATAGAGAACCAAAAGCAAAGCTTCTTGAGGAAGCTAAGCAAAGGGGCAAATCCCTCCATACATGTGTATGAAGGGGGTGAATTGTGCATGCCAGCTATGACAGCTGGCATAAAATATCTGCATAAAGCAGATGAACAGGGTTCGGCTAGAAAACATGGCCGATCGACCAACATAAGTGCTGATCGACCAAAAGGAGTGTCGATCGGCCAAAACTTTTGGCCGATGGCAAGAAAACAAGGCTGACGACTTCAAGCCTTGGCCGATGGGTTCAAGGGATGGCAAACAAGCCACCTTTTTCCCTCAGAAGCAAAAACACAAGTGCTTGGTCCACAACCAAGCACAAAACAGACAAGTTGAGAGATCCTAAGGCAAGGCGCATAGCCGAGACCTCCAAGAACTCAAAAGGAACACAAGCATGGATGATCATCGAGTGTTCAAACTATGACATCCAAGTCTTGAGGATGGTCAAAAATGGGGTGTCTACAGGCCATCTTTGGTGCCGATCTGCCACTTATCTGCTACTTTTTTGGCCGATCGGCCAACAAAATCTGATTTTCAAGCCCAACTTCAAACAGGCATAACTCCTTCATATGAACTGCTTTTTAGGTTATTCTTGTGTCCAAATTGAAGCCCCGAAAGTAAGCTTTCCAATGGTGGCAGCCTTGCATCAAAATTTCAACTGTGAAAAAAGTTATACATGTTTTGGTAAAGCTGCTCAGTTTCGGTCCAATCGGAATGATGCCCAACTTCAACCAACCATATCTCTTCCATCCGGACTCGGTTTGAGGAGATTCTTGAATACAAAATGAAGCCCTGGAAGTCTTCTTTCCAACGGTGGTGGCCTCATAGCTTAAGTCCAAGTATACAAAAGGATAGACCTGATTTGGCAGGGTCTGCTTGTCTCTCTCTTAACGATTCATGCCAAACTTCTTCCTCAACTAGGTTTCTTCCCTCTTCTCCTCTTTTCTTCAACTCCAAACCCCTGAACAAGGTGTTTTGAAAGATTTTTCAAAGATTTCATCTCTCTTTCATTCATTTCCACTTTGTCCTCGCTCGGTTTACCGAAAAGCACAACATTTAACGAAATGTGAGCCTCGGAACATCGTAGGAACTTTATTTCAAAAATATTTTGAAAGAGAGGGTTTTAAGATCTAAAATATTTTTGGTCCAACAATGGGGTGTGAGGTTTGGATTTGACGCTCACCTTGCCAAAGAAACCGACCCTTTGCATAGCATAGCCTGCACAACTTTCATCACCAAGGAAGCCATCAGTAGCGCCCAAGTCTTAAGGTCGATCAAAAATGGGGTGTCCACAGTTGCCCCTCTTTGACGGAACTCGGAAGCCATGAAGTGACATGAGTGAATGCCAAAGCCCAAAGACGACCCATTTTTGACAAGGCCGAAGACTTGGACAAACAAACAAAATACAGATAAATAAATAGTTGCGCCCATAGGCTGCCTACATATCCCATTGCAAGGAATCAAACCAGCGTAGTTCAGTGGCAGGATGCAACATGATACACAATATTACAAAACAATGTAATAATATACAATGTATTTGAATAATCAAACCATAAGCAGTGCAAAACCACACAAATAGCATAAAGGGATGGAGATGCAAAATCAAACTACGTGTAACATAGAAAAGGTACCGGAGCGCTCTATCCATAATTCTCTTAGTGGAATAGGTGCATGCACAGACAGAACTATGTGTTTCGCAGCTAGAATACAAGTAATTGGGTGGCATGATATAAGTGAGGAATGATCTGCTATGGAAAGATCATGGTCCTACATGCTGAATACAACAACAAACTACGATATAATGGATGAAGTGAATGAGGCGCGCGGCCAAACCATATCTTGCCTAGAAAAGGCATGAACACAAAATAGACCGTGTTTAACACAGAAAAGGTGCCGACACCCTCAAACCACAATTCTCTTAGTGGAATAGGCTCGTACACATAATCACAGAACCATGCTTTAACGCGAAAAGTATTGGGCACATGCCGGACTAAGCTTAACATGGAAAGGATGCAGGCGATAAAATTGTATAATGCAATAAATCTAACAGATAGTACAATAGATACAAAAGGGGAACATACTCCAACCACGCTGGAATCGTGAGAGGAGGAAAAACAAATCCCAAACACGCCAAAATTGTGTGAGGAAAGGAACACTCAAACCACGCTGAAATCGTGAGAAGAGGCCCGAAAACAATCGCTTAGGGACGCGCTCGACACAACCTGAGATGAATTCCGAACACGCTGAAATCGTGTGAGGAAAAGAACACTCTAACCACGCTGAAATCGTGAGAAGAGGTCCGAAAACAAACCGCCCAGGTGCGCGCACGACGCAACCTGAGATAAATTCCAAACACGCTGAAATTCTGTGAGGAAAAGAACACTCTAACCACGCTGAAATCGTGAGAAGAGGCCCGAAAACAACCGCTCAGGGTAAACTAAGAATCAAAAATCGTACGAGATTACATTTCACGCGTCTCGAGATACTCTAATCACGCTGAAATCGTGCGAAGAGGAAAACAAATTCCAAACACGCTGAAATCGTGTGAGGAAGGGCACACTCTAACCACGCTGAAATCATGAGAAGAGGTCAGAAACCGCTCGGGCTTGCACTTCACGCGTCCCGAGATAAAACACGCCCAGGCTCGCGCATCACGTGTCCTGAGATAAATTCCAAACACGCTGAAATCGTGTGAGGAAAGGAACACTCTAACCACGCTGAACTCACAAGAAGAGGAAAGGCAAATTCCAAACACGCTGAAATTGTGTGAGGAAGGACAGACTCTAACCACGCTAAACTCGTGAGAAGAGGAAAGGCAAATTCCAAACACGCTGAAATTGTGTGAGGAAGGGAGCACTCTAACCACACTGAACTCGTGAGAAGAGGAAAGGCAAATTCCAAACACGTTGAAATCGTGTGAGGAAGGACAGACTCTAACCACGCTGAAATCGTGAGAAGAGGAAAAGAAACAACTCGGGAGCGTGTTCCACGCATCCTAAGCTAAGTCTCGGGGGATAACGATCCTAAACGCTGCTCAGCGTAAAAGGATAAACGATACAAGATAACACAAGATGCAAATAAATGCAAAGTGCGATGATGTGATACATGTTACAAGCAATATAGAGCATGATGTTTAGGGAATGCAATAAACAAACAAAGCGGCGCTTTAGAAAGCACCTCATGGGATGAGTGGCGATGAACTGCTCTACTCTGACGGGGATCTCCCCTTCTTGTGTTCTTCAAACACTTACCTTCAACTCACAATTCAAAGGTTCTGAATTGCTGACAAGGGGTAACCTCTGCATGTAGAAACCACGGATGCCACTTTTCTTTCCAATCATATTCACAACTTTCCCTATTCTCCAACGGGGTGGCAGACTAGGTTGGTTCAGTATCCAGAATTGAGGCGTGCACACGTTACCTCAACCTATGGGGCTTCCATACAGATTTTAAGCCGGGGATACACCCCTGGGTATTTAAACCAAGCTTTAGTCTTGAAAATCCCGAACCTTTGCGTTCTAGGCATCAGCCATTCGAACTCTATTTTCCATCGTCGTAGTTGGTCTCCTAGGAACTCATCGCGAACACAGCCAAGATGCCTCTGGCAGGGAATGGTACTCAGGAAAAGCACTTCTGATCGCCATTCTGGCTTTGAAGCAGGCTTGAGCTTAAGGTAGAGGCACACTCATACTTCGGAGCATTGACAAGGCCTGAGGAGGTACATTCGAAGTACAATCACGGAAATTTCTGAAGTTGAAACAAACTCAGATACTTCAATTTTCCATTTTTTCTTTTGCTTTGCAGTCTGGAACCCATATAGCTTCAGATAGGTCTTGGTTCTACTGTTCTCACATGACCTGGGTTGAACACTACAGTTTGTGAAAGAAAGAAATCCTGTTTTGCACATATGTTGAGAACGGCACAGCACTCCGAGCACAAAACAATTCATTTTTGAAATTAAGAAATGAGTTCTTAACCGGGTATTGAGCCTACGACTGAACACAGCACACCACGACTCAGCAAAGGAAAACAAAGGTAAAACAACCTAAACACATCTATTGACACACGAAACGACTCAAAACAAGAATCGAGACAAACAAAACAACACACACGACACTCAGACATATTACAATGGCAAGAGACCTCTCAGTTCGCGAGGAGCCAGTTTCTTCGGGTATTGTTTCCCATCCTTTTCTCATTTGTGATTCTCACATCACTCTGGCACTCAATCTCTTTTTCTCTTAAAAGCCCTTTCCTCACTTTTCTCTCAGCGCACATCTCTCTATTCTTCAATCTCTCATTTTTTAATCCCTCCCCTGGGTAGTTGATGGACAAACAGAAAGTTGCAGGCTCTTGCCCCCAGCATTCCGCTAGATTCTTCTTCTTCTGCTCACAACAGTGAACTTTCCCACAGAGGGGTTACGCTACAACTGGGTTTGTAGCAAATCTACAGTTGACATCGGTTGATGACACCTTTGGCCAGTTCGGATGTGACCAAACCTTTTCGAACAAGGGAGTGGAATATCCTACTCCTTTTCCAGTTCGTGCTTCGCACTTGACTTGATACCTCGCTGCTCGAAGGATGAGAGAGCTTTCGGCCCTTTGCTGTTTGCTTCAGTTGTGCCTTTTTCTGGCAGGTAGAGTGCCTTTTCTGGCAAGTTTGTTGACAATGGGGAAAAGACAGAACACCTGACTCAACTGTGCCCCTAGTTCATCATTTTAACCATTTTTTGTTTTTTGGCTTCTACTAAAACAATTTTGACAAACATGAAAGTTAAATTAACATGCTTGTTCGATTTTTTGATTTGAAATCATGCAAGTCAGGTTATGAACACTGAAAATTTTCCTTTTTGGGGTCCAAGATATGGTCCATTTTTGGAAAATGGAATAATTTTCAAGAAAATTAGTCAACCTCATTAAAAATTCTCAAAAACCATTTTTCCAAATGGCCACTGCTCGACCAACACAGAATCTACTCTTGAGATGCACAACCTCAGATCCAAAACAATGCAAAATTGCCCCTTGTCTAAATGGCACTGCATGGTGTACACACCTCATTTTTGATCGTCCTCAAGACTTGGACGTCACCGTTTGAACACTCGGTGATCATCCATGATCGTGTTCGTTTTGAGTTCTCGGAGGTCTCGGCTACGCGCCTTGCCTTAGGATCTCTCGACTTGCTTGTTTTGTGTTTGGTTTTGCACCAAACACTTGTTGTTTTGCTTCTGAGGGCAAGGAATGGCTTGTTGGCCATCGCCACACCTCACCGGCCATGGCTTGAGGCCACCGGCCCTGTTTTGTTGCTACCGGCCATTGGTGATAGCCGGTCGGAACTCTTTATGGTCGGCCGACCATTGTTTTGGTCAATTTGTCATTTTTGGCTGGGCGACCACTATTCATCTGCTTTTGGCAGATATTTTTTGCCAGCTGTGATAGTTGGCATCCGCAATGCACCCCCTCCAGACACGTGTATGAAGGGATTTCACTCTTGCTTAGCTTGTTTTGTAAGCTTTGCAAGATTGGAATTCCTATAAAGGGAGGGCTTCTCCTCCCTCCTCAAGGGTTCCAAGAAGTTTCAGAGGTCTGGTTTTAGGGTTACGAGTCTTGTATCTATCCTATCTCTATATCTCTCTCTCCTTTTGATTTGTGTGTGTATAAGGTGTGTTTGTTCTTAGTTTTGCACTAAGGCACCTAGTGTTACACCATACCTTGGTTGCTGAGGTGCCAAAGGGTTGTTCTTGGAGTTCTTGGGCTGGTTTTGACCTAAGGAAGGTGCTGGAGCTCTCTTCTTGAAGAAGGTCTTCAAGGGTAAGAACCTTACCCCTTTATTCCAAATTTTCGCACAAAGTTTTGACCTATCTTGCATCTGTTTTTAAGCTTAGTGTATAACTAGTAAAAGTTCTAATTTTACTTGATTTTGAACTTTGCTTAAGGTTGTTTTGAGGTTTGGGGTTGTTTGCCCCCTCTTAGGCCTTGTTTGGCCTCCTTTTTGTGCTATTTTTGGTGAGCTCCGGGACCACCTTGTATTGGCCTCCTCACCACTGAAATCCCTAAATCCAGAGGGATTTCAGTGGTGAGGATGGTGTTTTGAGGTCCTAAGAAGGAGAGGGCCATCCCCTCTCCTTGTTGTCTTCAAAACTTGTCATTTTAGCCTCATGTGTGAGCACCTTGATTAAGTCCATGTTGGCCATGTCTTAGTTGGTATTTGTGGTTATTTTTCCATGTTATAGCACTGTTTTAAGTTGGTTTAGACACATCATGCATGCTTTGCATACTTGTCTTGTAATGCCATGAAATTGCCTTAACATGCATCATGATGTACCATGACTTTCTAGCATGATTTTGGCTTAGCTTTGTGAAGCTTTTATGCATGTTTTGGTGTGCTTAAGGTCTGATTTTGGTTATTTGGGTCACCCATGACTTGCTTTGTATAGCTACCATGCAATCTCCCTTGTAAGCTTTGAGTATTGGATTCTCTAGCATGCTCTATTTGCATCATTTCAGTAGTTTGGCACCATTAGTTATGTCATTTCAGTCCATATGGCATGCTTATGTGCTTGCATTTGATGCTCCTTTAGTGCTTTAAAAGGTTGATGTCTTATGCTCCATGTTTGGACCCTTGTGTATGCCATCATGTGTAGGACATTTAGATGCCATCTAAGTGTGTCTTTGACCTTGTTTTGATCTGCCTTGGGACTATTTTGAGTCCCTTTGGCCCTTTGAGGCTTGGTTTGTATGGTCATGGCTTGAGCCCCTTGGCTAGCCTTGAGTTTTGGGCTTGGTTGCATGCTTTGCTTGATTTGTTTAATTGGTTTGGCACCTTTTCTAACATGATTTCAGAGCTTACAATGCTTGCCATTTGTCCATGTTTGCCTCCTTTTAAGTGTGCTTAAAAGTTGCCTCTTTATGCTTAAGTATTAGACCAATCACCATACATGTTTGTATGTGACTTTGTCCCTTATCCTTTAGCACTTTGGCCACTGTTTTGGGCCTATTTGAGAGCTGTCCAAATTGGTTTAAGACCATCCTTCGCATGTTGTTGCATGCTCACCTTGCATGTTGTCACATACTTGGCCTATTAACATGTTGTTGCATGTTTAAATTGCATTTGGCATGCTTTTGTTAAGTGGCTTTGCATATTTGCATGCATTGTCCCTCACATGTTGTTACATGTCTTGCATGCTTAAGTTGCATTTTGCATGCTTGTTAGCTTGCATCTTGTCATATGCTTGATATGTTGTCACATATTATCGCATGCTTGTTACATGTTTGAATTAGTTGCATGTTTGTTCACATGTTCATATTGTATGCTTAGCTTGCATGTTTAGGTTGCATATCATTGCATGCATCTCTTGCCTCTTGAATCCATTATGATAGGGGTTGGAGGTCTTTTATTTGTTTTGTGTGCATTTCATTTGATATCAAATGCATACTTGGCCCCTTGGGCCATCACGCATTGAAATGCGCGATTGGTGGCCCGAGGGTCGAGTACCATACTCCCTTGAGTTTTGAACATGATAGGGAGGGTGGTTGTGTAAACATTTGCTTCAAAATGCATTGCCATGCTTTGTCTGCCCTCTGCTACTGTCGAAACAGGGTTCTGCAGGAAGAGATGGTCGACCGACCATTCTCAGTGCCGATCGACCAACAATGGATGGCTGAGAGCATCATAGATGGTCGATGACCACTTTTCCATGGCCGGTGGTCTCCCACAACCCTTAGGGAGTGTTTCAGAAGCAACTTTGGGACTTGTGCAGTCTTCAGAGGCATAAAACAATGCAAACAGAAGCAGCTTGTGCATGGTGGTGGATTTCCGAGCGGAGCCGGGCACGCATGCATTGGACCCTTTTCCCGAGGCTGTTTTACCGCTTTATTAGCTTAGTTAATTTGCTTAACTAGTTAAGTGGTTTGTAACTATTTAATTGGCTTGTTAGTTAGTTAAATTTGTATTATTCTTTTGGTCCCTCCAAGAGAGGGCGAATTGTGTAATAATCGTGCGTGTGTGTGATGCATGTCTTCCAACCCCCACTTCTTTCTCCCTTTTACTTACCTGCTTTTGATGGTTAGTATTAGGACATGTTTTGATTAGCATACTTATGATAGCATGTTTGCATCCATTCATTTGTATTGCGTACACCGGGCTCGGCGTATCATACTAATTGCATAGTATTTCAAATCTAACTTGAATACATGTCATCTGCTGCATTTCACATGCCATCCATAGATTAGCCGAGCCTGTTCTAGCTGCATTTTGCCTGCGATGCATTAGCCACCTTAACATGGACTTGGATCATACATTTGATTACTAACATGTTCCTTGTTTTGGCTTGGAGTACTAGGTGAGTGTTTATGCTTTAGCATCTCGCATGAATGTGAATGTTAACATGAAAGCATGCTTGCCATGAGGCTAACTGCTTAGTTGATTTACTGCCTGAATGCCTGTGGGTGGAGGTTGGATTGCTTGAGTTGGAACAACTCGTTGAAATCCGTGTTTTAGCCTACTTGCGAGTAGCAAATTTTAAACTGTCTTTCAAACGAGCGAATATGCAATGCTTTGTTCCAAATTAGGCAATCTAGTCTATACTTTTGTGTTGTGCGCATCACATAGTAAGATTAGCTAATTAACCGGAATAAGAATGCATAATGTTTTCAAAATTAGATATCATGGTTAGTAGAGGCCGATCTTTGATCGGGTGAGCGGGGGTGCTCATAGCTGACCTTCCCCAATCGTACCCAAGTTCCCGAGCCGAGGCAACTTTGGTGATGACGGACACGTGGCCTTAGGCAATGAGTCAGGGTTTCCTAAATTACCCCATAAAAAATATTTAGGCGGCGACTCTGTATCTGGCAAAGCAGTCCATGTTTGGCACTTCTTTCTAAAAATCTGTTTTTCAAAACGATTTGCCGGATTTGGACTCTTTGATTATTCATCGGTCTTGCATTGCACTCTGCGAGATTAGATACAGGACCGTGACATTGAGTCCTGAACTATAATGAGCCCAAATGAACAAAACAGGATTCCCTCCCGAGACGTTCAGGGACGTCTACAGTTTCTAGCGACTCTGCTGGGGAGTTTAGAGTGCTTGACTCGAACTCATGATATCTTGTTTTGATTACACTCATGTGCTTCTTTGCATTGCATGTGCATTGGTGTGCCTAAGTCACAGTGTTTGCTGTCTGCTATTCCTGAACGGTTTGCCGGAGGCTCGCTTCGAGAAGCGTGCCATAAGGCTAACCGGTTACGGGCTCTGCCACGATGGGAACACAAACCCCGGTTGTCACTGGGGCACCCTTTTGACCATTCGACCTAGTGCATGTTCGGAATCCATAGTGACCATTCCAAGCTAGGACAGGTTGCTACCCGATTATAGGTTGTTTGAAACCGCTACGTGCGTAGTGAAACCCTAGCTCCTGACAAAATAGGACAGGGAAACCCTACCCCAACGTAAGGGTGTTTTGGCTCTCGTTTGCTTACCACGTGCTGTTAGAATGTATTTCTACAGGGTTGTGCGTATCAGTTTGCAAGTCCGGGTGTTAGACCTGCGGGTATCAGTACCAGTATTTTTGAGAATCAGTTATATCTGCAGGTATCAGATTCAGTTTTGAGGCAGTAATTTGGTGAACAGTAATTCAGTTATATCTGCGGGTATCTGTCTTGGTAAAATTGAGCTGAGATGTTGCTTACTTTCTCTTTCAAGTTCAGAGATTCAGTTTGGAGCAGCCAGCATTCTCCTTTGTTAAGGCAAGACCAGTCAAGGCTTACTAGTTCACCTGCTCTGTCAGTCACCAGTTATATCATCTCCGTTCAAGTTCAGCGGACTTATGATGACACAAGATTCAGAAGAAATTGTGGTAATGGTAGCCGCATTGGACCAAGGAAACATCTTGCGGGATGAGACCAATGTTGAAGTACCATACCCGCCCAGGTCGCCTGCCGCGCGCCCGGTCTAGATGCCCCAGTCGTGTCAAACTCGTGAGCCCACCACATCTGAATTGATGAGAATGATTGGCAATCTTCAGCAATCTGTGGCTGACCTCGCCTACGGAATGTCGGCCTCACCACCAACCACATCCTACGCCGGGAATTTTGTACCGCAGGAGCCCCCGCTATTGGGGCGAATTGTAATCGAGCTCAGCCAACCTGAGGCTGTCTCAAGCTGTGGCCATGACATGGCAACAACGATCGGGTTCCACTCTGATGTAGCAACCCAAACCCTCGATCAAGCTGAGGCTAGAGGTAAGAATAAAGTGGGAACAGATGTTGATCCCGTTGAACAACTGCTGTGGGTAGTCGAGGCTTTGAAAGCCGAAGGATTGAGTAAATAGCAAATATTCGCAGTCGTGGCTAAAACTGTGGATGACGCTTTCCCCGCTCCGACCGAGGGTAGTTCGAGCCAGGCAGAAAATCAGGATAGGAACCGTCATACCAAAACCGTTCCCTCTAACCCTAATTCTGCACCTGGAAAGGATCAGAAGGCCAAGGCAGCACCTGTCGATCCTTTTGCTAGTGCGTCTGGCAAAAGTCAGCAAACCTCGAAGTATCTACCCCGAGGTCGCAGGGTATTCCACGCCCTTTATATGCCTTTGTCTAAGGCGCTCCAGATCCTTGCTGAAAAGGGCCATTTTAGACCCCTTGAGCCTCGGCCTCTCCCGAAGAATCTCCCTCCCTCACATGATGCTACCTTGTACTGCGCATACCACCAGCAAACCGGTCATAGCACCGACAACTGTTTCCGTCTTCGTCATGAAGTACAGGATCTGATCGACAATGAGGTCATCCTCCCACCAACCTCAGCGAAGTCTGTCACTGCTGAGTTGTTAGATTTCGAGGATACTAAGAGTATGTGATCAGAAGTTGGTCCACCTGCGGGCGGCGCTCAGTTTACTTTGGATGTAGCGTATGGCACGCACTTTTGAGTATTTGTGAATGCTAGTTTTGCACTTTCTGACTTGGGTATTCAGTCAGTTTTGTTATCTTGTATATAAGCAGTCTTTTTGTATTATGTCGGTCGGGTCTGTCTTGTTGTGTCGGGCCAGTCCTGTTGTATAGAAGTTCGGTGATTTCAGGGGTGTTACCTCGGATATCACTATTTTATTTTGTGTTTATCTTTTGGCTTTCTCTTGAGTCTGTTTCTGCTATGGAGCCAGTTGCAACCCAGAAATCTGAATGAAACAGCTGTGGCTGTCATGTTTTTGTGCCTATTACTACTTTGAGCCTGTTGTGCCAGCAAGTTTAGAATGAAACGGCAGCGCATTTCACCTGCTCTTTTGTGCCTATAAGTCATTGTATTGACCTAAGTTTTTCAAAACATTTTGAACACTGAGATGAAAACGAAGAGGAAGGAATTCCTCGGGATTTGCAAAACTTTGATCAAATTAAGAGAGAGAAAGGCATGCTAAGCCCTTGATGATTGAGATCATGTTTGTTAACGTGAGTACTGAGAAGGATCCTGGCTTGATCCAGATTGGTTCTGCATTGTCTTCAGCGCGAGCGACTAGTCGTTTTCTTAAAAAAATTTCAAAAAATGTTTTGCGCTGTCCTGCGAAGACCTGTGCGGAATCGCTCTTGAGATTGTGCAGCTTAGGATCGCTCTCAGCCTCGAGACTCGACCCCTCTTGATTTCAAACCTTGAACTTGGATTCAAAATGTTCCAAGGCCAATCATGATGTGAGGCCCGTGTGGCCGGATCAGAAGCAGCCCATGAACTAAGGGCGAGAATATCAGATGTGATCGAAGGAGGCTTGCGAAGCTAGATCAAAAGTAGCCCTTGAACTAGGGGCAAAGATGTCAGATGCACTCGAAGAGTCAAAGACGACGACTGGCAAGAATGCCAAATCCCAGAAGGGAAGAAAGAAGAAATTTTTGCTGAAGGACAACCGAGTTCCTATCCACAACACTAGGGGCAAATTCAGCCCCCTCATTGGATGGACTCCTGCATCGTCAGCAAACAGCAGCCATTCTCCTGGATTCAAATGACTTCAGGATCTCAAAACCATTTGGCATGGACAAAGCTACACTTTTACCCTTGAGAGGCTCGCTGGGCCAAAAACTCAGAAGGGCGACCCAGGCAAAAGTTAGAGCAAGAAAAAAAAAAAAAAAGAACAAAAAAAAAATGCAAAGAATGGAAAAAAAAAAGAAAAGTGAAGAAAATGAAAAGAAAAGAAGAAAAAAGAAGAAAAGAATTGAAAAGAAAAGAAGAACAAAGCTCGCAAGGTCGAAAACCCAAAAAGGCGGCCTTGGCAAAAGTTAGAGCGCAAAAGGAGAGGTTAATACACGAGTGTACCTTAACCGGAACTACGTAAGGCTTGATTCCCATGTTTGGGATACGTAGGCAACTTCATTCTGAAGTCCAGCCATAAATACTTCCAAATCGATTGTGTCCATGTAATGGTTTTGATCATCTTTGTTTTCTCTGTATCCGAGAGTTCGGTTGTGATCATCGCTGTGAGGACTGATTACAGTTTGCTGCGGCGCCATCCAGACAAGGGGCAACTTTCCGTTGCCATGAGTTGCTATTCAAACAAGGGGCAACTTTCCGTTGCCAATGCGGTGTCCTTCAGATAAGGAGCAGTTTTCCATTATTATGGATCTGAGGTTGTGCATCTCAAGGGTAGGTTCTGTGCTTGTTGAGCAGTTGTTGTTTGCAAAAACAGTTTTTGAGATTATTTTACTGAGGTTGACGAATTTCTCGAAAATTATCCCATTTTTGAAAACTGGACCTTTTCTTGGACCTAAAAAGGGAATATTTTCAGTGCTCATAGCCTAACTTGCATGATTTTAAATAAAAAGTTGAACAAACATGCTAATCTAACTCTCATATTGATTAAAATTGTTTTAGTAGAAAGCAAAAACAAAAAATGGTCAAAATGATGAACTAGGGGCACAGTTGAGTCAGGCTTCCTGTCTTTCCCCCGTTGTCAATGCATTTGCCAGAAAGGGCACCATATTTACCGGAAAGGGCACTCTACTCGCCACAAAGGGCATAACTGAAGCTAACAAGCAAAGGGCTGAAAGCTCTCAACATCCTCCAAGCAACGAGGTATCAAGCCAAGTGCGAAGCACGAATTCGAGTGGATCAGGATACTCCACTCCCTTATCCGGGGCATCGACTAAATGTCACCGGAGGAATAGCTGCGGGCTAATAATGTTGGGCATGAACCCACAACTTCTCGTTTATCCGTCAACCACCCAGGAGAGGGATTGAAAAATGAGAGATTGAAGAATAGAGAGATGTGCGATGAGAGAAAAAGTGAGAAAAGGGCTTTTTCTGAAAAATAGAGATTGAGTGTCAGAGTGATGTGAGAATCACAAATAAGAAAGGGTGGGAAACAATACCCGAAGAAACTAGCTCCTCGTAACTAGGAGGTCTCTTCCCTTTGTAACACATCTGTGTGTCGTGTCTTCTGTTGCTTTGTTCATCTCGTGTTTTAAGTCGTCTCGAGTGTTGCTCGATGTGTTTAGGTTGTTTGCCTTTTGTTTTTCTTTGTTGAGTCGTAGTGCGCCGTGGTCAGTCGTAGGCTCAATACCTGGTTAAAATTTCGATTTCAAAACAAAGCCGTTTTGTGCTCAGAGTGCTGTGCCATTCTCCACATTTGTACAAAACAAGATTTATTCTTTCATAAAACCGCAGGGTCCAACCCAGGTCATATGAGAACAGTGAATATTTGTGTTCTGGATTGCGAAGAAAAAGAAAAGGGAAAAATTTGGAGCATCTGAGTATGTTTCAGCTTCTGCCGATTCCACCTTTGCATCCCGTCTTTTCAGATTGGACTGTTTGTCCAGGATTAGCCGTATACAGAATAAACCAAGCGCTGTGTTATGGGCTGAATGTTCAGAATGAGCAGTGAGTTGTATGAGTTGTGTGCAGAAGGAACCAAGCACTGTGTTATGGGCTGAATGTTCAGAATGAGCAGTGTGTTGTATGAGTTGTGTGCCGAAGGAACCAAGCGTTGTGTTACGGGCTGTGTTCAGAATAGGCAATCTATGTGTTGAATATGTTGGGAACCTGTGATTGGTTCCACTTCCAGTGCCTTCCGGTGTTGATTCTGCAAAGTCACACCTGGTGTTACTTCCATTTGCTTATCGAGTTGTTACTCATTTGCTTATCGAGTTGTTGCTCATTTGCTTATCGAGTTGTTGCTCATTTGCTTTCATTTTCTTATCGAGTTGTTGCTCATTTGCTTATTGAGTTGATTGCTCATTTGCTTATCAAGTTGTTACCCATTTGCTTATCGAGTTGTTACTTATTTTCTTGTTGAGTTGTTGCTCATGTTTACCAAGTTGTCGCAATTTTGTTTATCGAGTTGTTGCTCGTTGCTTATCGAGTTGTAAACTTGTCAAGGTTTTATTATTGCCTATTGAGCTAATTTATTATGTTGGCTCACTACCTGACCTGGTGACACATGCATGTTCAATTCCCATTCGATTACATTGTTATGTAATATGATGCGATGCAATGCAATGCGATGCGTGAAATGGTAAATGCAACACCTTTTTCAGCAAAAAAAAAAAACTTGTTTCATTCCATCATCTTTGCAAAGTATATAGTTTTGAGAAAGTAAAATCTGCCTGAAGCAGTACAGTGTGCTCAAAGAAAAACAAAGCAAGAAAAAGAAAAAAAGTGGCAAAAGTCTAGATCAATGTCAACTGATCTCAGGCCTGAGAGTCTATCCTCGTCCTCTTCCTGGACGAAGGTCCAGGAGCATCGTCGTCGGCTCCACCATCTGAACCCGAGCTCGAGTCATCTCTGGTCTCCTCCTCAGACAACTCCGCCTCTGCCTCTGTCTCGGACTCATCATCGTCCGGAATCGGTGCCCGCGAGCTACTCCCAACATGAGTACGCCCCGCTTTGGTGCGGGGGTGTACTGCGGTCCCTCGCCCTGCTCTCCCTCCTCCTCGGGCAGGTGCAGATGGTCCTGCTGGAGCACCTCCTATAGCCGACATCTGGAATGGGGCCTGAAAAGGACAAATGGTAAATGCATCAGTTATGCTACGCAAGGCAATATATCAGTGCAGAATGCAGTGTATGAGTACAGTGAATGAATGCAGTGTATGAGTACAGTGAATGAATGCTGTGAGCAGTGTGTCAGTACAGAGTACAGTGCAGTGTATGAATGACGTGAGCAATGCTGTGAACAATCTGCGGGTTATAGTGTGTCAAATGCCGTGAGGGCTGTGTATTAAGTGTTGTGTTGATAATGCGATACATCAGATTATGCACAGTTTGAGATTGTGGTCGAAAGAGCTTACCGGGATACCGTAAATAGCCAACAGGTCGAAGCTTCGCTGTAGCATCCCCATCACGGAGGCAGTCAACTCCAGGGACTGGCGAGTATACTCGGAGGAAGCCTGCAAAAGTGTGCATCAGTATTCTGTGGAATATCAAACGGAATGAAATGAAATGACAGTACAGAATACAAAATGCAGTAGTACATACCGGGGGCAAGTCGTAGAACCTGACTAACTCATGATCAGCCGGAGGGGGAGCGATGGGGATCTGATAAGTCTCTCCACCCTGCCCTCTGCATGTCATCATCGTAGGCAGCTCTGGTCACCCAGCTCTCTGCCCTCTCCAGGGCCCACTCCTACCACGGGCCCGAGCCATCCTCGGTGCTCCTACTCCTACTCCGACCGCTAGCGCCGCAAGCCTTTCCCTCTTAGCTCGGCGAGGACCAGTCAAAGGTGGCATCAGATAAGCCCGAATGTACTCGGCGTAGTCACCCTCCTCTCTGAAAGGCTCGGAGTCCCAGCCGATCGTGTAGTCTGTCATCTCCTCGAGAGTGTACCTCTCGGTATGCCTCATATGAGTAGGAGGTGGCTGCGGAACTGTCTGCTCTGGCATGCCTAAGGTCTGCCGCAAGAAGCGCTCCCCCAAGTACCAGGCATGGCAGACAGGGCCCTCTAGTAGAACTCTGAATCGGGCCGTCTCCTGAGCGCCGGCATACCGCTCCCGAACTGCGATGGGCAACGAAGCCCACGGCTGCCAGGTGATCTGTAAATAGCAGGAAATACAGTTTGTTATCCGCTATTTAAAAAACATTACAAAGCAAAGCCAATAAACTGAAATGTTTGACATACCTCAGCTGCGGTGATGGTATCAAAATAGTGGCGGAAGAACATGAAGGGCTCCCGCGGCCTCCGCTCGCACCTCACGGCGAAGTGATGGGAAAATGGGATCATGGGGGGCATCTCCTCATCTGGCACTGGGGCAATCCTCGGGAAGTAGACATACACCCACAGCTGCAGTGTGACAGAACAAACATGAGCAGGCTAATCAGATAAAGCAATATACAGATAAAGACAGAAATCAAAGAACAGTGTGCAGTGTATTGTGCAATGTGTGCAGTGTGTTGTGCAGTGTGTGCAATGTACAGTCAGTGTAAAAACAGATTGCGTGTGCGCAGTGTGTATGGTGTACAGATAATGAAAGGCAGAATTGAAAAGGCAGAAAAGGGAATATATACCTCCCAGGCTCGCCAGTAGCCTCCAAGCAGCTGCCCACTGAGGTGGGAGGATGAGCTCATATATCCATAAAGTGTGGCCAGGCCAGCGCCACCCCAGTCGTAGCCATGGATCCTGGTCACGTCAACCAGTGCACTCAGCAAGTAGAGGGCGACGGTGTTCGCCCGGTCGGCGAAGAGAGTAGTCCCCAGCAAGAACATAATGAAGCCACGAGCGTACTGCTCCACCTCCTCCCGGGTAGTAGGCACCTGGATCTGGAAATGATCCTCGAACCATGAGTATCGCACAAACCCTGCTTAAGCGAGAGGTGGCTGAGTGCCAAGCAAGTACATCTGAGCGGCGTCCCACTCATCCATATCTGTATCAAAGGGGATCGGATCACCCCCCACTCCGATGCCTGTGAGCATGGAGAAGTCGAAGGGAGTCATCGTCATCTCCCCGGTGGCAGAAAAGTGGAAGGAATCGATGGTGTCCCACCACTTCTCCACCAAGGCAGCAAGAAGAGGCCTGCTCGTAGTGAGGCGTGAGAGCCCCATGCACAAACGCCCAAAGCCAGCCTAGTCAACGATCCGACGAACCGCGTCAGGTAGCTCCATGTACCATCCGCGAGCGACGGTATTCCCATAACCTCGGAAGGCATGAGAATCTCCCTATTTTCAGAACAAACGGTTGCGAAGCAGTATTACAAATACAGTGTTGAATGTGCTCAGAATCAGTAAAAATACAGTGTGTGTGTGCACGTATTCAAATTCAAACAAACATCGGGTGCGGGTGTGCTCGCAATGAACTACAGCATATGATGTATCAGTGTGTTTGAGTAGATCAGTGAAAATACAGTGTGTGTGCATGTATTCAGATTCAAACAAACATCAGGTGCGGGTGTGCTCGCAGTGAACTACAGCATATGATGTATCAGTGTGTTTGAGTAGATTAGTGAAAATACAGTGTGTGTGCACGTATTCAGATTCAAACAAACACCGGGTGCGGGTGTGCTCGTAGTGAATTACAGCGTATGATGTGTTAGTGTATCTGGTTCAAGCAGTTAAAGAACAAGTTCGACTATTGCAGTTATATGTTCTACATTGCAGAAAATGAAACAGAGAAGAGTGTACCTCAGAAGCGCCGAAGGACAGATGTGACTCTGGCTCGCGCAATAGAAGCTCCGGTGCCACGCCCCTCGCAAAGCTGCTGAAGTGGCGGATGCCATCAGGAGGCAATACGTGTATCGCCGGCCTATAGGTCGCGCGAATCAAACGGCCAAATGTGGAGAGGTAGGAGCTCGACCTTGGGGTCAACATCCATCTCCGGGGGAGCCCCACCCTGTGGAAGATTGTCTGCCATCTCAAGAATGGTGTGAAAATCGCCGGAAGTGCAAAAATCGGGCGAGAATGTGAAAAGTCAACTGAAAAGTCAACCCCGAGAGGGTGAAAAATGGACGGAAAGCTCGAAGTACGGAAAAGGCACGAGAATCAAGGTAAAATCGAGGGAAACAAACCCGAGTGGTGGAAATCGAGAAAAATGCACCGAAACCAAGATTTGTTCGGTTCAAAACGTGTGAAACGAGGAGGTGTTCGTGAATCGAATGACGAAACGGGCTCAAAAACCGAGGAAAAATGAGAAATAAAGGTTAGAAAATAACCTAGAGAGAGGGGGGAGAGATTTTCGACCAAGAGGCAAGTGAAGAAATAGGGCTAGAAGCCCTATATTTAAAGACCCGTGGCCAAAAGGACAAAACTGCCCCGAACAGGCATTTTTGGCCGGTCGGCCAAATAGATGGCCGGTGGCCTTATTTTGTGGCCGGTGGATGGCCGGTGGTCTCCCCTGGTGGTCGATGCACCTCTTACACCCTTGTTTGGGTCATTGATGCGGTTTGGGACCTTCTTTGCTCAACACAGTGCAAGAGAGTGCATTTCCAAAGCTTGACTAACCTTCGCGTTAACCTCGAGCCGTGTCTTCTGTTTGTGGCACTTGATACATATGCAATGTATCCTTTTGGTATCCTTTTTGTCTCTTGCGAGATTCGGAAGTTGCTCCACATGCGTTACATTACAACGTTTTGTCGTGAACTCGCGTGGTTTATATGTCATTTCACTCGCATTGTCATGCACACTTTTGTGCATTGTTACGCACGCCATGCTTGCATTGCTATGCATCTTCTTTAGGTAACATTGTCATGCATACCTCACATGCATTGTCATGCACTCCTACTCGCGTTATTATGCACGTATGTTATGCACGCATGCCACACTTGCATTGTCATGCATTTCTCTAGCTTGCATTGTTATGCATGTCACATTTGCATTGTCATGCACCTCTCTACTGTATCATCTAGTATGCCTATTGCACTGTACATAGCATACATTACATGTCCACATTTCATTCTTAGGTTGCATTGTCATGCATCTCCCCCACCCGCATTATTTCGCATTCTTAGGTTGCATTGTCTTGCATCCTCCCGTTTACCCGCGTTGTTTCGCATTCTTAGGTTGCATTGTTATGCATCTCCCCCGTCCGCGTTATTTCGCATTCTTAGGCTGCATTGTCTTGCATCCTCCCACCCACATTTCATTCTTAGGTTGCATTGTCATGCATCCCCCCCATCCGCGTTGTTTCGCATTCTTAGGTTGCATTGTTTTGCATCCTCCCGCCCACATTTCATTCTTAGGTTGCATTGTCATGCATCCCCCCCATCCGCGTTGTTTCGTATTCTTAGGTTGCATTGTCTTGCATCCTCCCGCCCACATTGCAGCATTCTTAGGTTGTATTGTCATGCATCTCCCCCATCCGCATTGTTTCGCATTCTTAGGTTGCATTGTCTTGCATCCTCCTGCCCACATTGCATCATTCTTAGGTTGCATTGTCATGCATCTCCCCCATCCGCATTGTTTCGCATTTTTAGGTTGCATTGTCTTGCATCCTCCCGCCCACATTGCATCATTCTTAGGTTGCATTGTCATGCATCTCCCCCATCCGCGTTGTTTTGCATTCTTAGGTTGCATTGTCTTGCATCCTCCCACCCACATTGCATTCTTAGGTTGCATTGTCATGCATCTCCCCCATCCGCGTTGTTTCGCACTCTTAGGTTGCATTATCTTGCATCCTCCCGTCCACCCGCGTTGTTTCGCATTCTTAGGTTGCATTGTCTTGCACCCTCCCGTCCACCCGCGTTGTTTCGCATTCTTAGGTTGCATTGTCTTGCACCCTTCCATTCAAGTTCCTATACACATTGCATGCGTTGTCGCGTTATGCTTTACTTATATGTGTTCAACTTCCTATACACATTGCATGCGTTGTCGCGTTATGCTTTACTTATATGTGTTCAAGTTCCCTTTATACACATTGCATGCGTTGTCGCGTTATGCTTTGCTTATATGTGTTCAAGTTCCTATACACATTGTACGTGTTGTCGCATGTGCTTTACTTACATGTGTTCAAGTCCCTTTTATTTCACACATTGTACACGTTGTCGCGTATTGCTTTACTTACATGTGTTCAAGTTCCTTTTTCACGCATTGTATGCGTTGTCACGTATGCTTTACTTATATGTGTTTGTGCCTACCTAGCATTGTTATGCTTGTTTCAAATCGCATTGTTATGCGTCCTAATGGGCATGCGTTGTCGCGCATGCCCTCTTTGCATTGTTTTGCGTCCATCCTCGTTGTTATGCGTCGTCCTTGGGTCGTATTGTCTTGCACCCCTTTCACCCGCATTGTCATGCACCCCTTCACTTGCGTTGTCACGCACTTTCAATTGCATTGTTATGCATACTTCTAACAATATTGTACCTGTTAAGTTTCTTTCTCTTTCAGGCACGATATTCTATGTACGGTTCATTTGAAGCTGGCATGACCAGACGAGCCGCACAGGTATTGTATTCTCCGTGTGAGACGTATCGAGAATTGAGTAATTCTCTTACATGCTCTCTGCATTGTAGTGTAGTTTGGTGTATGCTAGCTTAAAACTATTGCATGATTTGCTTCGTTACAGCTTTCTTTTGCATGATCATGAGTTATGCTCGGCTTTGTGCATTGTTTTGCATTTTGCCCCTGCCTTCGGGCGCATATCTTTGTCTGTAGCTTGTATGCTTTGTCTAAGTCTTCGGCCTTGTCAAAAATGGGTCGTCTCGGGGCTTTGACATTCACTCCCGTCATTGTTATGACTTTCGAGTTCTGTCAAAGAGGGGCAACTGTAGACACCCCATTTTTGACCGTCCTCAAGACTTGGACGTCACTGTTTGAACACTCGGTGATCATCCATGATTGTGTTCGTTTTGAGTTCTCGGAGGACTCAGCTACGCGCCTTGCCTTAGGATCTCTCGACTTGCTTGTTTTGTGTTTAGTTTTGCACCAAACACTTGTTGTTTTGCTTCTGAGGGCAGGGAATGGCTTGTTAGCCATCCCCACACCTCACCGGCCATGGCTTGAGGCCACTGGCCCTGTTTTGTTGCTACTGGTCATTGGTGATGGCCGGTCGGCACTCTTTATGGTCGGCCGACCATTGTTTTGGTCAATTTGTCATTTTTGGCTGGCCGACCACTGTTCATCTGCTTTTGGCAAATATTTTTTGCCAGCTGTGATAGCTGGCATCCGCAATGCACCCCCTCCAAACACGTGTATGGAGGGATTTCACTCTTTCTTAGCTTGTTTTGTAAGCTTTGCAAGATTGGAATTCCTATAAAGGGAGGGCTTCTCCTCCCTCCTCAAGGGTTCCAAGAAGTTCCAGAGGTCTGGTTTTAGGGTTAGGAGTCTTGTATCTATCCTATCTCTATATCTCCCTCTCCTTTTGATTTGTGTGTGTATAAGGTGTGTTTGTTCTTAGTTTTGCACTAAGGCACCTAGTGTTACCATACCTTGGTTGCTGAGGTGCCAAAGGGTTGTTCTTGGAGTTCTTGGGCTGGTTTTGACCTAAGGAAGGTGCTGGAGCTCTCTTCTTGAAGAAGGTCTTCAAGGGTAAGAACCTTACCCTTTATTCCCCATTTTTGCACAAGGTTTTGACCTATCTTGAATCTATTTTTAAGCTTAGTGTATAACTAGTAAAAGTTCTAATTTTACTTGATTTTGAACTTTGCTTAAGGTTGTTTTGAGGTTTGGGGTTGTTTGCCCCCTCTTAGGCCTTGTTTGGCCTCCTTTTTGTGCTATTTTTGGTGAGCTCCGGGACCACCTTGTATTGGCCTCCTCACCATTGAAATCCAAAGGGATTTCAGTGGTGAGGATGGTGTTTTGAGGTCCTAAGAAGGAGAGGGTCATCTCATCTCCTTGTTGTCTTCATAACTTGTCATTTTAGCCTCATGTGTGAGCACCTTGATTAAGTCCATGTTGGCCATGTCTTAGTTGGTATTTGTGGTTATTTTTCCATGTTATAGCACTGTTTTAAGTTGGTTTAGACACATCATGCATGCTTTGCATACTTGTCTTGTAATGCCATGAAATTGCCTTAACATGCATCATGATATACCATGACTTTCTAGCATGATTTTGGCTTAGCTTTGTGAAGCTTTTATGCATGTTTTGGTGTGCTTAAGGTCTGATTTTGGTTATTTGGGTCACCCATGACTTGCTTTGTATAGCTACCATGCAATCTCCCTTGTAAGCTTTAGTATTGGATTCTCTAGCATGCTCTATTTGCATCATTTCAGTGGTTTGGCACCATTAGTTATGTCATTTCAGTCCATATGGCATGCTTATATGCTTGCATTTGATGCTCCTTTAGTGCTTTAAAAGGTTGATGTCTTATGCTCCATGTTTGGACCCTTGTGTATGCCATCATGTGTAGGACATTTAGATGCCATCTAAGTGTGTCTTTGACCTTGTTTTGGTCTGCCTTGGGACTATTTTGAGTCCCTTTGGCCCTTTGAGGCTTGGTTTGTATAGTCATGGCTTGAGCCCCTTGGCTAGCCTTGAGTTTTGGGCTTGGTTGCATGCTTTGCTTGATTTGTTTAATTGGTTTGGCACCTTTTCTAACATGATTTCAGAGCTTACAATGCTTGCCATTTGTCCATGTTTGCCTCCTTTTAAGTGTGCTTAAAAGTTGCCTCTTTATGCTTAAGTATTAGACCAATCACCATACATGTTTGTATGTGACTTTGTCCCTTATCCTTTAGCACTTTAGCCACTGTTTTGGGCCTATTTGAGAGCTGCCCAAATTGGTTTAAGACCATCCTTCGCATGTTGTTGCATGCTCACCTTGCATGTTGTCACACACTTGGCCTATCAACATGTTGTTGCATGTTTAAATTGCATTTGGCATGCTTTTGTTAAGTGGCTTTGCATATTTGCATGCATTGTCCCTCACATGTTGTTACATGTCTTGCATGCTTAAGTTGCATTTTGCATGCTTGTTAGCTTGCATCTTGTCATATGCTTGATATGTTGTCACATATTATCGCATGCTTGTTACATGTTTGAATTAGTTGCATGCTTGTTCACATGTTCATATTGCATGCTTAGCTTGCATGTTTAGGTTGCATATCATTGCATGCATCTCTTGCCTCTTGAATCCAATATGATAGGGGTTGGAGGTCTCTTATTTGTTTTGTGTGCATTTCATTTGATATCAAATGTATACTTGGCCCCTTGGGCCATCACGCATTGAAATGCGCGATTGGTGGCCCGAGGGTCGAGTACCATACTCCCCTGAGTCTTAAACATGATAGGGAGGGTGGTTGTGCCAACATTTGCTTGAAAATGCATTGCCATGCTTTGTCTGCCCTCTGCTGCTGTCAAAACAGGGTTCTGTAGGAAGAGATGGTCGATCGACAGTTCTCAGTGCCGATCGGCCAACAATGTATGGCTGAGAGCATCATAGATGGTCGATGACCACTTTTCCATGGCCGGTGACCATTCCTCTTGGCCGGTGGTCTCCTACAACCCTCAGGGAGTATTTCAGAAGCAACTTTGGGACTTGTGCAGTCTTCAGAGGCATAAAACAGTGCAAACAGAGGCAGCTTGTGCATGGTGGTAGATTTCTGAGTAGAGCCGGACACGCATGCATTGGACCCTCTTCCCGAGGCTGTTTTACCGCTTTATTAGCTTAGTTAATTTGCTTAACTAGTTAAGTGGTCTGTAACTATTTAATTGGCTTGTTAGTTAGTTAAATTTGTATTATTCTTTTGGTCCCTCCAAGAGAGGGCGAATTGTGTAATAATCGTGCATGTGTGTGATGCATGTCTTCCAACCCCCACTTCTTTCTCCCTTTTACTTACCTGCTTTTGATGGTTAGTATTAGGACATGTTTTGATTAGCATACTTATGATAGCATGTTTGCATCCATTCATTAGTATTGCATGCACCGGGCTCGGCGCATCATACTAATTGCATAGTATTTCAAATCTAACTTGAATACATGTCATCTGCTGCATTTCACATGCCATCCATAGATTAGCCGAGCCTATTCTAGCTGCATTTTGCCTGCGATGCATTAGCCACCTTAACATGGACTTGGATCATACATTTGATTACTAACATGTTCCTTGTTTTGGCTTGGAGTACTAGGTGAGTGTTTATGCTTTAGCATCTCGCATGAGTGTGAATGTTAACATGAAAGTATGCTTGCCATGAGGGTAACTGCTTAGTTGATTTACTGCCTGAATGCCTGTGGGTGGAGGTTGGATTGCTCGAGTTGGAACAACTCGTTGAAATCCGTGTTTTAGCCTACTTGCGAGTAGCAAATTTTAAACTGTCTTTCAAACGAGCAGATATGCAATGCTTTGTTCCAAATTAGGCGATCTAGTCTATACTTTTGTGTTATGCGCATCACATAGTAAGATTAGCTAATTAACCAGAATAAGAATGCATAATGTTTTTAAAATTAGATATCATGGTTAGTAGAGGCCGATCTTTGATCGGGCGAGCGGGGGTGCTCCTAGCTGACCTTCCCCAATCGTACCAAGTTCCCGAGCCGAGGCAACTTTGGTGATGACGGACACGTGGCCTTAGGCAACGAGTTAGGGTTTCCTAAATTCCCCCATAAAAAATATTTAAGTGGCGACTCTGTATCTGGAAAAGCAGTCTATGTTTGGCACTTCTTTCTAAAAATCTGTTTTTCAAAACGATTTGCCGGATTTGGACTCTTTGATGATTCATCGGTCTTGCATTGCACTCTGCGAGATTAGATACAGGACCGTGACATTGAGTCCTGAACTGTAGTGAGCCCAAATGAACAAAACGGGATTCCCTCCCGGGACGTTCAGGGACGTCTACACATGGCAACGGAAAGTTGCCCCTTGTCTGAATGGCACCACAGCGCACTGTAATCAGTCCTCAAAGTGACGATCACAACCGAACTCTCGGATACAGAGAAGACAAAGATGATCAGAACCATTACATGGACATAGTCGATTTGGAACTGTTTATGGCTGGACTTCAGAATAAAGTTGCCTACGTATCCCAAATATGGGAATCAAGCGTGACGTAGTTCCGGGTTAAGGTACACTCCGGTATTAACCTCTCCTTTTGCGCTCTACCTTTTGCCAAGGCCGCCCTTTCTGGGTTTTCAACCTTGCAAGCTTTGTTTTTCTTTTCTTTTCATACTTTTCATTTCTTTTTTCATTTTTTCTTCATTTTTTCTTTTTTCAATCTTTGCATTTTTTTTTTTTTTTTCTTTTTCTTTTTTTTCTTGCTCTAACTTTTGCTTGGGTCGCTCTTCCGGGTTTTCGGCCCAGCGAGCCTCTCAAAGGTAAAAGTGTAGCTTTGTCCATGTTGATTGGTTTGAGATCTCGAAGCCATCTGAATCCAGGAGAATGGCTGCTGTTTGCTGATGACGTAGGAGTCCATCCAATCAGGGTCTAACGTTGCCCCTAGTGTTGCGAATAGGAACTTGATTGTCCCTCAGCGAAACTTTCTTCTTTCCTCCATTCTGGGATTTGGCATTCTTGCCAGTCTTCATTGATTTGCAGAATGACCCATCTTTGAATCTTTGAGCACATTTGACATTTTTGCCCCTAGTTCAAGAGCGACTTCTGATCTAGCTTTACAAGCTTCTTTTGATCAATCTGATCTTCTTAATCTGACTTTCTTGCCCCTAGTTCATGGGCTGCTTCAAATCTGGCCATACAGGCCTCACATTGTGGTTGACCGTTGAACATTCTGAATTAAGGTTCAAGGTTTGAAAGCAAAAGGGGTCGAGTCTCGAGGCTAAGAGCGATCCTAAGCTGCACAATCTCAAGAGCGATTCCACACAAGTCTTCGCAGGATCGCGCAAAACATTTTTTGAAGTCTTTTAAGAAAGCGACTAGTCGCTCGCGCTGAAGACAATGTAGAACCAATCTAGATCAAGCCAGGATCCTTCTCAGTACTCACATTAACAAACATGATTAGATTCATTAAGGGCTTAGCATGCCTCTCTTCCTCTCAATTGATCAAATTTTGCAAATCCAGAGGAATTTCTTCCTCTTTGTTTTCATCACATTGTTCAAAAAGTTTTGAAAAACTTAGGTCAATGCAATGATTTCGAGGCACATGAAGGTAAGTGAAAAGCATTGCCGTTTCATTCAAATTTGCTGGCACAACTGGCTCAAGGCAGAAACAAACACAAAAGCGTAAAAATCACTGCTGTTCCATTCAGATCTTCTGGCGTAATTGGCTCCATGGCAAAAACAAACTCAAAAGAATGTAAAAGACAAACACAAAAAGACAATGATGCCCGAGGTAACACCCCCGAAATCACGCGACTCCAACACAACAGGACTGACTCGATACAACAGGACTGACTTAACTGACTCAGTACAAAAAAGACTAACTCAATACATCACAACAAGATTGACCCAAATACCCAAGTCAGAAAGTACAAAACTAGCATTCGCAAAATGCTGAAAATAGTTCGTGCCATATGCCACATCTAAAGTAAACTGAGCACCGCCCGCAGGTGGTTCATCCCGGATCACATGGTCACATTATCCCCCAAGTTCACTGATCTAGTGCCGATAGACTTTGCAGGGCTCGGTGCAACAATGACCTCTTTATCAATCAGATCTTGTATTTCGTGACGAAGACAAAAACAACGGTCAGTGCCATGACCGGTTTGTTTATGGAAGGCACAGTACTGGGCAGCATCATGACTGGCTGGAAGATGACCAGGGAGAGGCCGAGGCTCAAAGGGTTTGAGATGGCCTTGTCCAACGAGGATTTGGAAAGCTTTGGACAAAGGCATATAGAGGGCATGGAAAACCCTCTAGCCTCCGGGTGGGTACTTCGAGGTTTGTGATTTTTTACTGGATGCACCAGCAAAGGGATTGATAGGCGTCGACTGGGTTTGCTGATCTCTTCTGAGTGTAGGATTAGAGCTAAAAGGAACGTTTCCGATACAACGGCCCTTCTCCCGGCTTGCCCCTTCATTCAAATTGCCCCCAACTTGAGTAGCGAAAGTGTCATCCACAGCCTTTGCAACAACTGCAATCAGTTGCTGTTTGTCCAACCCTTCAGCTTTCAAAGCCTCAACAGCCCATAGAAGGTGTTCATGAGGATTAATGTCTACCCCTACCTTGTCTTTTCCACTCGCCTCCACTTTGCCAAGGGATTGGCCTTCCTCAAATGCAGCCCATCCCAAGATTGGGAAACCTTTTGGCATGAAATTCTGGCATGTGATGTGGTCGATGACGGAGCTAATATCCCAAAGGCCAAATCTGCCACAGTTCTCTGAAGATCTTTGATCATCCTCATCAGCTCAGAAGTAGTGGGCTCACAGGTTTGAGATGATTGGGGTTCAGGTGCATCCATCATGCACAAGTCCGTGCTTTCTGGAATGAACACCTCAGGCTTGGGTAGATGGGCTGGGGTGATGTATATGCTGGGGTTGTAGCCGGATGGCAGTATATGGATCTGATTGAGATGTAGAGATGACGGGTCAGTACTGGCCCGAGGTCCTTTAGGTGGAGGTATGGTCTCTTCGTCAATAAGATCTTGAATCTTATGATGGAGGTGGATGCAACGGTTAGTATCATGACCGTGTTGTTGATGATAGGCACAGTATTTAGCTGGGTCATATCT
This sequence comes from Camellia japonica, assembly GCA_030407325.1. NCBI lineage: Eukaryota > Viridiplantae > Streptophyta > Magnoliopsida > Ericales > Theaceae > Camellia > Camellia japonica. The sequence goes on from JAPPVO010000032.1 coordinate 99,762,187, forward strand.
TGGTGGAAGAGGATTTGGAAGGGGTGAGGGTTCTAGGAGTTCTAGGTGCCCTTCTTCTCGCAGCATTTCCAAAGCTTGAGAGAGACTCATATAAAGAGGATGGAATTTTCGAGCTTGGGGCCAAGTTGAAGTGGTTGGTTTTTGGCCATTGAGGGAAATGGTGATAGTGTCTACTTCTGAGCATTTCACAGCTATGCTACCTTCAGTAGTAGCATTGGAACTGTGAGCAACATTCCTCTTCAAAGGCTCATTATCTTCTGCAAAGATCCCTTGTCGGATGGCATCCTCGATTTGAACCCCCTTTCCATGAAGGTCTGGAAAGGTAAACAGTGGTAGAATGATCATCTTCTGTAGCAACTGGCCATGTAGATTCCAACAATCATCCTGATTTGATCTTTGTCGGAAGGCCTTGTAGTCACCATCGAGGCCTTTGCTCTCCATCTCGTCACAAACTCTGAAAAACCATCTTTTGGCTCTTGGCGGGTGACCTCAAGATCACAAGTTGCGACCTCGATCTGTATGTTGTAGGAGTATCGAGTAATGAAGGCCTCAGCCAGCTCTTCCCAGTTCTGTTTCACAGAGTCCTCCAATTTTGCATACCAGATTGCGGCTATCCCAGACATGGTTCGGCCAAAGAGAGACAACTTCTGGGCTGTGGTCAAACCCATTGGCCTCAGGATATCAGAAAACAGGTGGAGGTGCACCCTTGGGTCTCCAGAGCCGTCAAAGCGGTCGATGCCCGGCATTTTAAACCGCTCCGGTAAGGTAACTGCAGATTCAGTATACCCGTCCTCTAAATCCGGGATGGAGTTCACTCCTTGTGCCCACTTGAATAACTCCTCCAGTTTATTGACCTTAAGTGCAGTTGAGTCAACCTCAAATTCAAATGGAGCCTCGCTTTGATAGACAGGAGCTTTAGAGGTCTGTGCTAGGATTGTCTCCGCCGGATTGCCCCGAGTCTCTCGGACATTAGCAGTATGGGCAGTGGCTCCGGGTGTCGGGTTACTCGTGGGAGGTGCATGAGATGTAGAAGCCGCAGCCTGTTGTGGCTGTTGTTGTTGTAGCTGGGTTATCACTTCGGCCTGACGAGCCATGACTTCAGCCTGACGAGCCGTGACTTTAGCCTGACGGACTGCGTCCTACTACAGTGCCTCGATTATTTGTTGCAGGTACCGCATCTGTTCTTCCATACTGGCTGGGGGATACTGAGCCATGGGAATGGGTGATTGATCTCGTGCTGAACTGAATGTAGACAACAGTTCCCAGACCAGACTAGACCCGGGTGAACTGAGGTGTGACTGCTTGTAGAAACTGTACTAGTGAATTCTGCCTGAACCTCCTTCGTCTTGCAACCGGTGGGGGTGAGGCAAACACAGGTTGCTGCTGAACCAATTCTGACCTGACAAAGTCTATCGATACAAGTCCAGTGTACTCGGGGGATATTGGAGCCTTCTGAAGCTATGGTTCCAAGACTACCTTGCAAAAGAAGAAAACAGACAGCATCTCAGCCTGATTTCACCGAAACAGATATGAGCATAGTTGAATGACTACACTCTTTACTGAATTCTACCCAAAATTTTGCCTATCAACTGATACCCTCAGGCCGTTACTCAAACTTTCAAACTGATATATGCATTCCTGTAGAGGCACACTCTAAAAGCACATAGCAAGCAAGTGAGAGCCAAAACACCCCTATGGTGGGGTAGGGTTTCCCTATCCTATCTTGTCAGGAGCTAGGGTTTCACTACGCACACAGCGGTTTCAAACAACCTACAATCAGGTAAGCAACCTGTCCTAGCTTAGAATGGTCACTATGGATTCCAATATGCACTAGGTCGGATGGTCAAAAAGGGTGCCCCGGTAAAAACCGAGGTTTGTGTTCCCGTCGTGGCAGAGCCCGCAACCAGTCAACCTTATGGCACGCTTCTCAAAGCGGGCCTCCGGCAAACCGTTCAAGAATAGCATACGGCAAACACGGTGTCCTAGGCACACCAATGCACATGCAATGCAAAGAAACACATAAGTGTAATCAAAACAAAATATCATGAGTTCAAGTCAAGTTCTCTAAATCCCCAACAGAGTCACCAGAAACTGTAGACGTGCCCGAACGTCCCGGGCTCCGCGCGCGAACGGCGCGAAATCCGTGTTGTTCATTGGACTACTACAGTTCGGACTCCATGTCGCAGTTCTGAATCTAATCTCGCAAAGTGCAATGCAAGACCGATAAATCACCAAAGAGTCCAAATCCGGCAAATCGTTATGGAAAACTAATTTTAATAAAGAAGTGCCAAACATGGAGTGCTTTCCCAGATACAGAGTCGCCATCTAAATGTTTTTGTTTTGGGAAATTTAGGAAACCCTGACTTGTGCCTAAGGCCACGTGTCCGTCATCACCAAAGTTGCCTCGGCTCGGGAACTTGGGTACGAGAGGGGAAGGTCATGCAATGAGCACCCCCGCTCGCCCGATCAAAGATCGGCCTTTACTAACATGATATCTTGTTTTTGAAAACACATGTGTTCTTATTCCGATGTATTAGCATAGAATTACTATGTGATGCGCACAACACACAAGTATAGACTAGATCGCCTAAGTTGGAACAAAACATTTCATGTTTGTTTGAAAATGGTTTGAAGGTGCTACTCGCAAGTAGGCTAAGACGTGGATTTGCCACCCTCAAGTGGGCTTAGAAAAAAACATGATTTTGCCACCTCAAGTGGGCTTAAAACTCGCATTTCTATGAATTGTTCCAATTCAAGCAACCCAACCTTCACCCACAGGCATTCAAGCAGTTATATCACATAAGCAAATAGCCTCATGGCAAGCATGCTGTCATGGCAACACTCACACACATGCAAGATGCTAAAGCATAAACACTTACAGTGTACTCCGAGCCAAAACATAGAACTAGTTAGAAATCATGCATGATCCTAGTTTATGTTAAGATGGCTAATGCAACACATGTAAAATGCAACTAGAAATAGGCTCGACTATTCTAAAATGGCATATGGATGCAACACTCGATACATGTATTCAAATAGGAATTGAAATACAATGCAGTTAGTATGATGTGCCAAGCCTGGTGCATGCAATACAGATGAATGGATGCAAACATGCGAGCATAGGAATGCTAATTGAAACATGACCTAAAACTAACCACTGAAAGTAGGTAAGTAAAAGGGAGAAAGACGTGGGGTTGGAAGACATTCACACACTCACGCACACTTATTACAAAATTCGCCCTCTCGACGGAGGGTCCGAATAAATAATACAGGCTAATTAATTAACTAACTATCCTAGCTAATTAATTATTACAAAACCTTAACTAATTAAGCAAATTAATTAAGTTACAAAACAGACCAAGTATGAAACTAAAGAGGCTGCCACAGCTCCGCCTCGGAATGATTGAATGATGCATGCTTGATCGCCTCGCTCGAAAACCCGTTGTCATGCCTCATGTTGCCTCTATTTGCACTGTTCTGCACCTCTGAAGACTGTGAAAATTCCTGTGATGCTTCTGAAACACTTTATGGACATGCTGAGAGGCCATCGGCCAAGGGAAATGGGTCATCGACCACTTGTGAGTCCTTCGGCCAAAGATTGTTAGCTGATCGGCACAGAAGATAGCCGATCGGCCATCCTTTTCCTGCAGACTGCTCCTTTTGCTACAACAAAGGACAAGCAAGGGCATAGTAATACATTTGCAAGAAAAATGTTGTGCAACTACACCCCTTATCATGTTTGGAACTCAAAGGAGTGTAGTGGTAGACTCTCGAGCCATCAATCATGCATCTCAATGCATGATGGCCAAAGAAGCCAAATTGCACAAGGTCAATAAATGCATGACAAATGAGACAATTAGACCATCACCTTATCATGGATAATCAAAGGCAATGGAGACAAAGGGGATTGGCCCATTTTCATCACTCCAAGTATGAAATGGACCAATTCACTTTGTGTTCAACATAACGTCCGGTTGAACACAATGCAATGCACACATGCAATATGCTTATCTTGGCACATTTTACTTGATTGATTTTGTTTACACATTTTAACATTACCAATCCATTCATTAATCAACTTGTCCAAATATGAGAGTCCTCTAATGAGAGAGAGGTCTATCAAAAGAATGGTTTAAGGCATAGGAGAAACCATGCCTTTGACTAGGAGGAACCCTCAAAAGAGAGAGTTAAAGCCATTTAAGCACAAGTCTCAATCCCTTGCATTAAACTCAAACTCAAGACTAACCAATCCTCAAAACAAATCAAAAGTGAAGAAATGAGGAGGATGGAAGCTTTTTTAGTGCTAAGGTGGCATGATAAACAAGACTCTAACATGCAAACACTTCAAGTACAACATGCTAGTAGGCTTAAACATTGAAACTAGTGAAGAACACAACACTAGAACCATGCAATACGAGGCTCAATGAACTAAACCAGCTCTGGACAGAGCTTAATCACATCAAAATAATGGCCTAAACATGTTGGAATTGAAGCTCAAAAGGCTAGACAAACATGCGCACAAATTGGCTCACCAACAAGGCATGAAGACACAACTCTCAAACACGAAGGAGTGGAAAATGTGAGAGTGTGGCAATGCAATATGCTCTGAAATCACCTACCAAATGATGCCATATCATGCAAATAGCTCAACTAAAGCATGCAAAAGGGCTTGAAATACAAAACTAGTCAAGGGCTTTACACTACAACCATACCAAGCAATGCTCAAATGACCTAAAGCACTCAAAACAGACCTAAGGCAGGTCAAAATGGTAGCAAAAACATGTTGGATTCGCCACAAAGATGGCAAGAAAGATAGGCTCCCGAATTAGCTCACAAACAATGCATAATGGCACAACTCTTAAACACAATTAAAGAGTAATAAACATGAGAGCATGGCAGAAGTTTATGGTCTGAAATTACCTACCAAATGATGCCATATCATGCAAATAGCTCAAATATGACATGCTAGGGGGGCCCAAAGTGCAAGGCTAGCAAAGCCAAACACACTATAGCTATACAAAGCGAACCTCAAAAGGCCAAGAACATTCAAAAAAATCCTAAGGCATGTCAAAATAATGCTAAAACATGTATGGAGTATAGCCAAGACAAGCTAGCATGAAGGGCCAAAACATCAAGTAAGCTAGGCCAATGAGCATGTTTACACTACACCTACCAAAGCCAAGCATGAGATGACTTCACCAACTAAAATCAGAGTCAAGGCATGTTAAATAATGACCAAAAACATGCTGGAATGGAACCAACACGTGCTAGAAAGATGAGCCAAAAGCTTAAGCATACAAGGCTAGTTTGCAAGGATTACACTATAAGTGTAAAAAGCATGCATGAGGTGAGCAAGACAGCCCAAAACAGAGTTATGGAAGGTCTGTAAAGTCACAAAAATGAGCCTTAACAAAGCCTTCAAGAAGTAGAAACACATGCTCTTTTGGAGGGCCATCAATACAAGCAAACAAGAGAAGAGGAGGGGGGACAACCCCCTCCTATTTTGAGCCTCAAAATAATTTTTCTACCACTAAAATTCCTCTGGAATTTAGTGGTTTTAAGGCCAAAAAGATGTTGTTTGAAAAGTTTGAAAGTTAGCTCACAAGGCCTTACAAGCCAAGGAGCAAAAGGAAGGACAACCCCCTAGCCAACCAAGGCACAAACCAAGACTTTTAGGACTAAAAAACCAGAGGAAAAACAGAGGTTTTTGTAGTTCAACACCACCCCAAAAAATAGCCCCAAAGTAGTGTGAAAAGATGGCCAAGCAAGTGTGTAAAACAAGCTTAAAGAGAGGGAGATCTTACCCTTGATGCACAGCTGCAAAATGGCCTCTTTCTTGGCTCAAATGACCCTCCAACAGCCCAAAAGCCAGTTCCAAGAGACCTCAGCCCATGGATATGCAACTTTGATGAAGGAAGTGTATGCAAACAAGAAGTATTTCTCTACTTCTATGCACTTCTATGCACAAAAGGGGCAAAAGAGAGTGGACTATAGAGAGAGGAGCAGAGATTCAGCTCTAGAATTTCTAGAGAGAGAGAGGAATTTTTAGAGTGAGAATCTCTCAAAATTGCTCTAAGCCTTCCATATGTTCTAACCCTTTAGAAATGAGATATTTGGCTCCATATATAGCAAAAGGCAAGTGTTTGGTCGAAAATATCTAAGCATGGGACAGTTGGAGGTTGTGTGGAACAGCTGGAGATGAAATATCTTCAAAAAAGCTGAGTTTGGGTCACTCTTGGCCGATCGGCCATCTTTGGTGCCGATCTGCCACTTATCTGCTACTTTTTTGGCCGATCGGCCAACAAAATCTGCTTTTTAGACCCAACTTCAAACAGGCATAACTCCTTCATATGAACTCCTTTTTAGGTCATTCTTGTGTCCAAATTGAAGCCCCAGAAGTAAGATTTCCAATGGTGGCAGCCTTGCATAAAAAATCCAACTACGAAAAAAGTTATACATGTTTTGGTGAAGCTACTCAGTTTCGGTCCAACCGGAATAATGCCCAACTTCAACTAACCATATCTCTCCCATCCGGACTCGGTTTGAGGAGATTCTTGAATAAAAAATGAAGCCCCGGAAGTATTCTTTCCAATGGTGGTGGCTTTATAGCTTAAGTCCAAGTATACAAAAGGATAGACCCGATTTGGCGAGGACTGCTCGTCTCTCTCTTAACGATTCATGCCAAATTTCTTCCTCAACTAGGTTTCTTCCCTCTTCTCCTCTTTTCTTCTACTCCAAACCCCCAAACAAGGTGTTTTGAAAGATTTTTCAAAGATTTCATCTCTCTTTCATTCATTTCCACTTTGTCCTCGCTCGGTTTACCGAAAAGCGCAACATTTAACGAAATGCGAGCCTCGGAACATCGTAGGAACTTTATTTCAAAAATATTTTGAAAGAGAGGGTTTTAAGATCTAAAATCTTTTTGGTCCAATGATGGGGTGTGAGGTTTGTATTTGACGCTCGCCTTGCCAAAGAAACCGACCCTTTGCATAGCATAGCCTGCACAACTTTCACCACCAAGGAAGCCATCAGTAGCGCCTAACTCTTAAGGTCGATCAAAAATGGGGTGTCTGCACTAGGGAAGTAGAAAAGAAGATCATACATACATGCATGCATATCTCATTCCATTTTGAAGTTATTTTCAAAGAATTCTCACATGCATGTTCTTATCATGACCTTGTTTTGAGAATTCAACATGTTTTTATGCTAAACATCTCATTTGATCATGATTTGGAAGGTTTGAGTTCAAAAGATTACATGTATGTTGTATATATACACGTTTTAAGATTTGTTTTGAATAATTCACTTGCTTTTGGGCCTTGATTTTGTGAAAAGGCTTTCAACTCATGATGTTATACAAGTTTAGAATGTTTTCTCAAGTTTTGGGCCCAAATGATGTGTTTTGAAGCTTCGAGTTTGAGTTTTGAAGCTTGGAGAGCAATCTGGAAATTCCAGAATTCGCACTCTTCGCTCGAGCAGTGGAATCTGCGCTGGAGCAAAGAATGCAAGCTCCCAATACTTTTGCAGAGTTTGGGGATTGGCTCGAGTGACATAGTCTGCGCTTGAGCAACCATCCTTTGTTTTGCACCTTGGCTCGAGCGACCAAAAGTTGCGCTCAAGCGTAAAATTCAAGCTCTCAACTTTTGCAAACATGAGCCTTTGCTCGAGCGGCAGAACTTGCGCTCAAGCGACCACTCTTATTTTTGAACCTTGGCTCGAGCAACTAGAAGTTGAGCTCGAGCGTAAAATGAGAGCTCTTAGAAGTTTTGCAGACCAAGGGGTCCGCTCGAGCGAAGGAAGCTGTGCTTGAGCGAACTGCGTTGTTTTTGAAAATTGAACTAAGTGTTTCAAAGTGCATTTTAGGCATTCCTAAGCCTTAATTAAGATATAATAATGAGGATAAGGATTAGAAAAACACCAAGATAGAAAAGAAATGAGTTTTGTGTTTTTTGAGCGTGTGTTTGTAGACACCCCATTTTTAACCGTCCTCAAGACTTGGACGTCACCGCTTGAACACCCGGTGATTATCCATATTTGTGTTTGTTTGGAGTTCCCGGAGTTCTCGGCTACGCGCCTTGCCTCAGGATCTCCGAACTCGACTCTTTCGTGTCTGGTTTTGCACCAAACACTTATGCTTTGCCTTGGAGGGGCAGGGAATGCCTTTTGAGGCATCCCCACACACCACCGGCAGTGGCTAGAGGCCACCGGCTGGTTGGTGTTGCAACCGGCACTATATTGTGCCGGTCGGCTCTCTTTTGTGCCGGTCGGCACTCTTTTTGGAAAAATGACCATTTTGCCCTGCCGACTACTGTGCAGCTGCTTTTTGAGATATTTTTAAGCAGCTGTGTACCACTTTCTTCCCCTCCATACAGGTCTGTATGGAGGGATGAGCCTCTTGTTTGCTTGGTTGCTAAGCTTACAAGATTGCCTCCTCTATAGGAGGAGGCCTTGTCTTCTTGGCTAGGGGTTAGCCATTTTTGAGAGATCAAAAACCAGAGCATATACATTCTCTCTCTATATATCTCACTCTCTCTCATCCTTGTGTGTGTGTTTTGTGGCCAAATAGTGCACTTTTACCTTACTTTTGCACCATTACACACACTATTACACCTTATTTCGAGATTGAGGGACTTGGAGGGTTGTTTGTTGTGATTTTGGACTGATTTTGACCACTAGAGAGTGGCTGGACCACTTGTTCTTCAAGGGATCTTCAAGGGTAAACTCTTTACTTTAGTTTCCCCATTCTTGCAACTAGTTTCTACCCCTCTTGCTTTAAGTTTTGAGCTTTGTCTATAACATAAAAAAGTCTTGTTTTTACTTGCTCTTGAACCTTCATTAAGGTCATTTTGTGGTTTGAGCAAAGGCTCACCCTTTTAGGCTTTGTTTGGCCACTTTGGTGTCTTTTTTGGTAGAGCATTGTTTACTTGGTTGCTTTGGTCTTCTCACCACTGAAAACCAGTGGGTTTTCAGTGGTGAGGGAGTGTTTTAAAGTCATGAAAAGGGGAGGGACACCCCTCTCCCCTTTGTCCCTTTCTTGCCTTTGTCTTTGGCCAAAAGGGTAGCATGCATAAGTGGTTGCATTTGGCTTCATTTCAGAGTTTTTCTTGGTGTTTTGGAGCATGTTTAACCTCTATCTAATGTGGGTTTGTTGGCCCTTAGCATGCTTCTTATACTTGCTTTGTAATGTTCTAGTGTGCCTAGAAATGAGCCATGCCATTAGCCTAGTACATCCTCATGTTTTAGCCTAACATTTTGAAGCATTTGATCATGATTTGTCATGCTTTAGATCTGTTAGCCACTGTTTTTTTCATACTTGGTGTGCTTAATGTGGTTACTTTGTGTTTTGGCTTGTAAGCCTTAAGCATATTGACCTATAACATGCTTAGCTTGGACCATCCCCATGATTTGGCATTATTTAGGGTCATATTTCAGTCCATATATCATGTTTGTATGTTTGCATATATGGCTTATTTCATGCTTTTAGGGTGTGTCCTTTTGTGCCTAAGAATAGGCCTTATGCATGCTTGTATGTTTAATGCATTTTGGGGCTGCCATGTGAGGGGATTTAGGTGTCATTTTGCATGCTGAAAATCTATTTTTGGGTTGTTAGATTCATGCCATGAATGGCCATGTTGGTGGTAGTGGAATGCCCCTTTATCTATGCCTTGGTTTTAGGCCCATTTGCTTGCATATTGGCATAAGTGTTGGTCCACCATTTTGGGCATTTTTGCCACTGTTTTAGGGAGGTTTTAGGGCTCCCCCATTGTGGTTAAGGTCACCATTATATGCTTATTATATGCTTGTTGCATGCTTGGTTCATTAAGTGTTATAGTAGGTTGATCCCATTGCTTGGATTGTCCCTATAACTTGCATTACATCGGCATCTTGCATGCATGAGTTTCATACCTTTGTCATGATAGGTTGCATCGCATTGGGTATGCCTTGCATCTTAGACCCATGTTGCATTATTTGAGCCATATTGCATGACATGCATTTCATTACTTGGTTTGGGGTGTCAAACCAAGTATGGGAAATGAGGGGTGTTTGTACCTCAAGTGACAAAACACACCTCAATTCCCATGTCACTAAGGCCCTTGACTTTAGACATGATAGGGTCTTGGTACTCATTTGTGTGTTACATGCATTACCATTAAAATGCAACCTTGGTTCCTTAGGCCATCATGCATCAACATGCATAATTGATGGCCCAAGAACCAAGGGTCATGCTTCCTTGAGTCCCCAAAAATGATAGAAGGCAATGGCCGTGCATAAATATGCCTAAAAACCCATGCCATGCATTGCTGGTCTGCTGCTGCTGTCAAACTGTCCCCTGTAGGAACTTTCTGCCGACTGGCACTATATTTTCAGCTGATAGCCTCCATAGCGGCCGGTGGTCAATTTAAGCAGCCGGTGATAATTTCCTCTAGCCGGTGGTGCACTGCAATTCATTGGGAAGATGTCCTAGGACTTTGGAAGTTTTTTAGAAAGGCAGGGCAGTGGAAACAGAGGCAGCAGTGGTGCGGTACGGGTTTTCCGGGCAAGTCGGATTCGAGCATGCATCATTCGCGTATCCCGAGGCGGGGCTGTGGCCTTTTCTATCTTGCATTTATTTGTTAAATAATTAGAAATTTTGTAATAATTAATTTATTCTGTATTTGGACTGTATTATTTTTGGACTGTATATTCTTTCGGTCCCTCCGTGTGAGGGCATAATTGTAATAAGTGTGGGTGAGTGTGTGCATGTCTTCCAACCCCATTTCTTTCTTCCCTTTTATTTACCTGCTTACGATGGTAGATTAGGGCATATTTGAAATTAGCATACTTTATGCAATGCATGCGTGCATCCATGCATTTGTAAACATGCACCGGGCTCGGTACATCATACAAACTGCATCGTATTTTCAATTCCAACTTGAATATGTGCATCAAAATAAAGTGCACTTCACATGCCATTTTTAGGGTTAGCTGAGCCTATCCTAATTACATGCTGTATGTGTTGCATTAGTCACTTAACATGGACTAGGGCATGCATGTTTGCTAACTAATTTATTGTTTTGGCACGGAGTACGATGTAAGTTTTTACGCTTTAGCATATCACATGTATGTGAATGTCGCCATGACAGTATGCTTACCATGCGGCTAAGTGCTTATGTGAGTTAAACTGTTTGAATGCCTGTGGATGGAGGTTGGATTGCTTGAGTTGGGATAACTCATTGAAATCCGTGTTTTAGCCTACTTGCGAGTAGCAAATTCCAAAGTATTTTTCAAACCAACGGATATGCAATGTTTATTTCCAAATTAGGCAATCTAGTCTATACTTGTTTGCTGTGCGCATAACGTAGTGAATCTAGGCTAATAACCGGTATAAGAGCATGTAACGTTTTCAAAATCGGATATCACGGTTAGTAGAGGCCGGTCTTCGGACCGGGCGAAAGGGGGTGCTCATAGCTGACCTTCCCCGATCGTACCCAAGCTCCTGAGCCAAGACATTTGGTGATGACGGACACGTGGCCTTCGGCACCGAGTCAGGGTTTCCTAAATTCCCCCATAAAATATTTAGGTGGCGACTCTGTAATCTGGCAAAGCAGTCCATGTTTGGCACTACTTTTCAAAAAATCTGTTTTCTCAAAACGATTTGCCAGAGTTGGACTCTTTGGTTCAGATTTAGAACCGCAACAACAAAAAGGAGAGTCCGAGCTGTAGCGAGGTCCCCCGCGGGCTTGTTACAGTGTTTCAATGTGTGTCCACTATGTATTTGTGTAGGTCACACGCCATTGTCACGACCCAAACCCGCCCCTGTAGGTTTAGCATCGTAACCGGCTAGTAATCCTTGGATTACCGAAGGCCTCTGAATAGATTAACAAAATTAAGGGGCTAGCGGAAGCTAATACATGAATATAGTTGTCCAATGAGCTGTGCTGACTTATATGAAACGGAAACAGAATATTTAAAAACTTTATATACATAATCAAAAGTCATTCATACATTATACCCATACACATTAAAGTATCTTAAGTACAACCAACAAAACAAAGAAGTTTATATACGGAAACAATCGGAACTTTAACACATGAGACACTTTAGGAACCTCCACGTGAGGCACAATGGTTGGCTGACAACAGAATACAGACCCAGACAAAAGCCTTCAAGCTCGATCTCCAGACACACAGTGAGCTAAAGCCCAATGAATAGCATCAATGTAATGGGTTAGTGAACGAAATCCGAACAGGTCATAAGCATAAAACAGATCATAGCATAAACATTCTTGTATCTGAACATAATAATGGTACATCTCATAGAACACATCACATAACGTCTTCTGACTAGAGTAATCGGTTCCGGATACCGATTAAACACATATCGCCACAATGAAGTGGCTAACGAGATCTCGTAATCACATGTATGTCATGGACCCGCATTAACATGCCGTCCTCCATGACTTGGGACTATCTATGGATGCCATAATAGATTTCAATCATAGGACATTCGTTCACGTAAACAATATCATTTCAGAAGTCATAACTTGACATATCACATTTGGAACATAATTCATATCAACATATCTTTACAGAAATGTTACTCACAGTGGTTCTCGCAAACGGTCAATTAATCTCCAGACGTTGACCTACAGACACAAAGGCAGATAACACAAACATATCTTATCATTACACATGTACATGGCCAACACGGCTTAGCTTTCGATAAGTTGATTCTTGTTCATTCTTAGCACATTGCTTAAAACACACACTCATAAACTCTTGACTTAGTACCTTCCTTTCTTAGTGTGTTTCTAATCCATAACCTCATTACTATGGCTTAATTAAGGCTTAGGAATGCCTAAGATGCCATGAGGATGCCAAAACATGAGTTGGAACACTTAGTAAAATTTCTGAAAATAAGGTCCCCGCTCGAGCGTAGATTCCCTCGCTCGAGCGGACATGCAAATATGAGAGGGGTCACTCAAGCGTGACTTCCTTCGCTTGAGTGGCCTGCAAACTTGGAAAAAGTACTGGTTGGTCACAATCTACGCTCGAGCTACAACTCCCACGCTCGAACGGATCAACAATACACAAAGGGGTTCACTCGAGCGTCCAAGTGGTCGCTCGAGCGGAGAGCTCACGCCTGCAAAAAAAAATACTGAGGGCTCGCATTCTCCGCTCGAGCGGACTGTGAAATTCTGGGTTTCCAAAAACAGAGTTTCGAGCTTCAAATGCAATTTCAATGGCTACACTCATGCATAACTTGATCAAAACACTTGGAAACTTTTCTAAAACACAAATATATGATCATTTTCAAACCTTTAGCTCAAGACTCATGGGTTTAGCTAAAATTGAGTTCAAACTCCCATATACAAGGTTTATAAACTCTTTTTTTTCTCCAACACCATTGTATCAACAAAATTGAGCTCAAGGGCTCCATGTATGAGGGAAATCCTTTTCAAAACATGAATTTAAGTGAAGAAACATGGTAATTCGAACATGCATGTACCAAATAACTCCCTTATTAATTTAGATGCTCAAAATCAAACTTAACATGTCAAAACTCCATATTTCCATGCAAGAGTGCCTCAAATTCATTTAAATTCTTTCCTTCCACTTCCAACACATGCAATTGAGCCTCAAACCTTTATGAATTATGCATGCATGTGACTTCTAGCTTTTAATTTCATCTCCAATGGCATGAATGATGCTCAAACATGAGAGCTCTTGACAATTTCATACATGCATGTATAACTTAGCAACATTTCCTTCATTCTAAAGCTATTTTATGCATTTAAACTCATGATCTTGATGAAATCTCATGCTAAATGACTTAGATGCACAATCTAGAGGTTGAAATCTTACCTAAAGTCTTCAATTAGCTAGGTACTTGCACAATTTTTGATCAATTCAGCACAAAACCTTCAATTCTTCTTCAACCTCTTCCTTTCTCTCTCTAGAATTGCACTCTCTCTCTCTCTCTAAAATGAGTCTCCAGAATTTTGCACTCAAGGAATGAGAGAAATGAGCTAAATGTGTTGAATATATAGTTATGATGATATAATGCATTAATTGGAACATTAGGCTAACCAAACACAACTTAATTAATCGTTCTGAATCAATTTTTAATAAAATTTGCCATAGTGTTCTAAAAATTCCAAATAACATATTGATGTAATCAATTTTGGTTTCGGATGCAGATAAGGCTTTCAATTTTCATATTAAAGCGGAATACCATACAGATATTTCTACAAGTAACAGATAGAAAGCCAAAATCATGCAAAATAGAGAATAAACACATAATTTATTTTAACCCTCTCATTAGCATCATTAAATACGGATTAGTAGCTAATTACGGATCGGGGTTGTTACAGCTATAGACTGTCTGATCCGTCTGTTCTGACTATTCTACTACCAGAGCTATCTATGAGTAATAAATCTGTAAAGTTATGTTTAACTTTAATTATTTTCTAGTTATATGAAATGATTTGTTTTTCTGAAATGTTATTTTCTGTATGGATGAATGATTGTCCAAATTTCTGAAATATATTCGTGGCATCCTTGGCATCATGTGATATCTATTATCTGCTCTGTATACATCTCATGTAATCATGAGTCAACTGTACGTCCCATGTGATCATGGGTCAACTGTTATGGATCGTTATGAACGTCTTTGTACACATGAGTCAATTGTTTATGTCCCATGTAAATGGGTCAACTATTCTGTTAGCACTAATGGGTGTACTACGTATGATTATCTGTGAACTCTGAATATGAATATGAATCTATTTCTGACTCCGAACTTTGATTTTTGCATCTACCACGGACATCATTCATTAAAAACTTTACCCAGTTATTATTCACTGGACTCCAGCTCATTATATTATTTATGTATGTAGGTGATCAAGCACATGACCAAGCTTAGTGATGATTTCCTGGAGATCTGTTTTGTCAGCCAACCACAACGCCTCCTGAGGAGGTTCCCGAGTTAAAGTATGGTCATGTTTCTGCAAACGAATTTTAAGTTTTTGTTTTCTTCTGTTTGTCTAAACAGTTTTTATGTACTCTGTATTTAGTAGCAATCATTGTGAGAAGTGGTGTTTCTAAGATAATTAATTGGGACATATTTTTGACATGTAAAAATTCAGTATTGAGGCATATGCCCTGGTTACAAATTTGGGCATGCGAGATTTTGTAGTTTATTTCCATGTATCCGTCATTTGCAGTACTACGGGATTGATCTGTTTTTATAAAATAATTGAAAGGAACTAATCCTTCTCTAATGCAATTGAAATCAGTACCAGAATCTATTAATGCCATAGTAGTAAGGATAAAATAATGAATTACGACTTTGATTTCAATATACCATTTTTGAAATGTAATATCATTAAGAAGTAAATTGACTGAATCTTTGATAATCAAGGGTTGTTTTTCAAGATTTTTATTGGAAGATTCTTGAAGGTGATGTTCATAAAGGATTTCATAAGGGATTGGAACATCTTCCAAAAAATCATCTGTGGAATTTTGTTCAAGGGCAATAACTCGTAATTGTAAATCGTGTATATTAGTTTTAAGATTACGAATTTCATTTTGCAAGTCTTGGATTGATGGTGTATTGAGAGGAGCTGGGACTTTATTTACCCTATCTAGAACATCTTTGAAATCATATGTATCATATTTCAATTCTTGGGTAGCGTTTGATGATGTAGTTAAATTTTGTTTGGAATTTGAGTATTTAAACATAGCTTCTTGTTTTTTCTCGGGATCATTGATGTTGTTAATTAATTCAAGTATGATTTTTTCATTTGTTGTTAATACATTAATACTGAGACCATTCATTTCTAATATGGCCTTATAATAATCATTAGAGGTGTGAGAAGGACAATCTTCGTCTTCTGGAGTTGCTTCCATATCATCCTCGTCATCAGATGGGGAGAGCATATCATTATCAATTTCATTCAACTGGAAATCAACATAGGGTTATTATCAGAAGAGCAATCAGAATTGGAATTTGGCATATCAAGTTCTTTGTCGAGTAAAAGTATTGATTCTAATTGATTTTTGAATTCATCTGAGATGTCTAATTCTTGGATTTTCTTTTTAGTAAGACATTTATTTGCGTAATGTTCAATTTTTCCATATTTCAAGCATGTAGCATTCTTCTTAGAGGTATTTGGTTTGGATTTAGTAAAATTTGGAGATTTTGAGTTATTAAATCATTTCTTCTTGTAGTAAGGTTTCTTTTTATATTTTTGGAATTTGTTGGAAGAATATTTTTTTCTTGGTGTAATTTTTGGTTGACCTTCTATAAGGTGTCTTCCTTAAAGAGGTTCCTGTGAGAGGAGGTAAAATAGAATTGTAACCAAATTGGTAGCAAATTGTCCTAATTTCGTGCAGCTGGTTTTGCATTCTTTTTTTAATTGGTTTTTAAATTTGATATCATTGCAAAGAGATAATCCTTAAGCAAAAAATTCAGATATTAATTCTCCAAAAGTATATTGGTTGTAAGGAATTTGTCTATTATGTCTAGCCCTAATTCGAGTTTTAACTTTTTTAGCAAATAAGGTTGGAAGTCTAGCGAATTTTCTTTTCAAAAGTCTTGATTGGCATCATACATTGGTATAGTTTAGAAAGGAATATACCTTTATACCATCGGAAATGGGTAAGAGTTGGGCATCTAAGATTGATTAACAATTCTTTAGATCTTTCCAAAACAATTTGTGTATTTCCTATGAAATGTTAAGTAATGGTGTAGACACCCAATTTTGACTGCCCCTAAGACTTAGGCGCTTTACTCTGAACATTCGATGATGAAATGTTATGTTGTACAATCGTTCGAATCTTCAGCAAAAGAATTCGGTTTCAATCTTTAAAACCTAAACCTTGTACCCTATTTTGACCAAAACCTTATTTTTTCTAGTCTGACCACTCAAAGAATAGCTGGTCAACAGATGGCCGGCAGGCCATTTTGATTGGGCCGGTGTAGCTGGCTTTTCGTGCTCTTCGGAGGGGTTTAGTCTCCTCGGATACGATAGCCCTACAGTACAGACTCCCGTGGTTCTGAATCTAGTTTCACAAGTGCAATGTGAAATAAATTAAACAAATGAGAGTCCAAGTCCGGCAAATCTTAGAAAATCCATCTATCATCAGAGATGCCAAAAATGGACTGCATTACCAGATTTCAGAGTCGCCATCTAAATATTTTTGGGAAATTTAGGAAACCAGTGAAGGTGCCAAAGGGCACTTATCCATCATAACCAAAGTGTCTCGGCTCGAGAACTTAGGTATGAGAGGGGAAGGTCATGAATTAAGCACTTGTAGACACCCCATTTTTGACCGCCCGTAGAGAACTTCTTGGGCAAGTTTGGGAGCCTCTCTCTCTAAAAACTCCTTTCTCTCTAGAATTTTTAGACAAAAAACCTCTGCCTCTCTCTCTAGAGCCTCTCTCCATTGCCCTTTTGTGCATAGAAGTCCATAGAAGTAGAGAAATACTTCTTGTTTACATATACTTCCTTCATTAAAGTTGATCACCATTGGCTTGAGGTCCCTTGGAACCTATTTTTGGGCTGATTGAAGGTTGTTTGGCTCAGAAAAGTGATTGTTTTGCTGCTGTCCTTCAAGGTTCTTCAAGGGTGAGAAACTACCCTCTTTATTCCCTATTTTTGCACAAGCTTTAGCCTATCTTGCATGTTGTTTTGAGCTTAACTTATAATTGATAAAAGTTCTGATTTTGCATGCTTTTGATCTTTGTTTAAGATCACTTTTGTGTTTGGGGTTGTTTACCCCCTCTTAGGCCTTGTTTGGCCTCATTTTTGTGCCTTTTTTGTGAGCTTCGAGACCACCTTGTATTGGCCTTCTCACCACTGAAATCCAAAGGGATTTCAGTGGTGGGGATGGTGTTTTGAGGTCCTAAGAAGGAGAGGGCCATCCCCTCTCCTTGTTGTCTTCAATACTTGTCATATTTGCCTCACATGTGAGCACCTTTGTTAAGTTCATGTTGGCCATGTCTTAGCTAGTATTTGTGGTTATTTTTCTGTCATATGCCACTGTTTTTGCCTATCTTGGTCATTCCATGCTTGGTTTATACACTCGTAGTGTAAATTTTGCAAACTAGTCTTGTATGCTTCATGTTTGAGCATGTCCTTCTAGCTCATGTTGACCTCATTTCAGTGGGTTTTTGGGGTTTTTTTAGCATGTCATAACTCTGTCTAAAGTTGGTTTAATAGCCCCTTACATACACCATGCACTTGTAGTGCATTTCCATGAAATTGCCCTGACATGCTTTGTGCTTTGAGCCTTGTTTTTAGCCTGATTTTGGCTTGACCCAAAGAAGATTTTAGCCTTGTTTTACCATGCTTAAGGTCTGTTTGGTATTGTTTTGGTCATGCTTGCATTGTTTTGTATAGCCATGGTTCAACCTAGCTTGTTGGCTTTGAATGTCCAAGTCATTAGTATGCATTGCTAGGACTATTCTTATGATTTGGCATCATTCCGTATGATATATCAGTGCATATTTCATGGTCATACACTTGCATTTGTCACTCTTTCATTGCTTTGAAGAGTTGTTGTTTTGTGTTTCAAGAATGGACCATTGTGCATGCCTTTATGCTTAGGCCTTTAGGATGCCATCTAAGTGGGTTTTTGGGCTTATTTTGACATGCCATAACTCTGATTTTCATTAGTTAAGCCATGCCATGTTTGGTTGTAGTAGGTGTAGTGTAGCACCCCTTTGTTGACCTTGCATGCCTCATGTTTTGTGCTCACCTTTCTAGCATGTTTTGGCCACATTCCATGCATGTTCTAGCCTTGTTTTGGTCTACCTTGGACTGTTTTGGTTCACCTTGGCCCTTTGGGGCTTGGTTGATATGGCCTTGGTACAAGCTCCTTGGCTAGCTTTGAGCTTTAAGTCCATTAGCATGCTATGCTTATCCTATGTGCATGATTTGGCATCACTTTTGACATGATTTCAGAGCTTATTGCATCGTCATATTCTCATGTTTATCCCATCTTGCTCATGTTTGAAGATTGTGCATTGTGGTCTAGCTTATGGACCAATGTATGTGCGTGCATGCCTCCCCTTTTGGTCCCTTGATTTGGGTGTTTTGGCCACTAATTAGGGCATGGCTGAGGTTCCCCCCCCCCTTTTTGGTTTAAGTCCATTAAGCATGTTTGCTTTCATGATATTTGCATGCTTTGCATTTACATGGTCCATTACCATTGCATACTTGCTCCAAGATGTATTATTGCATGCTTCCTCCATTGTATTGGTGATTGCATGTTTGGGCTGTTTGCATGATTCTTGACATGCTCATGTTACATTGACTTAGCTTGTATGCTTAGGTTGGTTGCATTGGGTTGCATTGCTCATATTGCATTACATTAGTTGCATTGTTTTGCATTGTATCTGGCATACATACATTGCATTATGTTTGGTTTGGGGTGTCAAACCAAACACGAGGAACGAGAGACGTTCGTACTTGAAGTGACGAGACGTGCCTCAATCCTCGGTCGCCGACACTCTTGATCCAACATGATAGAGTGTGTAGCATTTATTTGCTTTGTTGCATTCATTATATGTTAATTTGCACACTTGCCACCTTTGGCCATCATGCATCGAAATGCATGATTGGTGGCCCGAGGGTCGAGAGCTATACTCCCTTGAGTTCATAGTATGATAGGAAGGGTGGTCGTGCACACATTGTCTTATAAATTCCTTGCCATGCACTGTCTGTCCTCTGCTGCAGCAAAAACAGAATTCTGCATGAAGGGATGGCCGGTCGGCCACATTCAGTGCCGACCAGCTAACAATATCTGGCCGAGATCCCTGTTTCTGGTCGATGACCATTTTCCCATGGCCGGTGGACTCTCAGAACGTCCTAAGGTGGTTCAGAAGTGTCATAAAAGCTGGAACAGTTTTCAGAGGTGCAAAGTAGTG
Organism: Camellia japonica; assembly: GCA_030407325.1. Taxonomy (NCBI): domain Eukaryota; kingdom Viridiplantae; phylum Streptophyta; class Magnoliopsida; order Ericales; family Theaceae; genus Camellia; species Camellia japonica. The sequence goes on from JAPPVO010000032.1 coordinate 99,782,101, forward strand.
CAAATAGAGGCAACATGTGGCATGGCAATGGGTTTTCGAGCGAGGCGATCGAGCATGCATCATTCAATCATTCCGAAGCGGAGCTGTGGTGGCCTCTTTAGTTTCATACGTAGACTGTTTTGTAATTAATTTGTTAACTAATTAAGTGTTTTGTAATATTTAATTAGCTAGGGTAGTTGATTAATTATTCGGTTTGTATTATTTATTCGGACCCTCCGTCGAGAGGGCGAATTTGTAATAAGTGTGCGTGCGTGTGTGAATGTCTTCCAACAACACATCTTTCTCCCTTTTATTTACTAGCTTTTGATGGTTAGTTTAGGGCACGTTTCAATTAGCATACTTATGCTCGCATGTTTGCATTCATTCATCTGTATTGCACGCACCGGGCTCGGCGCATCATACTAAATTGCATAGTATTTCAATTCCAACTTGAATACGTGTATCGAGTTGTCGCATTTCACATACCATTCTTAGATTAGCCGAGCCTATTCTGATTGCATTTTGAATACGTTGCATTAACTATCTTAACATGAACTTGGATCGTACATTTGATTACTAACATGTTCTTTGTTTTGGCTCGGAGTACACTGTGAGTGTTTATGCTTTAGTATCTTGCATGTATGTGAGTGTTAAACATGACAACATGCTTGCCATGAGGCTAAGTGCTTATATGATATAACTGCCCGAATGCCTGTGGGTGAAGGTTGGATTATTTGAATTGGGATAATTCATTGAAATCCGTATTTTAGCCTACTTACGAGTAGCAAACTTCAAACCATTTCCAAACAAACGGATATGCGATGCTTTGTTCCAAATTAGGCGATCTAGTCTATACTTGTGTGTTGTGCGCATCACATAGTAAATTCTAGCTAATTAACCGGAATAAGAACGCATGTGTTTTCAAAAATAAGATATCATGTTTAGTACAAGCCGATCTTTGATCGGGCGAGCGGGGGTGCTCATAGATGACCTTCCCCAATCGTACCCAAGTTCTTGAGCCGAGGCAACTTTGGTGATGACGGACACGTGGCCTTAGGCACGAGTTAGGGTTTCCTAAATTTCCCAAAATAAAATATTTAGGTGGCGACTCTGTATCTGGCAAAGCAGTCCATGTTTGGCACTTCTTTCTCAAAAATCAGTTTTCCAAAACGATTTGCCGGATTTAGACTCTTTGGTGATTTATCGGTCTTGCATTGCACTTTGCGAGACTAGATTCAGAACCGTGGCACATGAGTCCGAACTGTAGCATGAGGCCCCCCGAGGCGCGTCTACAACACCCCACTCACCCACTCAAAGATCGGTCTCTATTAATCATGATGTGATTTTTATGTACATTACATGCTCTTGTTTCGATTTATTATGCTAACATTACTATGTGAGGCACACAAGTATAGATTAATTCGCCCACTTTGGAACGTTTTGATTTCATATTTATTTTGAAAAGTGTTATGAATATGAGCTACTTGAAAAAGTGAGCTCATATGTACATTAATCAAATCATCCCAACTTAAGCAAATACCCTTCATCCACAAGTATTCAAGAGATACATCAAATAAGCGCATAGCCTTATGGTAAACATGCTTGACATGGCAACACCAACATACATGCAATATGCTAAAGCAAGAAATGCTCACCTAGCACTCAACCAAGGCAAGCCGAAGGAAATAAAACCATTAGAAAAATGTATGCTCTACTATGCAAGTGACTAAATGCAATACATACAAAATGCAACTAAGAGGTTCGGTTTAGTAACATGGCATATGGCTCAACTCAAAGCATACGATTAGTGCACGTATTCGAGTAAGCAAGAAATGACAATATGGTTAGAATGATGAATCGAACCCAATGCATGCAAAAATGGATACTTTATACATGGTAATGATGTGAAACCAAAACATGAATGTAACATGCAACCATCATACGCAAGCAAATAAAAGGGAGAAAGAAATATGGGTTAAAAGACATGCACAATATTATAATTTTGCCCTTATGCAAGAGGGCCCAAATAAATGTCCTAATTAACTAATTATTACAAACACCAAATGAATGAATAAGCTAAATTTAACTACTGATTACAAGTTTTTGAATGAAGCTACTACTTAAGTACAACATACTAATATTAAAGAATTAATTAAATAGAACGAGAGGTAAGAAGCCATATGTGTGCAATAGAGAACATCCTCCTGAAAACCTCTCTATTTGCGGCCAGATTCTATTCTGTTTGCAGTCAGAAAATTAATTTGTTTTTGTCCCAGCTTCTACTCTGTTCTGTCATGAAAATGACACTGCCTACCTAAATGGAGTGGCTGGCTGGCCTTAGAAAGTGGTTGGCCGGATGGAAGGGTAGCCGGCCGGCCACTATTTTTGGGTTCTACCCTGCTGCAATAGTGTGACGCCCCAACATTTTAGGACATCATAATAAGGTTTAAAACTTAAAATCATTTATTTATTTTTTTTTTTTTTAGAATCCTCATCAATATTGCCACCAAATTTACCATCACTATTATCCAGACATCAACAACCCAAAATTTAAAGTTTCCAAATTACAATTCCAATAAAACTTAAAACTTAGTCTCGTTACACAAAAGAAATCAAAACAACTGCGAAAGAAAAAGCTAGAGAAAGCTAGGAATTATAGGAAATGGTTCGTGGAATTTGGGTACTCTTCAAGCTAGCCAAGGCTGAACGTCGCCTTGCAAGGCCTCAGTGTTTTCTTCGTTTTCTTCGGTACCTGGCATAAAACGCCAGGGCAACGAGGATGCCAATGAGCGACGAGCTCAGTAATATACAACAACCCGAAAATACCCACCCCGGTTATAATGCTCGTAAATAATAAGTAGGGTTTAATAACAGAATAATAAGCAGTACTTAATAAGCATAACAGTTAAAATAATAACGATAGAATAACAATTAAATAAATAAAAGGGCAAACGGAAATAGTAGTTCATCATAAGGAAAATGCATGCTCTTCGTTTTAATTTCTCATAGATTCAGTTTATCAGACAAATTCAAGTAACTCCCCGTGGAGCACTACTTCCACTCAACCGCTAAACAATGGCCATGAGCAATTCTGACTCCCCCTTGGTCAAATATTCAAATGTTACTTACAGTAACTACCAATGATGCCCACGCGCCAGGGTTACATACCCGAGTCGTGACATCACGGTCTGCCCCAAGGGAACGGTCTATGTTGTGACACCCGCACCACCAACCTTATATCGCCTCTATACCGAATAAGAGCCGAAATACCTTCTCGTGCCATGTTAGGGTTCGCGACTCACTTGCGCAAAATTCTAAACTGGGCTCACCCCATCACTTTTAAATTTTAATGTATCTATTCAATTTCATGTCTCTTTTCGTTGTACAATTCACATGTTGATGCATGTACGAATTTTAGTTTGAAAACTACAGTGACATAATGTTTAAATAGAACAACACAATTGTATATGACAACCAAAATATATATGATAGCGCGTCTTAGGATTTATCACAAAACTTCTTAGGAATTCACACACTACTTCTGTCAGCACTGTATAGTAAAAAAAAAAATTATGAAACCCATACCAAATGATGTTCAATCATTACAATATTTTAACCAGTGCTAGCCCATTGAGTTAGGAAAATATTCCGAGAAGAACACCAGAGCCAAGAACGATTTTTGAAGGGAGAAATAAATTTTGGAAGGAAGCTGGTTTTTGTGTGACAGTGAGCTATAGTACCTCCAGCACAGGTAGTCTGTGTTGGAAAAATAAGAGCGGCCTCAAACGGTGTCAAAAGAAGGTATGGTTAGAACGGCATGTTAGATCCATGAGTTTAGGACATGTTTCCAGAAGGATTCGAAGACTGAAATTCGACAGAAGGTGACCAAATAATTTTTTCAAGAAAACTGGACAGATCTTGTCGTATTTTACAAAAAATTGCATTTCTCTCTCAAAACTTACAAAAAAATTTTGAAACCAGCGGCGTTTGAAAGCTAACTTATTAATATAACTTTTCCAATTTGAACCACTCAAAAATTTATCTTGTGGAATAAACCGTGACCTGGTAAAGTCAGAGTTGCTGCTGCCTCCAAACAGCAAAGGAGTGAAAAGATATATTCAGACCATGAAAATGTCAGCACAGGTGTTCTGTGTTCGGAAAATAAAAAGGATCCTCGAATGGTGTCAAAAAGAGGCATGGTCGGAATCGTTTGCTAAATTTTTGAGTTTAAAACATATTTCCAAAAGAGTATGAAGACTGAAAACCAATCGAAGGAGGTCAAATAATTCTTATAAGAAAACTGGACAGATCCTGTCACCTTTTGGGAAATTTGGCGTTTCTCTCTCAATACTTAATAAAAAATTCTGAAACCAGCGGCGTTCGAAAGATAACTTAAAAATCTTACTTTCCCAAGTGGTCGTGCAAAAAATACTATTTGTGGAGAAAATGGGACCTGTTTGAAGCTGCTGCCTCTGCTGTGTCGTAAGCGACACTTAGGGAAAATATTTGTTTCGGTAAGGAAATGGTGTCCAATTATTTTATAAAAATTTTACACAGTGTATAACACCTACATATACCTCCAGTATGTACAGATTTTTAATATCAATTAAATTCAATTTATTAGAGCCCTCCTTTCATCCGATAAATCTGAAACAGTGAGAAAGAGCCTAAGTTTCAAGCAAAGGGAAACCATTCTCATCTCATTTTACTCTTTTGCAAGATTATATTAACAATGGAAAATTTTGAACACATAAAATCAGTAGCTAAGTCATATATTTACATCAAGAAGGAATATGAAATTATAACATAATGAAACCATCATTCTATTCAAAATGTTAAGCATGCATGGTACTATTTTGCAATATATGACTTAATCATGCTTAGTCTTGCATATATAATTTATAAACATTTAATTAGAGGTATCTAAGGGAGGATAGAGGTGATGTATTCTTACCTTAGTGAGGTAAAACAAATTCCAAGTGTTGGCCCTCCTTCCCTTCCCTTCTCTCCTTTCCCTCTTGCTTTCCCTCCCTCTCTCTTTTTTTTTTTTTTTTTTCTTTCTTCTCAGCCGTGGAGCACCCAGCGAAGGGGCTGGATTGTTCTATATGTAGGAGAGTTTGGAGGGTTTATTTTTTATTTTTATATTCTCTTCTCCACTTGGAATTGTCACCTAAAGCTTAGATGACAGCCACAAAATTTGGCGTGCCTCAAAAGAATGCTGAAAATAAGGAGTGAGTGTGTTCTTTTTTTAAAAAAAAAAAAAAAACACAATCATGCAGCCGCCCAGGAAAGAAGGAAGTGGCTGTCTTGCAACTAGCTCATATTATTTTTTTTTTTGAATTGGATTGAATGGTATTGCAATTGGGGTCACTATGTATATATATAATTAATTAATTACTTTATTTGTTCACTTATTCAATATTATTATTTTCAACTGGACGGTTTTCTTCCTATTAAATTCTAACTAGCTTATTTACTATCAATTTAATCCTTTTAGTTTTCACATCTGTATTTTGATACAGAATTTTAAGCACATCAAGATAAATAATTTTATTTAAAAGAATTTAATATTGATATCCATTATGGTGCTATTAACATTATAATTTAATAGTTAAAAATCACTATTGATTGGCTTAATATTATTATTAATAAACTAATTAGTTGTCTAAAAATTCAGGTTCTTACAAATAGAATAGAAACAAAGCACAAATAGAGTGTTTCCAGGGGATGTTTGTCATCTTGCCTCTCCCTATCATGGGACTAATGAAGGGAATAGTAAAATTGGTCCACAAACCATCAATCGTCGAAAGGTTGTTGCATGATGATCTATGAACCAATAGGACAAAAAGATCCATGAAATGAAATGAAAGACCAACAACACCTCTTTCCTATCATGGAGTCACCTCAAGAAAAGGGGTGGACATTGCTCCTTGAACCATTAACATCACTAAGAGTATGTAATGATTCAAGACTCAATAGGTTCAATTAACGTCTGATTGAACCTGACTTGATTTTATTATCTTGTTTTACCTCTTTTACCAATTTGATTAGTCTCTTTTAACATTACCTTTCCATTACTTAATTCCTTTTGTCCAAAAGTGAGAGTTATGTCCACTAATGAAGAGAAGTGTCAAACAAGAAATTGTCTTTAGCATGAGAGAAATGGAATTCCTTGGTAATGAACCTCCGAAGAGATTAAACCATTAAGCATGGTAGGTCTCTTTCTCATGCCTTAAACAACAATCAATTGTTTGAAACAACTCTTAAACAAAGAAAACCAAGAAAGGAGGGGGGTTGCAAAGATGATTATTACAAGTGTGAGTATATGTATGAAAACTATAAAGCAAAAGCTATCAACTCAAATAGATTGGTGTCTAAGGCCTAAACCGCCAAATCTATGAGGACTTACAAAAATACAAGCATAATATTCAAAGCATAAATTAAATAAACACATCGAAATAGTCCCAAAACTCACAAAACAGTGCTGGAAAACCAATTTGAAAGGCTAGAAAAAAAGTAAGCAAAAGAAGAGGAAAACAAAGCTAGTAAGCAAGCCAAAGGAAGGGTGGCTAACCCCTCCACTTTTTGGACCTTAAAATCACATGTTTTAGCCTCTGAAAACTCTGAAAATCAGTAGCTAAAAGTTGGGAAACAAGTGGGAAACACAAGGATAAAAGCTTATAGAATTAGGTTCAAAGAAGGGTGGTTAACCCCCCTCTCCCCCCCACCTTTGGTAGCTTTAAAACACAAGTTTCAGCCCACCAAAAACAGTCTAAAACAGAATAAAAACAGCAACAAAAAAATGAGAGAAGAGTAGGCAAAAGGTGGCAAGAGTTATACTTTTGAAGAGTAGACATTCGTTTGTTTACAAACCACAAGATGTTCACTCTCACGGGCTGCAATTTTCGCTCAAGAACTTCAGCAAGGAGCCTCAAGATATTGGTTTAGGAAGTGTATGTATAATGTATGCATATTACAAGATAGAGAGAGAGAGAGAGAGTGCTTAGCAAGATTTGGGCTCTTCACAAATTTTTCTAACCTAAAATCAAGAGGGGTGGGCTTATATTTATAGAAAAATAACCTCCTCAGTTGAAAATGTCTGTATAGAGATAGTTGGTGCAAGGCATGCACATAAGGGGGACAGTTGGCTATAAATATCTATCTACCGGGACATATGGCCGATCGGCCACTCTAATTGGCCTGATTTTTCATCAATTGGCCGGCCGGCCACTTAATTGGTCAGCCATCTACTTGCCAAAAAAAAATTGTTTCAAGCCCAACTTCAAACAGGCATATCACCCTCATCCGGATTTGGTTTTAGGTGATTCTTGCATCTAAATTGACAGCCCAGAAGTCTACGTTCCAATGGTGGTGGCCTCACGTCAAAATTCTAAGCGTACAAATAGATATGCCTAATTTAATGAAGGCTGCTCATTTCTTTCTTAACTGTTTGATCCTCAACCTTTTCCTAAACTAGTTTTCTTTCATCCCCTCCTATTTCCTTCAACTCCAAACCTATAAATAAGATGTTTTTAAATATTTTTCAAAGATTTCACCTCCTTTCCATTTATTTCCACTTTGTCCTTACTCAGTTTACTAAAAAGTGCAATATTTTAATTGAAATGTGAGCCCAGAACATCGTAGAAGCTTTTGGAAAAATATTTTGAAAAGAGAATTTTAAGGTCTAAAATATTTTTGGTCAAAATGGGGTGTAAGGTTAGGATTAGAAGCTCAAAACTGAAGCCTTTTGCTAAAGAATTTGAATGATTGTACAGCGTAACTTTTCATCACCGAGTGTTCAATATAAGGTGCCCAATCTTAAAGACGGTCAAAAATTGGGTGTCTACAGCCGGCTGTACATCTTCATGGCCGGCTGGCGGGCCATGTTCAACATAACAGATCTTTTTAGCACCTAGCTGCTCCCATGCACGGGATTTGGACCAGCTGTCTCTTTTGCAAATATTTTTGACGTAAGAAGCTGAAATTCTATAAATACAGCACCCCCTTCATGGTTTGGGGTTAGAAAAAAAATTGCCAAAAGCCTATAACTTGTCCAACACACTTCTCTACCCTCTTGCAATATAGATACACAATAGATACACCATATAAGCTTAAACTTGAAGCTTTTTGCTGAGATTTTGAACATAATTTCATATACTTGAGAGTGCTTAGAGTGAGGTTTGTTAACTAAGAAGATCTTTCTCTCTTTCAAGAGGTGAACTTTGAACTCTTCCATCATCTTTTCTCTCTCTTATTCTTGCCTTTACATGTTGATTTCAAAGTATATGTTGGACTTAAAATGTGATTAAAACCTCATTAAAAGTGGATGGGCTAGCCATCCTTCCATTGGCTAGCTCACTAGTTGTACACCTTTTGTTTTCTTTCATTTTTTTTTCACTTTTTTTTTTCAGTTCATTTGGTTGAATTTCAATACTTTTAACACTATTTTAGATTAGTTGTGTGATATGAATTGAATATGGGCTTATAAAAGGGTCCACGTTCTCCCCGCTACACGTGCTCTTAATTTCTATGCTTTGAATATCATATTTGTGTTGCTGTAAGTCCTCCCGGATTTGGCGTGTTTAGGATGTAATGGCCAATCCGTTTGAGTTGATCGTTTTTACTTTGCTATAGCTTTCCTTATGTATCTTGGAACCTTGTGGTCATGGGAGGATTAGAGCTTAAGCTTAGCCACCCCGCCACAAGTTTGCTTAACTAGTGATAAATTTATTGCTTTCATATTATTGTTGTCCACCTTGAAGCTAGGTAGTAGCTTCCGTGTTCAAAGTGTTGAAAAACTCTCTTATCGATCATTTTCGAAACATAGAAACAGATGTCTCATCCTTGTTCCATGAATAAAGAGGAGTTATCAACAACTTTGGCGAGTTGTGTGTTTAAACTTTGATAGATAGCTTGCTTCTTGTTTTTTTCATTATTTGTTGTGTTCCTCCTAGAGAGCTCTTTATCAAGAAGTGTTGAAAACTCTCTCCTAGTTCCACTTTGAAGCATGGAAATCGATGTTTCATCCTTATTCCATGAGTAGGGAAAGGAGTTGACAACAATTCTTGAGTTGTTATTATTTGTCATTTGAGTCACTCCATAATCATCAGATACTATCTAGTGATGTTTGATGATTGGTGAAGCATGTCTACCTCTTCCTTGAATAAATTCATGATAATAAGGAGATAAGGAGCATAGCACTTTTTTTGTGTTTAGCCAAGTCTTCTCCTATTGCTTTTAAGATCATCACGCAACAAACTTGCGATGGTTGATGATTTGGGAAGCAAACCTATTCCCTCCTTGAAAATCTTCATAATAAGAGGGAGCAAGAAACATGAACATCTTTTGGAAATACTCTGTCTTGCTCTGTTCCAATTCTGTTGCAGCATGGTTTTCCTCAAACATAGTGGCCGGTCGGCCATTATTTTGTACGGCAGACCATCTGATCAGGCTGGTTGGCCAAGTATGTTGTACGGTGGTGGTAATTTTGCCCGCAAAACATAGCAGATTTTGAGGCCAAAACAAAGTTGTTTTCTGACTGCGAATAGGGCAACTTCTGGCAGCAAACAAAGAAGTTTCCGAAGGATATTCTCGCTTATGCGCATGCGATTCCCTGCCTCTCATTCAAGTCCTTTAAATTAGTCATTTTGGGATTCATATTTTGTAATTATTAGTTAATTAGGACATTCAGACCTTCTTGTGCGAGGGCAAATTTGTAATATTTGTATGTCTTCTAACCCCCATTTCTTTCTCCCTTTTATTTACATGCTTACCGTGGTTGTGTATAACATTATATTTTCTTTTATCATTGCCATGATTCGTATCCATTTTTGCATAATGGGTTCAGCTCATTATACTTGATATCATTGATTATTTCTTACTTGAATACGTGCGTTACCGAATGCTTTGAGTGGATCCATATGTCATGTTCATAGCCGAATCAACTAGTTGTATATGTGTATGTGTTGCATTAGCCACTTGCATATTAGGATCTTGCATTTTTCTAACTATCTTTTTTTCTTCGGCTTACCACGTTTGAATACTAGGTGAGCATTTTTGCTTTAGCATATTACATGTGTGTTTTTGTTGCCATGTCAAGCATAATACCATGAGGCTACGTGCTTATTTGAAATACCTCTTTGAATACTTGTGGATGAAGGCTATTTCGCTTATGTTGGAATGACTTTGATTATTGTACATATGAGCTCGCTTGTTTAAGTTGCACATATTCAAAAACTTTTTTCAAAGAAAGCATGAAATCAAAGCATTCCAAAGTAAGTGACATGGTCTATACTTCCTTGCTTTACATAGTAATGTTAGTATAATTAATAATCAGAACATGAGCATATAATGTCCATAAAATTCACATCATGATTCGTAGAGGCCGATCTTTGATCGGGTGAGTAGGGTGTTCAATTCATGACATTCCCTTCTCATACCTAAGTTCCCGAACCGAGACACTTTGGTTATGATGGACAAGTGGCCTTTGGCACGACTCACGGGTTTCCTAAATTTCTCAAAATATTTAGATGACGACTCTAAAATCTGGCAATGCAATCCATTTTTGGCATCTCTGATAATGGATTTTCTAGGATTTGCCAGATTTGGACTCTCATTCATTTTTCTATTTCACATTGCACTTGTGAAACCAGATTCAGAATCATGGGAGTTCGAACTATAGGGCAATAGTATCCGATGAGACTAAACCCCTCCAAGGAGCGCCAAAAACTAGCTACAAATGGCTATAACCAATGTGGTGACAACATCACTAGTAGGCCACTTAGTTGTTAGATTTGATATGGGGTTATTATTTTGATCTTGTTTAATAGTAGTAAGAATGGCTTGCCTTTGTTCTAAATTAAGATAGTTATCCCACCATCCTTTTAATTGTCCTGTAAAACTAGAAATAAGCATACGGGCATCAGTGGAATCATTGTTATTAGTAGGATGCTTGGCAAGGGTAGTATTAGTTTCCATAACCATATGTTGGCCAAGGTTGAGAATTTGATAGTCAGATTTGACATCAATATTCCACTCATGAAGATCACTTCTAAAATAAGCAAAAGGAGTGTCAAAATGTCTTTCTTCAAGTTGAAGATCTATAGGTGCAGGACGAGGATAATAATTCTTTGTGGGTGGTTGAATAGTAATCATGGATGTTTCATTGACTTATATAGGAGTATTGGATGTAAATTGTTCATACAGATTTTATAACAAAGTATCATCTTGTAAAACATTGATACTCCCATTCTGCTCTACCTTTTCTTAGCCTTCACGGGTAGATGTAGGGGAAGTATCTAGTGTAAGGTAGATGATTAGTTCATTATCATTGATCATTTTTTAAAGAGTTTTCTTGCATTTTCTTAATTCTGCTAAGAATTCTTCAGATTGGTTTATGAATGAATAAGTAGGATATGATAAATTTTGGATTAAAGTAGGTTGAAGAATTTGATACGGGGGAACAGATATATAAGCAGTGAACTTGATCTTTTATGAGACTAGTTTGTTCACCAATGGTTTTGTAAATGCATGTTTGTATAATTTAATTGCTCATAAACTTGCCCTATTTCAAAACTAGTAGAAGGAGTATTTTTGGAGGTTTGTGAGCCTTCTAGAGAATGTCAGGTCTATGGCCGAGTATAGAAAGTATGGCCTATACCTCGTAAGTGTAGGATGCCTTTTGGGGTGACAGAGCGAGTCCAACAGTTTGGAGTCTCGATCTTTTGATCTAGTTTCACAAGTGCAATGTGAGACGTAAATGAGAGTCCAAATTTGGCAATTTGTACAGAAAATTCATTTTATTGCAAAATCTTTGCCCAAAAATGGACTACATCACCAGATCTCAGAGTTGTCATCTAATCTTTTGGAAAAATTAGGAATCCCGTGACTCGTGCTAAAAGCCACTGTCCATCATAACCAAAGTGTCTCGACTTGGGAACTTAGGTATGAGAGGGAAAGGTGATGAATTGAGCTATCCCACTCACTCGATCAAACGATTGGCCTCTACTAATTCATGATATCAGTTTTATCCATATATTCATATTCCGATTTTAATAATGCTAATATTACTATCTGTGGCAAATAAATATAGATTGTGTCACTTGTTTTGGTTTTGCTTTGATTGCATGCATTTTGGAAAATCTTTTCGCACAACTCCCAAAATAATGAATTTATAAACATAAGAATCAACCACATTCCAACACAAGCAACACAACCTCCATCCACTGGTATTCATATAGATATTCCACTTAAGCACATAGTCATATGGTATAATGTCGGGTATAGTGAGTAATATGTACATACAGGATGCTAAAACTAAAAAATGCTCACCTAGTACTCCTTTGTGGTAAGCCAAAAGAATGTGTTAGAATTATATGCATGATTCTATATGCAATACATACACTAAATGCACCTAGGGATCCAACTACTAACACATGACATGAGTATCATTTCAAGGCATGATATAGCACATATAATCATTTAGAAATGACAAATCCTACAAATGCAAATGAGCCAGACCCAGATGCATAAAAAATGGATGCAAGTCATGAACATGATAAGTAAAACATGATGCTGCTTATATAGAAAATGTATAAACGAAAAGGGATAGAAAGACATGGAGTTGGAAATTATTATAATAATGAATGAATTGAATAGACATGGAGTTGAAAGTTATTACAACAATTGAATGAATAGAAGACATGGGATTGGAAGTTATTACACAATTGAATTGGTTCAGCCAAATTAAGTTGAATCTAACAGATCATAATAAAAAGAAAAGCAAACTATAAACAGCAACCACAAATGCCAATGAGAGCACTCTCCAGAAACTGCCCTGTTTTGCTCTGCTCTACCTGAGAACAAAAATTCATATGGCTGTACGTAAAATCATCTGGCCGAATGGAAAGAGATTTGGCCATGCATAACCTTCGAGACAACCTCTGTCTTTGTGCAATAAAACCACATCAAAACCACAATGCATCTTTTAAGATGTGCTCATCCTTTCTACCTCTTCCTCTTGCAAAAAACACTTAAGGTAGAGGTAGATAGGCCTCAATCCTTATATAATAACATAAGAGACTATACACAACGGGTGTCTACAACAATTAATCAAATGAAAAGAATCAGAGGTTGGAAGAAATTCAAGCCCAAGAAAGTAATGAGAACCTACAATCATCTCTTTATGAATAAGGACAGCTTAATACCCAAATTCATGCTATTATATAGAGAGAATAGATTAATGTCCACTATTTCTTAGTATAAGCGTTGCCCCTAAAGTAAGTGATTCATCAAAGGCTATAGAAGACTCATCTCCTATTCATGGAACAAGGATGTTTCCATCCATTTCCATGTTCACAAAAGATTGAGGAAAGAGTTCTCAATATCTTTGACCTTAAAATCTCTTACTTTACTTCCAAGGAAAACAATAATCAAAATCTAAAGGATCATTCAAATAGCTCCATGCAACAACCACATCAACACATCAAGATTGAAGCATATGAACCAACATGCTTGAATGATTAGATAAGTGATGAGAAAGTGCAAAAATATGAAAGAAACTACACTACATAATCAAATTTGTGGATGAGTGGCTACTTTCTAACTCCCAACCCATCCAAAAGGTTCCAATCAACACATTTACATGCAGCAACAATGAATTATAACTTTAGATAGCAAGAAAAGAATACCAACATATAGAAAGGAAAAGAAATAATCCACTCAATGAATGGGTGACTACTTTCTACTTCCCTCCACATTCATGAGGACTCCTCACATGATTACAATAATCTAACCACAAAATTTAGAGCTTAAAAATAAAGAAAGAGAGAGAGAGAAAAAGTGAGAAAAATTCAAAGTTTTACCTCTTAAAAGAGGGTGAGCTTCTTAGTTGTCAAACTCCTTCTTGGCACTCTCAAGATTCTTTAAATGTGGCTTATAGTTCCTACTATCCTTCACAAGAAGCTAGAAATTAAGCTTTAATAGTGTTTTGGTGGTTGGTGTGTGAAAAATAGAAATTGGAGGAGAGGTAGAGTGATAAGCTCTCGAAAGCAAGTCTCTTGGCCTTTGAAAATTTTGTAACCTTCAAAACTGAAGCTAGGTCATGTTTTTATAGACTTTAGGGGTTAAAATATTTAAGATATTTGTGAAAAAGTCACAGAAAAAGCCGAAATTCCTAAAAGTACTCGAACATTTTAGTTGACTTTACCCTTAGTCATCTGGCCGACTACATTTTTCATCTGACCATGAATTGAGTTCAAATTTCTTATCATATAAATGATCTATATCTTTTGTAGGTACCTTCCAATTTTTTAATTTTTCTTCTATTTGTTCTATTTCTAAATCATTTTGATTAATAATGACTGGTTTCTTAGAGGAATCTTCACTAGCTACTAAATTAGAAAATGACTTGAATATTCTAACCATAACGACAATTAACTGTGATTGTCAACAAGTGGTTCAGCCTAAGCTCTAATGGTCATTGACGACCTTCAGCCTAAAGACCTAATGGCTTACTTACTTCTGTTACTTAAGTGTCACACAGATTAATTAAAGACTATAGAAGAAATTCAAATTAATCTAAAATAATTATGACTCTGACACCATACGATGCACTGCCCTTATGGTATTTTTAAAATGTTTGTTTCATTAAATTTTAACTTGTGAAAAAAAAAAAAACTTTAATATCTCTATATACTTGATGTTCTTACCATGACATGAAATTTATATAAACTAAAAAATGATACCTTACAATAATACAAAAATAAATAAATAAACAAATAGAATTAGTATTGAAAGAATTTTGATAAGGACTCGAAACTACAGGACAGAAAAATTGACTATCACGAACAGTTCACATAATTTGTGAGAATTCACATAGCTTAGAAAGGGACAGAAAGATAGAATATTACTGATATCTTGATAATAATTTTATAATACGTATATTTCGATACTGAAATTTAGATATCACAAGTGTTACCAATGTAATTTACATAATTTGTGAGAATTCACATACCTTTGTAACATATGAATCTAACATGAGTAAAATTACAATCATTGCGGACAGTACATTTGATCCAATGGTCCATGTAGCTAGCTATCCATTGGGATAGTGAGAATATCAGAAATTCTGGATTTGAGTAGATATCTAACTTACTAATCCCTTAACATCTTATCGTGTATATAGCAAGAATAAATAAATAAATAAATCATCCCAAAATACATATAATTTACATTTAATTTGAATATCAAAATTTATATTTTTTAGATGTTAATTCTAAATAAATGGATATGAGGCAAACATTACTATCTCATGATGAAGGCCATTTTCAATTATAATAATGTATATAGCACATATTTCTGAAATTTCGATCATCTAAAATTTATAGCTAAATTTAAGTTAGGTAAATTATACTTAGCACCTTTGTATTTTTATCAAAATTTTACTTTAATTCTTTAATTTTTAAATATAGTAGTTAACTTCTTACATTTTAAATCAAGTTTTAATCTCACTATTATTGCAAATAGAAATTAAAAGTGGAGTAAAGATTTTGGTGAAAGTGTAAGTATTAAAGTAAGATTTTAATAAAAATATAAGGATGTTAATAGGACAACAAAAATGTTATACATGTTTCACATGACAAGTTCTATCAACTTTGTTAATAGTATACCGATGGAAGGGTTATGTAACTTCATTTGAAGTGTGAGATTAAGGCCAAGTTTGACAACTCTAAAAAAAGCCCAAAAGTTAAAAAGTTACTTAAAAAATTAAAAAATTATTTAAAAAGTTATCACTATTCACTAAAAAAATATTAAAAAAATAATTTCCCACACATCATATAACTCAGCCATCATGAAAAGTCAAAGGGGCTGTGCAGCGTTTGTCCCAAGTATTAGACAATTTGGAGTAATTTTTCACACACTATAGTTCGGCCCATGGGGGCCTATCACAGGTCCCGTTTTGATAATCTGAACCGTTCAATGTGTATAAATCGTCGAGTACTATATATTTCTAAAAAATCATATTGATCGGATATCGATAACTACATGATCAAATTAGTTTTGTATGAAAAAATGGATGGTGTTATAATTAACGATTGAAAAAAAAACAAATCTGATCAGATAGCTATCGATATCCGATCAACGTGATTTTTTATAGGTGTATAGTGCTCGACGAGTTTTATACATTGAACGGTTCAGATTATTAAAATGGGACCCGTGATGGCCTCCACGGGCCAAACAAAACAGTCCACTACAATGCCCGAAAAGTACCCAATAATTTCTTACCAAGAATTGTATAACTGTCATTCACTCATCTCCAATCTTCTCCTACACACTTCTTTATATAATTTTTTAATACACATTTTTTCATAAAAAGTCAAAAAGTTAATTCAAACATTCATATTTTTTTGCTTAACATTTTAGTTCAAAAAGATAAAAAGTGCACTTATTTAACACATCCTAAATAATTCCTAATTATTATAATTAAAAGTGAAGCTACTAAAATAAAATTTTAATAAAAATACAAAAGTAGCGTTATCAACTCTTTAAGTTATAATTGAGTTAGCCCCATTTTTTTTTTATTATATATTTTTATATAAGTAATATTACATAAGTGTACTTTTTAAAATTTTATGAAAAAAAAAATTTAATAAAAAAATAATATAATTCAAGAAAGATAAAAAAAAAAAAAAGTGTACTTTTGTCACTTTACCCAAACAACCCAGTGTAAAGATACAGGTCTTTTCACGTGAACAATACGTAGCCTCAGATGGTTGCTTTTCAAAATAAGAATGATAAGCTATCTAAATGTGGAATTATAGGTTATATATCATTTTAATTATACTAGTTATTTTATGTAATATATAGAAAAAATAATAAAAAATAATGAATATATAATTAATAGAATTGTAAAAATATATCACATAAAATATAAGATATGAGCCAGACATATATGATAATTTTTCTAAAAAAAATCCATCCAATGCCTAATTCACTGCTAGGATCAATATGGGAAAGGAGCACTCAATGGGAAAGTAACACAATTGAGTGGAATGATACTACGTACATGTGAATTAGATTGAATCATTTGTCATGTCAACTTTATCTTCTTTTATACGTTTTCATTGGCACAACATAATGTTTATATTCATCAAGCATTCTTAACTATATGGAAAATATTTATCCCAAAGTCCTAACGTGGTATACATAATCATCACTTAAGACCACTGAATCATAGAATTGGATAGGAGACATCAATTGAGATACTGATCAGTAACGAGGCCTTGTTTCAACTCATTCATTTGATTGCTACAATCTCTATCATTTAACTGCGACAGTTTCATATTAAGTGTCATTTTGGGAACATAATAAAAAGTCATGTTTTTGGACTGCCAAAAACGTAACAAAATTCTTTTGGGAAGTGCCAAAAACGCAACCCTAAAATTACAAATTATGGCCTATGAAAAAAAAAATAAAAAAATAAATCTCTTATATTGGGTAAGGGTATTTTGGTCATTTTAATTTGATTTGACACCATAAATAAATATTAAACTAAAAAACAAAAAAATCAGCTTTTTACCAACTTCCCAAATCACTTCTAAAAAAGTCAAAAGCTTAGTAAAAAGTAAAAGTCAACTTTTTACTAACTTCCCAAAACAACTATAAGTTATGGAGCGAACCGTATAACAACGGTCTGTAAACTTGACCATACAAATCAATAGCATATAACTTACCCGATTATAATTACTTCCACAATTGATATGAGTAGTTTGTACCATATTAAATCCAATTTAAATTTTAATATTTCATGATAATACGTTACATTTATTAATAATTTTCAAAAATTAAATAATTCGTATAATATGTTTTTTAAAAACAAAAAAAGAGAAAGAAGAAAGAATGTACCATTGTGTCACTTTTGAGCTTATTTATTGTAGATTTTTTGTTTCTGGAACTATGACATATCATATTTTCTTTTAAAACTATACAAAAATTAATAGATTCACTACTTTGTTCAATGAAAATCAAGTTGAGATATCCTTATTTATAAAAAAAAAAAAATGTTATAAATTCTAAATTTTTTATCACATTTTTTACTAAATAGTCACATAGTGATGTGAGTTTTTGGTAGAAAATTTAGTAAAGTTTTTTATATCTGTAACATTGCTATCAAAATATTAAAGACCTTGTTTGATAATTTAATTATTTTAATTGACTTTTCAATTATTTTATGAGATGAAAAAAAATTATATTTGAAATGATTTGTGGAATATAATTTTCTACATATGAGTGTAATAAAAAAAGTAATTTATTGATATTTATTTTAACATTTTTTAAAAAATTTTATTCCAGTAAATATTTTAGCCAAAAAAAAAAACACTACTGCCAATCGGGCCTAAATAATTTTCCAATTTAGGGGGGCCAGTGCGGACTTTCGCAGCAGAGCACTTGGGGTCCACGAACACCTGGCGGTGCAGGAGAACCGCGCTTACAGAAGCCCAGTCAGCTCTGCTGTCCCCTTCTCAAGCATATGATCCAATGCGCCGGGTATGCGCATGGAGATAACATACGCTTCCTCCAGCTTGAGCGACCTCGCCTCCGCCTCCGCCGCCGCCGCCGCCGCCGATCAGACATCCATGCCGACGACTGGGCGTCCGGTGAAGGTCATCCCCTTGGAGCACCCCACCGCCACCACCTCCACCTCCACCTCCTCCTCTTCCTCTTCCTCTTCCTCTTTATCGAGATGGCGGTCGAAGCTGAAGCGCATGACATTCGAGGAGTGGATCGAGCTCTTCATCCCTTGTTACCGTTGGATTCGAACCTACAAATGGCGCGACTATTTACAGCCCGATCTCATGGCCGGTATAACCGTCGGCATCATGCTCGTCCCCCAGGTTCTCTCTCTCTCTCTCTCTCTCTCTCTCACATCCAAATTGTCCATAGCAATCGTTTCATGTGTATATATGCGTGTATATACATATAATAACAAAATTTGTATTTGTATTTGCATTTGAATTTTGTGTTTTTGTTTTTGTTTTTGTTTTTTTTGGGTTTGGCTCGTTTTTGATTTTTTCCACACCATGTTTTACTCGTGTCGCAGTGATGAGCAAACCTAGTTTTAAAGTTTTTATCTTTGTTTGCTTTAAATTCTCAGAGCGTGGTTTTGCACTGTTCGTACGTTTGCCGTGCTCCCCTTAAGCTGTTTGTTATTTTGATTTCCCCAAGTGCTTAAATTCATTAGTTTTCTAGTATTAGTTTGAAACCGAATTGATTTGATTTTTGTTTTTGTTTTTCCAGTTCTGTTGATTTGCTTTTTCCAGTTCTAGTGATTTGTTTTTCCAGTTTTAGTGCTTTTGCACTTTAATATGCTTTGGTTGAATCAATAGCCTTACATATTGGATAGGTGTGGTTTTTTTTAGTTTTGTTAGAGCATCTCCAAGCCTTCACCTTCTTTTTTCTTTTTTTTTGATCATATTTGTTCAACAATTCATATCAAATGCTTGATTTGATATAACTCACCCCTATGGTGAGAATCAAATTTTTCATCAAATCTTTTCTAAAATATTTAACCTATTCCGAACTTCTCCTTTAACCAATTCAGATGAAAAAATTTGATCTCCAATCTTTCATCTTTTAACAATTTTATCAATTTATGTGAAAAAAGGGTTGTTGGAAATATGAGGAAAGATTTGATTTTTATCCCTCCTTCGATGAAATCTTTGTTGAAAACTTGATTTGATATAAGTTTGATCAATTTTTTCATCAAATTTAAATTTGATGAAGGATTGGAGATGCTCTTAAGTGGGTTTGCACTATGCCCTCCGTAAGATCAACGAAATTCAGTGGGAAATTGGATCGTATTTTGCTTTTATCAGCTGATGATAATTGGTTGAATGTGGTTGCTTATCTATTCAAGATATGGGTAGTACCTTATTTATTGTTTACTTACATATATATATATATATATATATATATCATTTAGTTTGTTGAGGACTAGAAATAATGCAAACAATTTGTATTGGAGGGCTAAGCTGTTTAATATTGAAGATTAGATAGGTTGTCAATTAACTAAAAGTGTTGGTTAGTGAAATAGTGCTTGTTTACACCCAAGTCTTGGTTAGTACTTCTGTACTGTTCTGGACCCCTTAATGAGAGTTTTCAGGAACTCTAGTATACAAAATTCTGATTTGTTCAAGTACTTAAATGGTTGATGATAAAAATGCTTTGCTTACCAATTTTACTTGCTGCTTTTTCCTTACATCCTCACAGACCTTACTGGTTTCATGCATGTAGACCATTCAAATAACAGGCTACAATTTTTGGATTGGGTAAAATATCTTATTCAGTGTTTGTCCTCTTATGGGGATGGGGTTGGAGTGGGTTTAAAGGTGATTTACAAGATTGCTTTTCGATATTGTTAATTCAGTGTGTTTAATTGTTTGTTTAATGTTTGTGTCACCAGTCAATGTCTTATGCAAAGTTAGCTGGGCTGCATCCAATCTATGGACTTTGTAAGTTTTTAAATAGAATTATCATGTTATCCAATTTGTATCGATTATATTTATTGCAGAAATATTGTTACAACTTATTTCAACTAAATTCTGTTCTTCAATTTGGATAAGATTTACTTTCAATTGATTTCTGCATGAAATTAGTTTTTTCCTCCTTTTTAATCCGAAATTTATGCATAGATAGAGCAAATTCTGTATTTTGATATCTTCGAAATTTTTGAAGTGCATGAACTTGAGACTGGACATTTGAAGTTTAAATATTTTCCTGTATATGTTTTTTATCTAATACTAGTGATCAGAACTCAATTGCGATGACATTGTGGCATTTTTCAATGTCACAGTGCAGCTACATGATAAATGCTTTAGTTGGTTGATTTTACTTTGGTAATTGGGTTGTAATTTGCAAATCTTTCCTTATGTATCACGGCTTATGTAACTGCGGCATTCTTGTTTTGGCTTTGCAAGTCAGATTCTGGTTTTATCCCTATATTTGTCTATGCCATCTTTGGGTCATCTCGCCAGCTTGCAATTGGTCCAGTAGCATTGGTTTCCCTCCTGGTCTCTAATGTCTTAGGCAACATAGTTGATTCATCTGATGAGTTGTACACAGAACTCGCAATATTATTGGCTCTGATGGTTGGGGTTTTAGAATGCATAATGGGGCTCTTGAGGTACTTCTTCCTTTTCTGGTTTGCTTTCGTTTTTGTTTTCATTTCTGTTTTGATATCTATTTTTGTTTCAGTTGTTCCATAGAAACTCAAAGATGCAAAGTGGGTTTTGCAGACTAAACTACTATACTTTCTCTTGCACTTACACCACTTCATAATTTTTAGGAAATAATGTTTGTGTATCTCTTTGTGCATATATTTCCTCTTGCACATGTCAAGTTCAATCTTCTCCAAAAACATAAGAAAAGTTTATAAAACCAACTGAATCTTGTAAGCCGGCTTGTGGATATTGGTGTTAGAAACAGTTATTTTAGTACGTTAAGTTTCTGAGACATCCATATTCATAAGGATGTAAAATAAATTAAGATGACAGTATTGTAAATTTTAGTCTGTACTGGTCACAGAATTGTTAAATAGTAAATTGAATCTAATAATGCAATTTTGTCTTCAGCTCGGCAACTTTTGTTTTGAGTGCTTAAGCATTTGATAGTGGAAATAGTACACATGATGATTGGTTTCCCTTTTTTGTTGTTGTTGCCATCATAATCACCATTGTTGTTGCTATTATTATTATTGTTATTTTCTTTTCTTTTTTTGATAACTGGGTGTCCAAGCCAGCTTACATGCACCTCGACTAATCCCAAGGCCTTGAAGTTAAACGATTGGGCAAACCTGTAGTGGCCCCTTGGGGTGATTCGAACTCGAGCCATTGGATTTTATCCTCAAGTCTTTACTGCTCGGCCAACCCCTTGGGGTTTATTATATTCTTTTTTTACCTTTACAACTCACCTCTCTAATTTTTTGGATGGATTTGTAATGAATTATTGAATGCTTATTTCTCTGTCTGTAGGCTTGGATGGCTTATTCGTTTCATCAGCCACTCCGTGATATCTGGCTTCACAACCGCTTCAGCCATTGTGATTGCCTTGTCTCAAGCAAAATATTTTTTGGGATATGATATAGTACGAAGTAGTGAAATTATTCCACTGATCAAGAGTATAATATCTGGAGCAGACCAGGTATCCTTTGCATGCCAAGTGATAGATCCTTTGAAGGGTAATCTATCCTAATGTCTGTATTTTCTCATAGAACTACATTTTAATACACCCTTTAGTCCATTTATAAGATGGTAGTTCAAGGATTTGTTACTTAAGCATAACATTTAATCACATGTTGATTCGTAGTTTAAAGAAAGTTGTAATATTAATGTATATAAACTGAAATGTATCTCGTAATCCTAATAGTTAGAATCTTATCCACTTCTAGGACATGCCTAGATCATTGTCAGAGTGTCAAACACGTGCTGATCTCCATCACGATGTTATGGTGTTTTTCATACTTTCAAATAGCTGTAGTGGTTGGTCACCCAAATGATATGACACAAGAATATTTGTCAGTGCACATGGGAACTGGGTGAAACTATGATGTATCTATTTGGGGATAACAAAAATTTTGTAAACATCAAGGAATAAATGTTAATTCCAATGTTCCCCATACAACAATTTGAAGTGGTATTCATATGATACATGTATCATGTTTTGTATGTGGTGAAATTTATGTTGGTTTGCTTCTATTTTTCTTTTGATTATGTATGTGATTATAATTATAACAAAAATGTAGTCAATTAGAGACAAGACCTATAACCATGCAATTGATTAGTCATGAGCTACATTTCTTTGAGACAGAGTACGTGGAGTATAATTTTAGTAACAGTAACAATGGAAGCAGAAGAGAAGTGAAGATTGAGGACTGAGCACTATCTAAGAGTGAACATTTTCATTATTTAGGATCGATTATCACAACGGCTGGGGAGATTGGAGAAGATGTGGTCCATAAAATTAAGGCGGGGTGTCTTAAGTGGAGGAGTCCGTCTAGGGTATTGTGCGATAAACGAGTACCCACTAGACTAAAAAGGAAGTTCTATAGAACGGCTATTAGACCAGAGATGTTGTATGAGATGAAATGTTAGGAAATTAAGAAACAACATGTAGATAAAATGATTGTTGTTGAGATGAGGATGTTAAGGTGGATGTGTGGCAAGATTAAAAAAGACAGGGTTAGGAATGAGTATATTCAAGAATGGGTAGGAGTAGTACTGATAGAAGATAAGTTGAAGGAGAATAGATTGAGATGGTTTGGTCATATATAACGGAGACCAACAGAGGCAGTAGTGAAGAGATGCAATACAGTGATGGTAGATGGAAGTATTAGGGGAAGGGGCAGCAGATCTAGATTGACCAGGGCTAGTGTAGTAAATAGAAATATGAATCTCCTTAATTTGACTGATGATATGACTTTGGATAGAGTCGAATGGAGAAGAAGGATTCATGTAGCCGACCCCATTTGATGGGACTTAAGACTTGGTTTGGTTTGGTTATACAAAACTTCTTTAAGTTAATTATAATAACCAAGAGTTCCAATTGAGCTCAAATTTCTTATAATCTGGTTAACCTTTTGAATTCATTTATGTTGGTTGAAAATGGTTCATGAACAGGAAGTGATCAATGCATTAGAACCTTAGAAAAAAAGTAGGAAAAATATAAAAAGAGGAGTGTTTTGGGTCCTCGGTAAACTATCTTATGTGGCTATTACATTTGGCTAGTGTTTTTGACACTACCTTTTTTGACAAGTCAGTGGGGTTGATGCTTCTACTGACACACTTGATAAATAACCAGTGGTCTGATATTGCTATATTTTTTTTGTAAGTTTGATATCTCAATCAGTGGCAATCTATATAGCAATTGGTAGTGAATAATTGTTTCTTAATTTAATGCCCCTTTGTATGTAATTTAACAGCTATTTTATGTTTAACCATCTAAAATTAATGGTTACCTTGTCATTTACTTTGGTAATATCAGGATGAAGGACTCACCTTTTTTTTTTGTTGATTTAAGTTTCTGTTCAACTTGCTTTGCCTTAGAGTTTTACTGATTCAAACTGTTCTCAACACAAATGGTGATTTCCTTTTGTAGTTCTCATGGCCCCCTTTTGTAATGGGATCAATCATACTAGCCATTCTTCTGGTTATGAAGCACTTGGTATGAGCTCATAATTGGTTGTCTTGTGAAGTTCTTGTGTTTACCTGTAGCATTCTAGATTGGCTAATCATTTGGATGGTTTCTTGTATAGGGAAAATCAAGGAAGTACTTGCGGTTTCTACGGGCAGGTGGTCCCCTTACAGCAGTTGTTTTGGGTACAACCTTTGTGAAAATATTTCATCCATCTTCAATTTCTTTGGTGAGAATAACATGAATTGAGGTTATTCTAAACTCTACTGGAATTGATTGAATCTTAACAATATAGCCACGAGATCATTTCATTATAACCTTAGGCTTAAAAGTAATAATATAAAGTTAGCATCTTTCTTATTTATTTATTTACCTTTCTGTTTTCACTTGCTATCATCTAGAAAAGGTATCTATTTTTTCCCAAAGATATAACCTTGTGATCCCTTCTACTTGGAATTTCAACCGAAACTGAAGTGAATCAGTTGTTTCTTTTGATATTTTCTCCTCTCGACTGCAGTGAATCCTACTGTGCTATCCCAACATATTGAAGATAGCACTTTGTCAGTGCTTTTGTTGTGGCATAATGTTCATACACACAGCTGTACAGCTTATATTTGACAGTATGGGATGATATGACCTCATGATATAGTCTCTGACTTTCCATTGTGCTTTCACACTCAACGGAGCCCATTGATGTCAAGTGGTGTCACAAAGCCACATAATTGACTGAAAGGATCATATTTTAAATAATTTCATGCTAATTCTACATATGTTATATGGTTTTCTTCTCCGTGATTTAGTGCTTTAATCTGCAGTCTAACTTCCTGTTTTCAGGCATCTCTAGGCATATGACTGTAAGTTTCTGAATAAACTTATATATTCAATTGTGTATTTGATTACAACAAGACCCTATATTATATAGCCCTAACTCCTAAGCCAAAAAAGGAAAACACAATCCGCCTCAATCACGCCTATACACAATCACGCCTATAATATGTATAACCACAATCATGCCAAATATAGAATATACACAATATATTCTCACACCCCCGCTCAAACTCATAGTGTTTTAACAGAAAACACTGAGAGTTTGCTAAGAAGAAACCGAAACCGAGCTGTAGTGAGATAAAGCCAGATTGCAGATGTTGACGGACAAAGTGACAATCAATCTCAATGTACTTCATCTGCTCATGGAAGACGGTGTTATAGGCAATTTGAATAGCACTGCGGTTGTCACAGTAAAGGGAGGTCGGAGAAGACTGAGGGATATCCAAATCAGATAAGAGACATCAAAGCCAAACAATCTCAGCAGTAGCATGAGCTATAGCATGATACTCAGCTTCAGCAGTAGAGCAAGTAACAACAGTTTGTTTCTTGTTTTTCCAAGAGATCAAGGAATCGCCAAGAAACATACAGAAACCAGACGTAGACTGGCGATTAGTAATATCAGCAGCCCAATCAGAATCAGCATAGGCCACTAAGTTCAGAGATGAAGTAAATGACAATAGTAAACCTTGAAATATAGTACCTCGGAGATAGCGAAGAATCCAAACCAATGTAGTCCAATGTGTGGAGCGAAGAGCAAAAACGAACTGACTAACCACATGAACAGCATAAGCAAGATCAGGGAGAGTGACAGTCAGATAACTAAACAACTCACAAGCTCGCAATATAAAGTAGGATCATCCAGAGGGACACCATTAGTAGAGTTGAGCTTCACATTAAGCTCAATAAGTGTATCAGAAACCTTAGTATCAGTAAGACCAACACAGTGAATGACCTCATTAGCATACTTAGCTTGAGACAGAAAATAACTCTTTGGACAAGAAGCAACCTGAATACCAAGAAAATACTGCAATGGACCCAGATCCTTCATTTCGAAGGTGCGGAAGAGATGCTGCTTGACTTCAGAGATAGTAGAAGAGTCAGAATCAGTGATGATCATATCATCCACATATAGTAAGAGTAACAAAACCAGCCGAGGTATGTCTCAGAAATAAAGTAGAGTCGGAAGCAGCAGTCTGAAAGCGATCATACCAAGCACGAGGAGATTGCTTCAAACCATACAGAGGACACCGAAAACGACAAACCTGCCCAGAGGAGTGGGGAAGGCCAGGGGATGGACGCATGTAGACCTCCTCAGTGAGATGACCATTAAAAAAAGCATTCTTAATGTCCATCTGATAGAGAGGCCAATGTCGAATAGCAACAACAGAAATCAAGGTACGAGCAATAGTCATCTTGGCAACAAGGGCAAAAGTCTCTTCATACTCAATACCATATTCCTGCGAGAAACCCTTGGCAACCAAGCAAGCTTTGTATCGCTCGAGAGAACCATTAAAATGAGTCTTGACTTTACAGACCCATTTGTAACCAACCAGATTCTTGCTAGCAAGCAGCAGAACCAATGCCCAAGTGTTAGTCTTCTGCAAGACAAACAACTCATCTTCCATAGCTCGAACCCAATTGGGATCCTGACAAGCCTCCTTATAAGATTGAGATTCTAAAAAAGAATGAGTAGCAAACAAAAAAGTACAATAGGAAGCAGAAAAACATGTATTAGACCAACTCAACCTGTTTGAAGGATGATGCTCTCGAGTAGGATACCGGTGTGTAGCAGGATCAGAGTCGTCAAAAGCAGAAGAAGCAGCAATCGGGGCAGAGACAATTGGTGGAGCCCCTTGTGATGAGAATAGACTAAGAATGGAGGAGGAGAAAAAATCGAAGGAGGAGAAGTAGCCAGAGGTGAAACATGAGGAGAAGAAGGAATAGCCTCAGGGGGGTCAATGGAGAAAGACTCAGCAAGAGGGGTGGTACAAGGAGAAAAGGGAACAAGTTCATAGAGAACAGTAGAGATGTACTTATTAGGAGGGATCTCAAAAAGAAATGGATCAATGTGAACCCAATCTTTTTTGGAAACCAGAGCAGTGATAGAAGGAAGCTGAAAGTAAGGCAGACGTTCGAGAAAAAAAACATGACGGGAGGCATAAAGACAACAAAAAACAATGTCGTAGCACCGATAGCTTTTTTGAGTAGGACTATAACCCAAAAAGACACATAAGACAGACCGGGCACTAAGTTTGGTCCGATCTTTGCAGGGAAGAAGGACAAAACAGGCAGACCCAAACACACGAAGGAGGGAGTAATTAGGAATTTGGGAGAACAAAGCCTCATAAGGAGATTGACCAGAAAGAAAGGGAGTAGGCATGCGGTTGAGAAGAAAAGTAGCAGTAAGAATTGCCTCCCCCTAAAATGGAGCCGGAATTGAGGCAGAGAGAAGAAGAGACCTAGCTATTTTAAGGAGATGACGGTGTTTACGCTTGGCTTGACCATTTTAGGCAAGTGTATCTATACAGGAAGTTTGGTGAATAGTACCTAAATTGGCCAAATACTCACAGAACTCATTTTTAAAATATTCCCTACCCAAGTCAGACTGTATTGTAAACCCAAACTGAGTAGTAAGCATAGATTGAAAGGTACGGTATATCTGATAGAAATCGGATTTATGAGTTATAAGATAAACTCAAGTATAACGGGTGCAGTCATCAACAAATGACACATAGTATGCAGAATCCCCTTTGGTGAGAACAGGAGAAGGGCTTTAAACGTCAGTATGAACTAAAGAAAATAGTGTATTAGATATAGAAATACTTTTATGAAAAGGTAAGGCTGTTATTCTGGCAAGTTTACACCCTCGACATTCAGTAAGTTCACTAGGAGAAACTTTACCTAATATACTAGACTGAGTTAAAGACCGTAAGCGATCAGCAGACAAATGCCCTAATCTAGAATGCCACAAGTAGAAAGAACTAGACAGAGGATCTAATTGAAAAGAGGAAAAGACAGTCAGAGAGGTTGCCATAGGCAGATGCAAGCTCTCCACCACACAAAGGTCTCCAACTATACTGTTGGTCCCAATCTGTTGCTTGGACATCTGATCCTGCACAAAACAGATAGATGAAGAAAAGATAACATCAAAACCAGAGGCATCAAGTTGACTGATAGATAATAAACTGACAGATAACTAAGGAACATAAAAGACAGATGGAAATAGAGACAGCAAATATAGCAAACGGTAAGACAGACCCAACAAATATAACAGATATACCAGACTCATTTGTAGCATCAACAGTAATAGGAAAGGGAGGGGGAATACAATTTTGAAGTAAGAAGAGATAGGGAGTCATATGATGGGAGGCACCAAAGTCAAAAATCCAGACAGACGAAGAGATACTTGAAGAAGAAGCAAACCTGAATGAAGAAAGGAAATAACAGAAGCAGATGGGAAGGCCTAAGAGGTAGACAGAACATACTGAAGCTAACCAATTTGGGCATTCAAGGAAGCTAAGTCAGGAACAGAAGATTGAGCAGATGCAGTATAAACGGTGAGAGGAGCACGAAACTGATTCTGAGACTGTTGAAGGGACGAGGTAGCTAAACGTCCCTTCTTGGGACAGTGACACTTCCAAAGGCCTCTCTGATGGCAAAAGGCACACTCATCAATAGCAAGAGACATAATAATGAGCAGATTGAGGGGTTTATGTGTAATAAATCAGACCACGTGAACCAAAGAGACTGAGGGAGAGAGACCTCACAACCTGAAGCAAAATGGCGAATCAGAAATCGACTTGAGCCTGTTGATGAGTCGACTCGAATAGAGGACCCGACGAACCAAATAGATTGCTGACCCAGAGAACTCAGAGGGAGAGAGGTTGAAGTCGAGAGAAGCCGAGGGAGATAACTCACACACAAGAACAGCGATCGAAGCACACAGAGGCAAGGAGAACCAAAAATTGATCTAGGAACCAGATGAACCACTATTTCGATGACTTAGAAGCCAGATAAGGTCGCGTCACAGATAAAGACGATGACGACGGCAGCACTAGGGTTTCGAACCAGATCAACGACGGCAGCACTAGGGTTTTGCACTAGCTTTGGTACCATGTAAGTTTCTGAATAAACTTATATATTCAATTGTGTATTTGATTACAAAAGACCCTAGATTGTATAGCCCTAACTCCTAAACCAAAAAAGGAAAACACAATCCGCCTCAATCACGCCTCAATCATGCCTATACACAATCACGCTTATAATATGTACAACCATAATCATGCCAAATATAGAATATACACAATATATTCTCACAATGACCTAATCGTTTCAATACCTTTAAACAATAGTTACTGGGGATCAAGTGACATTTTTAGGTTTTCTAGTTGTTACACTCTTTTCTTTTAAAATTTCCATCTTTGTGGTGCCAATCAAATATGCATTTTATTGTTTGGTGCTTAGTTAACCTTGTACCCTTCTCCTTCCTTGGGATGAAATATTGCTCCTTGCATTCTTTATATCAACAACGAAAACACAAGTTCAAATTTTTTTTTTTGAAAAGTAAAATTTGAAAGGAAAGCAGAGTTAAAATAGTGCCACAAGTTAGATCCATTGGCCGGTTTGTATGGAGTATGGAGCTGCTATCGCTTTCAAGTATAGCTTGTGTGTAACGCACACACAAGGGAACATACGGGTACAAATTGCCCCATCCCAAGCCTTGGGCTCTCATGAACCCTTGAAGATGTGCTGAACATCACCTCCTAACTCTTGGTCAAGCATGTGTCCTATAAAATTGGAAAAATATGAGCAAATGTTGAACATGTAGATCTTTCTACCTATTTCCAATCTGTTATTGTTGTTGTGGGAGGTAGGTTAGTGAGTAGGCTGTGGAACCCTATGGAAGTTGCAGTGGTTTTTGATATGGTGTTGAGTCACCGTAGAAGCGTTGATCCAGCAAGAGATAGCTGGTGCTCCAGAGGTCTGATGGTCTTATTATATTGGAAGGGAATGCCTTTTAGGAGGCTCAAACCAGATGAGTTGGCCACCACTTTTGGCTGACAACCGTATCAGTAATCATGTCTGGCATCGGTCAATATGAGAGTCCGTAATACATGTCAAGGTGTAGGTCTCTTGAAGGACAATGAGACGAGCCACCTTGACAAATTCTTAAACTCTAAGCTTTAAGCCACAAGAACCTAATGATCTTTTTGGATTGCTTGGGTGTCTCATGACTGTGGTACCAACCTTGGGGGGATTTCTAGGCTCTGCTTTAGGCCTAGGTTAGCACATAAGTGTCTAGGTGCCTTCTTGAGGTTCTTGGAAAACTTTGCTTGTAGATTTTAGGGTAAAGATTGCTTCGTTAGAGAACTACTTGGTCGAACTGGGAAGGCCAAGCTTGAGTGTTCTACGGAGATGACCATACTTGGTCATAGAGTGAGTGCGATACCACTTGTGGGGGGCCATAGCTGAGTGCGTTGGCTCAAGGCTAGCACTAGCACACTTGGCCATTTATGATTGATTCAGGCGTCACCTTATTAGGATGACATGTGGCTGTTAGATCACTAGCAGTCCCAAAAACTTAAGCTGTTAGGGAACGGGCCCAGTCCCAAAAATATAAGTTGTTAGGAAAGGGGCCCAATGCATATCAGTCTCCAACACCTTTCTCTTACGTGCAACCTTGTTTTGCACGTGGAAATGCAAACATCCAAACATGTAGAGAAACAAAATGCACATGGGAAAATAAATACAGCCCAATGCATGTCAGTCTCGAACACCTGCCTCTTACATGCAACCCCGTTTTGCACGTGGAAATGCAAACATCCAAACATGTAGAGAAACAAAATGCACATGGGAAAATAAATACAAGTGAAGAGACTTGAACCTAGACCTCTTCTAACCTGAGCTCTAATACCATGCTAGATCACCACTAGTCCCCAAAGCTTAAGCTATTAGAAAAGCAGCCTAATAATACATGTCAAGATCTCCAATAGGGGTGCAAGTAAAGCCACCAAACCTAATGAACAAAGAAAAACCGTCTGAGTCGTTTCTTTGTTTTTATTGGTTTTTTCATAACTCTTGGTCAATGCAGTTTGAAGAAAAAGTTGTTGGTTTTACCGTGAATCTGCAATTTACAAAATTCTAAAGCGGAAGTAGATGAAATTGATCAGATAGATATTATTATATATATATATATATATAACTATATGACATGCTTTTCCATCATGATGCCTGGGTCATACATCTTTTGTATTTGAATTGTGTGAACAATAGAATAATTGTATGAGAAGATGGAGTAAGTGGATGGTGGGAACCATGTTTTGTCTTATGCTTGCATGAATAGAGAGAAAAAAAGATGTGTAAATGTGATGTGGGTCCATGCCTTCTATTTATGGCCACATTAAGAGAGAAGTAAAGAGTGAGAAGAAGACAGAGAGAAGAGAAAAGAAAAGAGAAGTTTAGAGATCATGTTTGTGAATGGTAATTTAGAGAAGAAAAGGAGGTATTGATCGCAATTAGCCAAAAAAGGTCTTTTACTTTCTTTC
This sequence comes from Camellia japonica, assembly GCA_030407325.1. Lineage (NCBI taxonomy): Eukaryota > Viridiplantae > Streptophyta > Magnoliopsida > Ericales > Theaceae > Camellia > Camellia japonica. Next base: position 99,813,639 of record JAPPVO010000032.1, read on the forward strand.
TTGCCCTTATTCTCCGAGAGTGATGCACTCAGTATAGTGGTTCAATCATCAATGGTGTTTATGAGGGGAGAGCCATTGGTGGCAAAGCTATTCAGCACTGTTGCTTCCAGGAGCCATAGTTGCTGCTCTCATCAATTCTCCTTCGCACTACTTTTCTTCCAAGAAACCTGATGATGATCAATCAGTGTTCTAGTATGTTAATAATCCTGATAGCTGTTTTTTGTTTGTTTAATTCCATATGTATCTGTATGGGATATGAAATATTTTTTGTTCATATGGAGAACTTTGAGCAGCTCTTTGTGTAATTTATCAAGTTTGGCGACACCGATGAACAAGCACATAAGTGGATACGACTCCAGTGTGAATTCGTGTACTGATTGCTAGCTACATCTTGGAGTAAGCACAAACCCAGAGTCCCAAATTCTCAAATCAGTCTCTGAGCTCTTAGCCTCTCTTCATCTTGTTCTACCAAAACAATTCAGCTTCTCTCTGATTGATCTGAAAGTTAATTTTCCCCTTTTATGTTGGGTTATTAGTCATTATTATCTAGGTTTCCTTTTTCTTGTCCATAATTCCCAAACTGACTAAATCGAACTTGACTGAACTGGTCCAATACATATATATATATATATATATATTTCAGTAATTTAATTTTATCGGTCAGTTTCAGTGTTAACCAATACGGTCGGTTTGGTTGAAATTTTACTTCTCACCCCAACGGAACCAATTACACCCCTACTCTCCAACAGTGGCATTGGGAAGTTGATATGATGGTGACGAGGGTCAAGCCACGTGGTTGGTGGACCCATGTACCTACAGTTAGTTATTTATTTTGCCTACATTATTGATTTAAAAATGTACTCTTATTCTTTTTCTTTTTCAGTGGAAAATGATTTTTAATATAAGTTAATCGTGACTAGAGCTTGTGAAGATATTGGACTTGTGTTTTAGGTAGGAGATATACCTCAAGGCCTCCCAAAATTTTCTATTCCTAAAGAATTTGGATATGTGACGTCTTTGATCCCGACTGCGATTCTCATCACGAGTGTAGCGATATTGGTAAGAAAAAAAATACGTAAATCATGCAACTACTATTTGTTTTTATATTCAAACTTATCATTATTAATTCAACTTCATTATTCTTCAACTCTAGGAGTCTGTGGGGATTGCCAAAGCATTGGCAGCGAAGAATGGATATGAGTTGGATTCAAATCAAGAGGTATGCTTTGTAAGACCTGGAAATGCAGATGTTTAAATTATACAAATCCTCCTCCATTACTGCATGTAATGAAAACTTCTGTCAAAATGAACTTGTCATCAAACAATATCATAATATTATCTTTTGCTTTTATTTAAGCCATTTTTAACCATACCAAATCTGTCAACTTCAACTTCGGCAAAATGGTGCTGAATGTGTCTGGCAAAACTATTGCGTAGAGAGTTCTTAACATGTACTCATCGTCACCATTAAATTGTGGACAAAAAGTTGTCTGAAATTACGCATGGTGTTTTTGAGATCTTTGTTTGGTCATTTGTACCAACATAAAGTAATTTAAATGGAGTCCCAGTAGTGTGTTCCGCCTCACAACTACACCATTTAGCTATTCCTGTGTGGTTGCTCTAATACAAAGGGGAGTCTAAAGTTCATAATCTTCAAATGGTGCCTGCATTTTCTTGTAAATTATGTTATTGGATTTGTATCTGTTAAGTTACCAATTGTCCCAAAAGCTTAAACTGTTAGGAAATGGGCCAACAATGTATATGAAGCTATTTAACACCCTCCCTCATGTGCAACCCTATCTTGCACGTGAATAGACAAACGGAGAACCACATAGAAGGAGAAGCAAACAATGGGGACAAAATACCAAATGCTAATGGAGAGACTGTAAGTTTCGGAATAAACTTGTATATTCAATTGTGTATTTGATTACAATCAGACCTTACATTATATAGCCCCAACTCCTAAACCAAAAAGGAAAATACAATCACGCCTTTAATAGGAAAATACAATCACGCCTTTAATAGGAAAATACAATCACCCCTACACCCCTACTCAAACTCAAAGTGTTTTAGCAGAAAACACTGAGAGTTTGCTAAGAAGAAACTGAAACCGAGCGGTAGTGTGAGTTTTGGTGAAGAAATCCACAAGTTACAAAGCCGAAGGAAGCGAGAGAGAGCGAGACTGCAGATGTTGGCAAACAAAATAACAATCAATCTCAATGTGTTTCGTCCGTTTATGGAAGAAAGTATTGTGGACAATCTAAACAGCACTGCGGTTGTCACAATAGAGAGAGGTCGGAGAAGATTGAGAGACACCCAAATCAGACAGGAGACAATGAAGCCAAACAATCTCAGCAGTGGCATGAGCTATAGCATGATACTCAGCTTCGACAATAGAGCAAGCAACGACTGATTGTTTTTTACTTTTCCAAGAGATCAAGAAATCACCAAGAAACATACAGAAACCAAACGTAGACTTACGATCAGTAATATCTCCAACTCAATCGGAGTCAGCATAGGCCACCAAGTTCAAAGAGGAAGTAGAGGACAATAGTAAGTCCTGAAAGATGGTACTCCTGAGATAGCGAAGAATGCGAACCAAAGCAGCTCACTAGGCAGAGTGAGGAGTATAAACGAATTGACTAACTACATGAACAGCATAAGCAAGATCAGAGCAAGTGACAGTCAGATAAACTAAACAACCCACAAGCTCGCGATATAAAGTGGGTGCTTGGGAAGTTGTTATTTTAGTAGGCTATTTTAGTTTTTGACTATTTTAGAAGGCTAAAATTTTTGTGTTTGGCAAGATAGTTGGATTTTTTTGTAATTGGATGTGATGTTTATGAGAGAAAAAGTGAATGATTATGGGTTTGATGTGACATTTTGTTTTATTGGCTATTTTAGCCTATTTTGTTATTTTGTAGATTTTAGCCCAAAAAGCCAAAAAAAGCCTTTCCCAAACACCCCCAAAGTGATCATCCAGAGGGACACCATCAGTAGAGTTGAGATTCACATTAAGCTCCATAGGTGTATTAGAAACCTTAGTATCAGCAAGACCAGCACGGTGAATAACTTCATTGGCATACTTAGCCTGAGACAGAAAACAACCCTTTGGAGAAGAAGCAACCTCAATACCAAAAAAATACCGTATTGGACCCAGATCCTTCATTTCAAAAGTGCGGAAGAGATGTTGCTTGACCTCAGAGATACTAGAAGAGAGCAATGATGATCATATCATCTATATATAGTAAGAGAGCAACAAAACCAGCCGAGGTATGTCTCAAAAATAAAATAGAGTCGGAAGCAGAAAGATGAAACCCAAGCTCGGTAACAGCAGTCTGAAAGCGATCATACCAAGCACGAGAATACTGCTTCAGACCATAAAGAGCACGCCGAAGACGACAAACCTGGCCAGAGGAATGGTGAAGGCCAGGAGGACACTTGTAAATCTCCTTAGTGAGATGAACATTAAGAAAAGCATTCTTAACATCCATCTAATAATGAGGCCAAGAACGAATAGCAGCGACAGAGATCAAAGTACGGATAGTAGTCATCTTGGCAACATGAACAAATGTCTCCTCATAATCAATACCATACTCTTGGGAGAAACTTTTGGCAACCAAACGAGTTTTGTAGCACTCAAGAGAACCATCAGAATGAGTCTTGACTTTATAGACCCATTTGCAACCAACCAGATTCTTACTAGCAGGCAAAGGAATCAAGTCTCAAGTACTAGTTTTCTGTAGAGCAGACAACTCATCCTCCATTGCTTGAACCCAATAAAGATCTTGACAGGCCTCCTTGTAAGACTAAGGTTCGGAAAAAGAGTGAATAGCAGACAAAAAAGTACGATAGAAAGCAGAAAAACATGTATTAGACCAACCCAACTTGTTTGGAGGATGACGCGCTCTAGTAGGAGATCAGTGTGTAGCAAGATCAGAATCGTCAGAAGCAGGAGGATCAGCAGCAGGGGCAGAGACAACCGGTGGAGGAGGAGCCTTGAGACGAGGAGCCTTGAGACGTGAATAAACTAACACCGGAGGACGAGAACAAATGTCTCCTCATAATCAATACCATAGTCTTGGGAGAAACTTTTGGCAACCAAACGAGTTTTGTAGCGCTCAAGAGAACCATCAGAATGAGTCTTGACTTTATAGACCTATTTGCAACCAACCAGATTCTTACTAGCAGGCAAAGGAACCAAGTCCCAAGTACTAGTTTTCTGTAGAGCAGACAACTCATCCTCCATTGCTTGAACCCAATAAAGATCTTGACAAGCCTCCTTGTAAGACTAAGGTTCGGAAAAAGAGTGAATAGCAGACAAAAAAGTACGATAGGAAACAGAAAAACATGTATTAGACCAACCCAACTTGTTTGGAGGATGACGCGCTCTAGTAGGAGATCGGTGTGTAGCAAGATCAGAATTGTCAGAAGAAGGAGGATCAACAGCAAGGGCAGAGACAACCGGTGGAGGAGGAGCCTTGAGATGAGAATAAACTAACACCGGAGGAGGAGAAGAATCCGAAGGAGGAAAAGCAGCTAGAGGTGAAACAAGAGGAGAAGATGGAACAAGCTCAAGAGGAACTGTGGAGATGTATTCATCAGATGAAACCTCAGAAGGAACTGGATCAATATGAACTAAATCCTCTTTGGAAACTGGGGTGGTAAGAGGAGGAAGCTGAAAGTAAGGTAGACGTTCAAGAAAGGCAACATGGTGGGAGACATAAAGGTGACGGAAAACAGGTCATAATAGCGATAACCTTTTTGAGTGAGACTATAACCCAAAAAGACACATAGGACAAATTGGGCACTAAGTTTGGTCCTATCTGTATGGGGTAGACAGACAAAACAAGCAGACCTAAACACATGAAGTATGGAGTAATTAGGAAGTTAAGAAAACATAGCCTCATAAGGAGACCGACCAGAAAGAAGGTATACGGTTGAGAAGAAAAGCAGCATCCAAAACGAAGGCAGAGAGGAGGGACCTAGCTGTCTCAAAGAGATGACGGTGTTTACACTTAGCTCGACTATTTTGAGCAAGTATATCAGTACAAGAAGTTTGGTGAATGGTACCCAATTTCGCCAAATATTCACATAATTCAGTTTTAAAGTATTCTCCGCCCTAGTCAGACCGCAACAATTTAATAGTAGACCCAAACTGTGTAATGACCATAGACTGGAAAGTACTGTATATCTGGTAGAAGTAAGACTTATGAGTTATAAGATAAATTCAAGTGTAATGGGTGCAGTCATCAACAAATGACACATAGTATGCAAAACCCCCTTTGGTGAGAACAGGAGAAGGGCCCTAAACGTCAATATGAACTAAAGAAAATAGTGTATCAGATATAGAAATACTTTTATGAAAAGGTAAGGCTGTCATTTTGGCAAGTTTACGGCCCCGATATTCAGTAAGTTCACTAGGAGAAACTTTACCCAATATACTAGACTGAGCTAAAGACCGTAAACGATCAGCAGACAAATGCCCTAATCTAGAATGCCACAAGTAGAAAGGACTAGACAGAGGATCTAATTGAAAATAGGAAAAGGCAGTCAGAGAGGTTGCCATAGGCAGATGCAAGCTCTCTACCACACAGAGGTCTCCAACTCTACTGTTGGTCCCAATCTATTGCCAAGACATTTGATTCTGCACAAAACAGATGGAAGAAGAAAAGATAATATCAAAACCAGAGGCATCAAGCTGACTGATAGATAATAAACTGACAGATAACTGAGGAACATAAACGACAGATGGAATAGAGACAACAAACATAGCAGATGTTAGGTTAGACCCAATAGATATAACAGACATAACAGACCCATTGGCAGTATTGATAGTAATAGGAAAGGGAGGAGGAGTACAATTTTGAAGTAAGGAGAGATAGGGAGTCATATGATAAGAGGCATTAGAGTCAAAAATCCAGACAGATGAAGAAATACCTGAAGAAGACCCAAGCAAACCTGAATGAAGAGAGGAAACAATGGAGGCAGACAGAGATGGCTGGGAGGTAAACAATATATGCTGAAACTGACTAATCAGTTTATGTTGAAGCTGACTAATCTGAGCAGTCAAGGAAGCCAAGTCATTATCAAGAACCGGAGTAGATGCAGTAGAACCGGCAGGAGGCCAAACGGTACACAGAGGAGGAGCGCAGAACTTGATTGGAAACTGTTGCGAAGACGAGGCAGACACAAGTGAAGCAGACATGCATCCCTTCCTGGGACAATGATACTTCCAATGACCTCTCTGATGACAAAATGCACACTCATCAGAAGCCAGAGGCATCATAATAACCAGAAAACTGAGGGCTTCAAGTGCAATCAAACAAAATAGCCAAACTAGGGGTTCAAGTGTAATAATCACAATTTGAGGGGTCAAACTATAATAATAAGGAACTTATTTAGTCCAAACAAGAATAAAAGAGAACTGGGTCAACCAAATGTTAGAACCAGGTCACGACTAGGAGAGATGTCACAATGGGTCGACTTCGAACCACACACAGAGAGACAAGAGTCGAAGTCGACTCTGGAGCAGCCGACACAGAGTAAAGGGTCAAAGTCGAAGCCGATCGAGAGGAACAAGGGTAGACAACTCTTCGATCATGAAAATCGAAGCAGGAGAGAACCAGGGATGCAACGAGATGAGCTAGATGCAACTCACGAACCAAAACCAAAACCAGAGAGGAAGAGTTACACGATCGCGACTCGTTCTCTCTGGGGTTGATAGCAATCAAAGTCCAAATCAGAGAAAGAGACGCAAGCTTCAGACGACGAACCAAAAATTCCACCAGGATAATCGCAAATCAAGAGAGAGAATAAGCTCAATCAATTCGTGATTCAGAAACCAAAGAAAATGTTGGTGAATCAAGCAGTTAGGGTTTCAAACGTGGCTTTGATACCATGTAAGTTTCTGAATAAACTTGTATATTCAATTGTGTATTTGATTACAATCAGACTTTAGATTATATAGCCCTAACTCCTAAACCAAAAAGGAAAATACAATCACGCCTCTAATATGTACAGCCACGTGCCTAATTTAGAATAGACACAATATATTCTCACATTGAATCCAAGACCTTTTTCAACCTAAGCTTTGATAACATGTTAAGTTACCAATTTTCCCAAAAGCTTAAGCTATTAATCAACATCATAGGTTGCATCATCAATGCTAAAACAAAAGGTTCACATGGAACCTAAACATTAATTAGTATGCTTATATTTGGTCCATGTTTCATTTTTCCATTTGATGAAAGCACATTGCTTCTGAGGCTGTAGCTTCCCATAATTTAGTAACTTCAATAGTTTACGAAAAAAATTTCAATGTAAGGTCTATCAGTGGAACCATATATTATGAAGTGTCTTTAATTGATTCAAAGATGTCTTTAATGATTACAGGCTTAGCACAAAGAGGAAAAAAAAAAAAAAAAGGAAAGAGGAGTGTATGCATTCTTGTTATCCCTTTCAAATAGGTGCATTTGGTACTTCATTAAATAGATTTTTGTTTGGAAAAAAGTAGCTTTCATACGGACGATTTTTATTGAGTTGATTATGTAGCTTTGGAGAATCCATTACCTTAATATCATAGAATGTTTCTGTTGGTATATCATTAAGTGGAAGATCTACTATTTCCCACACTTCAGTTTGGAGAGATGAAGTATATTCTCTAGTGAAGCAGAAGAATGCTAGAAAACTGTAGTTGCAATAACGATGATACTCCAATAGTGCAATATGAATATCGCTAATGATAAATCCACAGACATTATGGGGGTGGTATAGATAGCCCTCTCTCATCTTATGGGGTCCACATTTGTGAGAGTTAGGGCTTTGATGCATTTATCTTAGTACACAATTTGGAAACAAAGAATCAAGAACCAGAAATAGCAAGAAATTGGTGCTTCTGTGTAGTTGTTTGGATCTTCAAACCAAAAATGCTGTTTCTTTTATTTGAACAAAGAATGGGAAAGCAGTTCTGACCGTTTCAGTTGTTTTTTTGTTGCAGTTGTTTGGTCTTGGTGTGGCCAATGTCTTTGGTTCATTCTTTTCTGCATACCCCACAACAGGTGAGTTTTTTTGGGGTCATAAGCTGCATAGGGGGTTTATAGTAAATCTCAGAGCAGAGATGAAAATAAAAATGATACACTTCATATTTTATGACTCTTATGCATCTTTGAACCCTTCTATTAATGGGACATACTTCTAACTTTTAGGAGACAATTCTTCTGTTTTGAATGTGTTGTGTAGGTTCCTTTTCTAGGTCAGCCGTCAATCATGAAAGTGGAGCAAAAACTGGATTATCTGGAATTGTAATGGGAATCATAATGGGTTGCGCACTTTTATTCCTGACTACATTATTTGAGTCCATACCACAGGTTTGGTTTCCATGTTGATTCATTGATGTGTTTCTTTAGGAGGAACTTCATTAGTAGCCCAGATAACCATGTCCAATTATCTTGTGGATTCTTATTTCCAAAACCAAGTTTTGCTCATAATATTAATTTTCCACTGATTTTTGTGGTGCCCATCAGAAACTTTAGTTGTTTGAGATCCTTTTCACCTATTGTTTAATTTGTTTTTCTTTTTGTTTTACCTGCTTTATTGTTCCACTTATCAAGAGATATGTCTTCGAGTTTGCTCATAATGGATCTTGTGGTCTCTATCATCTCCACAGTGTGCTCTGGCTGCCATTGTGATTTCTGCTGTAATTGGACTGGTGAGTTTATAAGATTTTAAACTTTGAAGTCCATAATCTTGTTTAGGTCCACATGGTTGTTGTACTGTCCAATTTGCTTGTTGTTGTCTGTGGTTTACTTTTCAAGTAGAATATATTGGCTTAGCATTTGACATTGATCTCAAAATAAATTATTAGCTTCCTCAGACATGCAAAACCAACTAAGAAATATCCCTCTATTCCTTGTCAATGACGGAATTTTAGCATGCATGGTCAACCACAAAAAAGTTCATGGTAGAAGAATGGGGATCCTATATTAATTATTGTTGTGTCAGGTGTTTTAGTGTAATTTAAGTGCATAGATATACGAGGATGCATTGTACTGATTACTTTGTTTAGATTGCAACTATAACTTTTTGTGATTGTTATTTTTCAGGTGGATTATGAAGAGGCTATCTTTTTATGGCGTGTAGACAAGAAAGATTTTCTTCTTTGGACCATTACAAGCGCAACAACTTTGTTCTTTGGTATAGAGATCGGTGTCGTTGTTGGGGTGAGCATTAATATATATATATATACATATCTTTGTGACGTGTTACAAGTTTTGTGGGATATTAGGACTTACTAGTTTCAACTTTGCACACCCTAACAGCTAAATCTTTCTTAGCTATAAATATTTCTAGGCTTACAGAAATTGCAAAATATATCAACTTTCATTGTTAATCCGATATCCTTTGACATCATTTTAGGGGATTCTTGAATGTTTTTAAATTTCATAGTAAACTTAGAGAGTAGTTCATAGTGCATCTCTTATAAAAGTAAGCAAAAACTCAATATGTAGTTCTTGCGATTTGACTGCACTATGTAGCCAACCTTTAGTTCTTACTTCTTAACCATGAGGCAGGAAAGTGACTACTCATTATCCCTTTTGGCTTTGCTAATGCACATAGAACCTTAAGGTGGATGATGATACCCTTAGGTGCATACTTCCTAGAACATTATTGTTAAAGGTGAGCCTAGGACCCAAAAAAGTCCTAGGTTTGTTAGGGCTTGAAGAAGTACCTCATTCTATTCTAGAGAAGGTCCTTTTAGTCAAACCCATATAAAGCTCTTAGGCAGTGCATGTCGTTTTTGTAGGTTCCAACTCAAGAAAGATATGCCTTTTTCATCCTATTATTCAAGGGTTATTTACATGGAGACTGTTAGCATATTATTATACTCACCGAAAGTTAGCATTTTTCTATTCACCGAAAGGTGCACTATATTAGCTTTTGTATTATTCTATAATTATTCAAGCTTTGTAAACCCTAAATCCTTATTTATAAATAAGGGATGATATTCAATCATACCCTAAGCCTGTTAATCAAAGCTTCATGGTATCAGAGCTTCTGCTCTAGGGTTTCGGCACACCCTCACTCTAGGGTTCGAAACTTACCTCGGTGGATACTCTGCTTCGTCTTCGTCTTCGTCTTCGTCTTCGTCTTCCGCCTCAGCTCACTGTCGTCCTCATCGATCTCCTCGCTCGTCTCTGTCGCCGTCTTCATCATCGTCAGGCTTCGTCTTCGTCGCTCTCCTCAGTCGCCGTTTTCATCGCCCTCCGCAGTCGCTTGTCTCTGGTATGCCCTAATCTGTTGCTACCGTACTCGTATACGTATATAGATTAGTAAATATATATGTAAATATATGTGTATCAGTAAATATATATATCTATAAAAAAAAAAAACAAAACAAAACAAAACAAAACAAAAAAAAAATGATTTTTTAATTTTGTTATGATCTTATAGTGGTTATGCTCTTATAGTGGTCATTGTACCTGTTCTTTCACCACCACCTTCCGGGTTTGTGATTGTCACTAGTTTTGTTGCGGGTTTGGTAGTATTGTATCCATGATAGATTCCTCCAGTGTGTCCCCTTCTTCTCAAACACCAAAGAGTGAGAGTCCCATTATACCTACTACCATGACTGAGAACCCCAACCCTAGTATGAAAATCACCACCTCTCTATTTAATGGTCAAACTACCTAACATGGTCTCAAAGTTTGATTATGTTTTTGAAGAGCAGAGGGAAGATGGGATATGTTGATGGCAGGATACAGGCACCTAGTACCACTGACTCAGGTTATGACCAATGGGAAATTAACAACTCTTTGATTATGAGTTGGCTTATCCATTCAATGGTTCCAGAACTTGGTGAGGGCTACTTGTCTATGGAGACTGCCCAAGAAGTTTGGGATGCTGTGGCTATCACCTATTCCCGCAAAGGAAATTTTTCACAGGCATTTGAGTTGCGCCACTCTATTGAGAGCTCAATTCAGGGAGAGCAGACTGTCCTACAATATTTCACCAACCTCACCAACGGATGGAAACGCCTTGACCACCTGGAAGACTATAAGCCCGTTTGCCCTGCTGATTCTGCCCGGTACAAGAAGTTCCTCGCACGGGAACGGGTCTTTAAATTTCTGGCCGGCCTAAATGTGGAGTATGATCCAGTTCGGGGTCGAGTTCTGGGTATGGACACTCTTCCTTCACTTCAGGAGGCATTTGCCTATGTACAGAATGAGGAGAGTCGCCGGTCTGCTATGATGTCCCCTGTCTCTACTGACCGCTCAGCCTTACTGTCTACTCCTCGAGATGGCCGGAGCCTGCCTCCCATCCCTCCTTCTGCTACTAAGGAGTCTGTATTCTGTGATTACTGCAAGAAGCCGCGGCACACTCGTGAGACGTGTTGGAAGCTTCACGGGACTCCATCCGGGGGTCGAGGTGATCGATCTGGTTCTCGAGGCGGTCGGTCAGGCCAATCTAGAGGACGTGGTTCCTATTCCCGGGCTCATCAGACTAGTGCCGTTGATCCACTTGATTCTAATTCTGCTTCTGTTGGCCAAACTTCTGATACTGAGCTGGAGGATGCTTTGCGTCAATTGTTGGACCGCTGGTCTTCTCCTTCTCTCAGTACAGCTTCCTCGTCCTTTGCCCGCTCAGGTAACTTAGCCTCTTCTCCTTGTGCTTTCCTATGTCATAAGTCTTTGCCTTGGATCATTGATTCTGGTGCCTCAGATCATATGTCTGGCTCCTCTGATCTTTTCTCTGTCTATAAGCCCTCTTCAGGTCAGGACAAAGTTAGGATTGCCGATGGTACTGTTTCTTCCATTTCTGGAAAAGGTTTAGTCCACGTCACTCCTACCATACATCTGTCTTCTGTTCTCCATGTTCCCAATTTTTCTGTTAATCTGTTATCCTTGAGTCGTTTCACCCAGGATTTGAATTGTAGTGTGACGTTTTTTTCCTGATCATTGTCTTTTTCAGGACCTTGTCACGAGGAGGACGATTGGCAGTGGTAGTGCAGAAAATGGTCTCTACTTCCTAGATCAACCGGACAAACTTGCTTATTCTTCCACCACATCTTCTACTACCCCCGTGATTTATGGCTGTGGCATCGGCGTCTTGGGCATCCTTCATTTCATTTACTTAAGCATTTATTTCCTTCTGGTTTCGCCAATCATCATGTGTCTGACTTTCTTTGTGAGTCTTGTCAACTCGGAAAACAGCACAGAGCTTCTTTTGCTCCCAGTTTGAATAAAAGTTTAGTTCCTTTTTCCTTAATACATTCTGATGTTTGGGGTCCCTCTCGTGTCATGTCTGTGAAAGGTCATCGATGGTTTGTTACATTTATTGATGATTTTTCTCGTACTACTTGGGTGTATCTGATGAAAGATAAGAGTGAGGTTTTCTCTGTGTTTCGCACTTTTCATAAGATGGTTTGTACTCAGTTTGGGGCCACTGTCAAACTCTTTCGTTCTGATAATGGCGGGGAATACATAGATTCTGGGTTAGGACAATATTTCTCTACTCATGGCATTATCCATCAGACCTCTTGCACCAATACCCCTCAACAAAATGGGGTGGCGGAACGCAAGAATCGGCATCTTCTTGACATGGCTCGGTGCATGTGTTTTTCTATGAATGTGCCTCGGCCCTATTGGGGCGACGCTGTTCTCACCGCTGCCCATCTTATTAATCGTCTCCCTACCCAGGTCTTGCAAAAACAGGCTCCTCTTCACGTCCTCCTAGGTTCTCAGTCCTTGTTTTCTATTCCCCCAAAATTTTTGGTTGTGTCTGTTTTGTTCATAATCACTCTCCCTCTCGTGGTAAGTTGGACCCTCGCTCTTTCAAGTGTGTTTTCCTTGGTTACTCTCCTACTCAAAAGGGGTATAAATGTTATCACCCTTCTTCTCGTAAGTGGTTTGTATCCATGGATGTTACTTTCTTTGAGTCCCAGTCCTATTTCTTGTCCTCTCCGGTGTCACCGTCCTCATTTCCGGGGGAGCCTTGGTGTGAAGTGAGTCCTGTGCTTCCTATGGTGGGCCCCATTGCTTTTGCACCACTCTCTTCTACTGTGCTCCCTATGGTGGAACCAGTTGTTCTTGCACCACCCTCTTCTACTGAGACTATAGAACCCACTGTCACCAAGGATAAGGTCGGGCATGTTTATGTCCGGGACATAGACAGACAACACTGGATACAAGGGACCACTTCTGCTACTCCACTGCCATCTCCTGCTTCTGATGAGCGTCTAGGTAACTTTGAAACTCTTGAATCCATTGATCTTGATGTTCCTATTGCCAAGAGGAAGGGTGTAAGATCTTGTACTCAACATCCTATCTCACAGTTTGTGTCATACTCTCATTTGTCATCCTCATATAGAGCGTTTGTGTCCAATATTTCCTCTGTTAGCATTCCTAACCATTTTCAGGATGCTCTTGCTACCTCTGAGTGGAAACTAGCCATGATTGAGGAAATGAAAGCACTTAGGAAGAATGGCACTTGGGAATTGACTGAGTTACCTACGGGCAAACGACCTGTGGGATGTAAATGGGTATATACTGTGAAACACAAAGCAGATGGGTTATTGAGCGTTACAAGGCAAGACTTGTGGCAAAAGGGTTTACTCAGACATATGGCATTGATTATCAGGAGACCTTCGCACCCGTGGCTAAGATGAATTCAGTCAGAGTACTTCTCTCTCTAGCAGCTAATCTTGATTGGCCGCTTTATCAGTTTGATGTCAAGAATGCCTTTCTCCATGGTGACCTCGAAGAAGAGGTATATATGGACATTCCTCCTGGTTTTGAGGATCATCAGACAGAAGGCAAAGTATGCAAGCTTCGGAAGTCATTATATGGTCTCAAACAGTCTCCAAGGGCTTGGTTTGAGAGATTCACTCAGGCTATGTTTAAATATGGCTTCAAACAAAGTCAGGCCGATCACACATTGTTTGTGAAACATTCCTCTGTAGATGACATAGTTCTTACAGGCAATGATATGAGGAAATACCTCTGTTGAAGAAATATTTAGCTAATGAGTTTGAAATCAAAGACTTGGGAAGCTTGAAGTATTTTCTGGGAATTGAAGTTGCTCGCTCTAAGGATGGGATATTTATCTCACAGAGAAAATATGTGCTTGACCTGTTGAAGGAAACTGGGATGCTTGGCTGCAAGGCATGTGCCACTCCACTGGAACCCAATCAGAAATTGGGGGATGATGAAGGAGGAGAAGTTGTTGATAGGGGGAGCTATCAGCGATTAGTGGGTAAGCTCATTTACCTATCTCACTCCCGTCCTGATATTGCTGTTGCTGTCAGTGTGGTTAGTCAGTTTATGCATGCTCCTCATCAGATTCACCTTGAGGCTGTCATGAGAATCTTGAGGTACTTGAAGTTTGCTCCTGGTAAAGGTCTTTATTTTTCAAAGTATGATCATCTTCGTATGGAAGCCTATACAGATGCTGACTGGGCTGGATCAGTAACTGATAGGAGATCGACTTCAGGGTATTGCACATTTGTTGGAGGCAACCTAGTTACTTGGAGGAGTAAGAAACAGAATGTGGTTGCCAGGTCAAGCGCAGAAGCTGAGTTTAGAGCTATGGCACAAGGTGTGTGTGAACTTTTATGGCTCAAGTTATTGTTGAGTGATCTAGGTATTGAATCAGACGGACTCCATGCGGTTATACTGTGATAATAAGGCCGCCATCAACATTGCTCACAATCCAGTTCAACATGACAGGACAAAACATGTTGAGATTGATCGTCACTTCATTAAGGAGAAACTCACTAGTGGTACCATTTGTACTCCTTTTGTCCAGTCTGGTGAACAACTTGCTGACATTCTCACCAAGGAGGTTGGGAATAAACCATTTCATGACATATTAGGCAAGCTGGGCATGAGAGATATCTTCGCACCAGCTTGAGGGGGAGTGTTAGCATATTATTATACTCACCGAAAGTTAGCATTTTTCTATTCACCGAAAGGTGCACTATATTAGCTTTTGTATTATTCTATAATTATTCAAGCTTTGTAAACCCTAAATCCTTATTTATAAATAAGGGATGATATTCAATCATACCCTAAGCCTGTTAATCAAAGCTTCAGAGACCCCACTAAACCATTTAGAAGTATCACTTTTCTCCCTAAGCTATAAAAGCATACAATATTTGTATGCTTTTATAGTTTAGGGGACAAAGTAGTACTTCTTAATAGTTGAAGGGGTCCATTTGTACGCTTTTATAGTTTAGGGTCTTCATGTAAATAACCCTTTTCAATAATCTTTTTTTCTTATTATTTTTAGTTTTGATTGTCATTGATTGATGTTCCTTACATCATATTTGTGATCCTATAGTTTGATGATATTATTTTACTTTCTAGATTCACGGGCTTATGGTTGATTATTTGGGAAATGAATAATACTTGATCTTTACTGTCTGGAATTGTAAATCATATCCTTTTAAAAAAAATCTATCATAGTTTTCTAATATTCAAATTTGCAATGGTTGTTGATACGTATACCAATTAAAAAGATAAACATGTATATTGATTTGTGTATCCCTCTAGATGATATGCCACAAAAATCACCTTTTCTTTTAATCAATGTTCCATATATATATGTATATATATTTTCTTTTTAAGTATTTTTATATCCATCCGGCATGCCTAATTGCCTATCATTCATGTACCTTAACTTCACTCAAGCTTGAGTTTATGTTGCACCTTGCACTTGCACTGTAGGCGACATTGGCATTTTAGCACATGTTGAGCATTTAACTATGGCGTAGAAGCTATGTACATTGGTGCAGGTGCCAGGTGCCAGGTGCAGGTAAATATGTGTCTTAAGTGTTAGATTCATCTAATTCTCATGCCCAAGGACATGAGGATGGGTTGTAAATTACATTTTTTAAATATTTCCTTCGTTTATTTAGGATAAATTACAACTTCCATAGCATCTAATTCCTCACTTTGGACTCTAGCCTTTACTTGAGTAATAACTAGATCTTCTTGAGGTGCTTTTGGATCATCAATAAGTGCCTCGTTATCCTTCAAAATCTGGTCATCTTTCATCTTAGGAAAATTCTGAACATATTCATTGGCTTGCAAGTTCAATTGTGTACGATTTCCATCCCTAAGAACAATCTTTGGTTTTCCTGCAACTTCTTGTGGCTTTTCAGCATCTTCTTGTGGCACTTTAGCCCTTGGTTTAGGAGTTTTTGTTGGTTTCTCTTGTTGGACAGTCTTTCCATTATGCGCAGGCTTCAAAACTGTAGATTTCTCCTTAAATTTTACAAAAAATTCAAATTGTATAGCTGTTTCAATAGCATCTTCGAGATCTTCTAAATATGCATGAGACATCTTTGTTTTAATTCTAAATCTCAATCCACTTTTGAAACAAGCAATAGTCATCCGTTCACTTTCTACCACTCCAGATTTGATAAATAATTTCTTGTATTTTCTTGCATAATCAATCACACACATATCACCTTGCTTAAGAGCATACAATTGATCAAGAAAATCATCTTGAAGATCCCTCAGACGAATATTTTCTCTAAAAAGCGCTTTACCTTCTTCCCAAGTCAATCCACTTGTATTGGATCTCCCACAATGTGAAAACATCATGGCGAAACCTAAAACTCTAATACCAAACTGATGTAGGACGATTAGGGACAGGCTGTGAGGACTGTAAAACAAACTTTCTGTGGGTTTTTATGGTTGCTTAAAGCTGAAAATCAATAGGAATTTTAGGATTTTAATTAATGAATGGAATGAACTAGGTTTAGGATTAATAAACCGGATGAAAGAGATCAAAACAGGGGCTGTTCTGGGTGCTGTGAACAGTAATTAGACTGTGGAAGTGCTCAAATTTTAAGGAAGAAATAAACGAAAAGAAGAAGATAGGTTAGGCATCACACCTAGATTCCATAAGCATCACACTTAGGGTTTGATTACATCACACAATCCATAAAGAAGCTTCAAAGCTCTTTAACTTTTTATAAAATATCAACTCTATTGAATTAGAGGCATTACATGGCTTTATATAGACTTTAGAGACTTCCTAAACCAACTAGAATAAAAAAAAAAATTACTATAATATCTTAGATTTCCAAAACTAATTTAAGACCAAATAAGAAACATACCCACAAGACGAACCATGGGCGACTCATATAACCCATGTTAGTAAATATAAAATTACCAAAATACCCCTAATCTTAAAAATCTTAGAAAACATAAAAATAATAACAAAATAAGGCTCTAATAATACTAGAAACATGATTATAGAAGATTTCTATCAGTTTCTCTATGAAATCATACCAATGTCCAAGTAGCATCACTTCTCTGAATTTAACTTTCTTTGAGCTTCTTGTACTCTGCATCATTATCCCTTTTGGCTTTGCTAATGCACATGGAACCTTAAGGTGGATGATGTTACCCTTACGTGCATACTTCCTAGAACATTGTTGTTAAAGGTGAGCCTAAGACCCAAAAAAGTCCTAGGCGCGTTAGGGCTTGAAGAAGTACCTCATTCTATTCTAGAGAAGGTCCTTTTAGTCAAATCCATATAAAGCTCTTAGGCAATGCATGTTGTTTTTGTAGGTTCCAACTCAAGAAAGATATGCTTGTTTCATCCTATTATTCAAGGGTTATTTACACGGAGACCCCACTAAACTATTGAGAAGTATCACTTTTCTCCCTAAACTATAAAAGCATACAAATATTGTATGTTTTTATAGTTTAGGGGACAAAGTAGTACTTCTTAATAGTTGAAGGGGTCCATTTGTACGCTTTTATAGTTTAGGAGTCTTCATGTAAATAACCCTTTTCAATAATCTTTTTTTCTTATTAGTTTTAGTTTTGATTGATGTTCCTTACGTCATATTTGTGATCCTGTAGTTTGATAATATTATTTTACTTTCTAGATTCATGGGCTTATGGTTGATTATTTGGGAAATGACTAATACTTGATCTTTACTGTCTAGAATTGTAAATTATATCCTTTTAAAAAAAATCTACCATAGCTTTTTAATATTCAAATTTGCAATGGTTGTTGATACGCATACCAATTAAAAAGATAAACATGTATATTGATTTGGGTATCCCTCTAGATGATATGCCACAAAAATCACCTTTTCTTTTAATCAATGTTCCATATATATATATATATATATATTTTCTTTTCAAGTATCTTTTTATCCATCCGGCATGCCTAATTGCCTATCATTCATGTACCTTAACTTCACTCAAGCTTGAGTTTATGTTGCACCTTGCACTTGCACTGTAGGAGACATTGGCATTTTAGCATGTGTTGAGCATTTAACTACGGCGTAGAAGCTATGTACATTGGTGCAGGTGCCGGGTGCAGGTAAATATGTGTCTTAAGTGTTACATTCATCTAATTCTCATGCCCAAGGACATGAGGATGGGTTGTAAATTACATTTTTTAAATATTTCCTTCATTTATTTAGGGTAAAATGATTTTTTTTTTTTTTTTCCCTTCTTAATAACACACAGCTTTTCATGCATAGAATAGGAGTTTCATGCGTAGTTCATTGTGAACTTTTCTATTTAAACATATTTGTTAGGTGCATATATGACTAGACATGTTGGACACATATCTCATACCCCAGTCCAAGTGTCAAGTGTCCGACATGGGTACTTCACAAATTTAGTAGAGTCCATGTAACATAGCCCTAAAGTGATTTCATGACAAGAAGTCAGTACTTTGATTTTGATTGTTGCTCAACCAGGTTTTGTTGTAGTACTTTATCCCTACTTGAATTCACGTCAACTTTTTAATCCCCCACCAAGTTGATGAGGTATTGGAAATTGTAGCTTATGAAAGGACCCGTTAATCTATTATCATGGATGTTAAATTCTTGATTTCATACTGCCAGAGACTGTAGAATTCATTGATACTGGCGATCTATGTGCTCATCTGTTGGCATGCTATAAAAGCCAACACCAGGTTATCTTTAACTTTGTCTCTCATCCTTTTATGGTCACTCCTGTATAGACACCTATCCTGTCACCTCTATACTGCTCCTAAATTTCTTCCCTTGATTAAAAAAATCACAATCTTCCAATTGCTTTTTCCAACCATTGATAACCTCCCTTAGATACCTAAATATATATTGATAGGTAAGGTCAGGAGACCCAAACTCTCTCTCGTTATTGGTGGAGAGAATGCGACCTAACCTGTTGTGTTAAGATTGTCATCATTCATTTCTTGATAGAGAAGGGGGGGGGGGGGGGGGGGTGTTTCACACATTTTGTTTGATGTGTGTGCCACCCCTTTGAATATTTAGAGATGCAAAAAAAAAAAAATAAAAAAAATAAAAATCTGGTGACAGATTGATCAGTTGTGTTTTTATTATGGAAAATTGTTATTCATGCTGAACTGATAATACTAATTGAAGCATAAAGTTTGAAGATATGATAGGTTAATTAAGATAGTTGTCTATGTTATGGGTCACAATAATCCTTGAGCCATTTATGGTACTATTGGTTGAGGCCCATACTTTATAGTTCAAACTGGCAAGGGTTAGAAGCATTCTGTTTGCTCTCCCTCTTTTCCCTTTTTTTCTTTTTTTCTCCCCTTTATTTTATTTTAAAATTTTTTATAGGTTTGAATTATGAAGAATGGTATTTGTGATCTTTCCCGTTGTTTCTTATCCATGGAAAACTGAGCAATTTTAATAAGGTAATGCCTGAGTGTCTGTGGAGGTGTTGGTTTGCACAAGCCAAATGTATGGACAACTTATACCTTATTGTTCTAACTTTGTTTGGCTGTTGAGCTGAACGCTTTGTATTACTGTTTAGATTTCCAAGAATCTTTGTAGCTTCTCAATTGTTGCTTTTGATGCATTGTGTGATAGTCAAGGATAATGAAGAGTCTTCTTTTCATTAGTGGCAACTTCACTACATCCTTTCATATGTCCTTCCAAATTTTATAGTAATTGTCAAAACAAATTGACCTTTGCTCTTTGCTGCTGCTTGTGCATAAAAAGTAAGTGTTCTGCATTTGTAGGTAGCGCTTGAATATCTTTAGAATGCTGGATAAGTCTTTGCTTATTAAGTGTTGCAAAAATTAAATTTGTAGGTTGGTGTTTCACTTGCTTTCGTCATCCATGAATCAGCAAATCCACATGTTGGTAAGCTTATTCTATCACGATAATATGCATGTGCCTAAATGTCTCATGTTAATCATAATCTTTTTCTGGATTCCAATAGCTCATTGTATTATGCAAGTTAATTGGTTTGATCCAGTGTTTTTGATTCCTTGGTCTGTTTTGGATAATCATTTATCTTTATCATCGTTGTTGTCTTAATTGTCACCATCAATGCATTCATCTTCATTAACTTCATCATCATCTCAAAGCCTTATCCAAATGGACCGGGATCAGCTGCAGAAATTTCACTTTACCTTTCCATTCTGTCCAGAATCGTGATTTTTTGTTTTTTTTCCCCACATTGAAACTTCTTCGTCCTTGGTGAGTCCTTTACATTAGCAAGTGTCCCTTGAAGCAAACTTGTGGACTCTTTCTCATTTTATCATCTCTTGTACCTGATGCACAACACAAGGCTCCCGCTAACAACAAGGTTTGAGAGAGCTAGTAGGTAAGCAGCCTTACCCAAATGTTTTTGTGGAGACTGATTCCTTTTACTCGAACCCGTGTCACATTTGCTGGGGTGGATAATACTTGCCATCACGGCTGGTCACAACACAACCTGTGTTCATCATCTCTTCGTAAATTCCATTTTTTTTATTGGCTTCTTCTGCACATGTTTGTTCTTCATACCAGTTGATTCGGTAGAAGTTCCTTGTTGGCAAAATGGCAAAATCTGCTTTGGTGTTTGGATTGCAAAATAAGGAGTTAGCAGCACACACCCTGTTGTATATTTTATGTGCATCCATATTCAGCTTCCTGCATAAATACTTCACGATGCAGTTTTATCTCCTTATTCATGAATTTGTTTAATACTGCAGCTGTATTGGGGCGTCTTCCAGGCACCACTATTTATAGGAATGTTCAACAGTATCCAGAAGCATATACTTACAATGGGATTGTGGTTGTTCGAATTGATGCACCAATTTATTTTGCCAATATAAGTTACATAAAAGACAGGTGAGTCAATTCCTTTATGTGAAAATTATTAGTACAGTGTAAAAATGAATCTAGTTTTCAATTGTTTGGCACTACCGAGTTTCCAAATTAAGGGAGAAATTTTGAATTATCTGGTGTTCATTTCTCAGGCTACGGGAATTTGAATTTGAGGTTGATAAATCTACAAATCGTGGACCAGAAGTTGAAAGAGTTTATTTTGTGATTATAGAGATGGCACGTAAGTTTTCTTTCATTTTGTGTTTTCTTCATGGTGTCCACAAGTACCTTTCTATTTGACCCCATACTGAATTCAGTATTTTCATTTTCACATATCAAATATTTTGCAAGAGATGTTATACACCAATTGCCATACTATTCTGTTTTCCTTTCCCAGTGAAGTTTGTATTCTCTTTGTGGTTTCTATTTTGTCTTGTACTTTTTCTAAGATTTCCTTGCAGTCTTTTCCATTGTTCAAGACCTTTTTTAATTTGTCTCCCTTCAATTTCTAATCTATATGTAGTCTTAAGGTGGTGGTGTTGTTCCATTGTTTTATATCCATAATATAGTAAACAAGTCTAAGAATATAGTAAACAAGTCTCACAGGGTGGTTGGCCTAGTGGGTGATGACTGGGGTCTGGAGATTTGCTCCCTCCCAGGTCTCAAGTTCGAATCCCCTAACCAGCTATGCATACATTGGGGCCACAGACCGCAAGGCATAAGCCCTGTTTCAGAAGGCTTATTTGGGCTGCTGTAGAGAGTCTGGTGCGTAAGCTGGCCTGGGATACCCTACATAACCAAAAAAAAAAAAAAAAAAATTGTGTGTATTAATCACTTCTATCTGAAACATCATAATGTCGTTTTGAGTAGCTATTTTCCATTCCACCTTTCTGCTGCTAAATTTGATCAGAACATGATGCTGATGAGCTATGAGTATTTTATTTTTTTAGTTTTTGCCTGAATTTTCAGCTGTTACATATATAGACTCGAGTGCAGTTCAAGCTTTGAAAGACTTGCACCAGGAATACAAGTCAAGGGACATTCAGGTTGAAAATCCCCCTTACTGATGAATGGATTATAATACTTAAAAGTAATGATATTCAGTGTAAGAGGTTAGAGGTTTAAAGTGTAGTGTGAATATCATTGCTCCATATTTATTGTGGTCTGTTACATCTCTCAAGGCCTTCTTGTTCTTTCTTTTCCTTTTAATGTATTTTGTTCTATCTCAGTATTTTGGATGCAGAGAATAAAAAATCCTCAAGAACATAAATCAGTATTAGTCTGTGTAACCCTGGTTTATATTGCAGATGGCCATTGCCAATCCAAACAGAGAAGTTTTGCTGGCGCTAACAAGATCTGGTGTGGTTGAACTTATTGGTAAAGAGTGGTTCTTTGTGAGAGTGCATGATGCTGTTCAAGTCTGCCTTCAGCACGTGCAGAGCTTAGACGTCTCACCTAAGGCACCACAACCATTATCTGAAGATAAATCCACTTTCTTTCAGAGGTTGTCGAAACAGAGAACAGAGGAATTCCCAACTGCTGACTTGGAGTCGGGTGAAAGACATTCTCGGATCTCCAAAGATGCAGACCCTCAACTGGAGCCCCTGTTATCTCGGAAGTCCTAAAAACTTGTGCCATTGTTTTGTGAGGTAGGGCTATATATATATATGCATTTATACATACATTTTCACACGCCAATGCGTGTATATTGTTTATCCATTTTTTCCCAGCATTTCTGGGTGGTTTTATTTTATTTTATTTTATCTTAGTAGTTGTCTCCTTGTGAACATGCACTTCATGGCTACGTATTATAATGGGAAATTGAGTCCCTGCCATGCCCTTTTGTAATGCTTCTTTTCCCACCATTCAATTTAAATTTGTGTTGGTGTGAAGAACCACAGTTTATCTATGTTGTTGATGGTGGATACAGAAAATGTTAGACTTTGCTTTAATGAAAGAGCACTGCAAGTAACTAACTATTGCTGGTTAGGCTGTATTGAAGTGTTTGGTTTGTTCTCCCTTGCTATAAGATACTGATGTTCATCATTATTACCATGTTTGTTTGGGGGATTGGATTTGGGGATAGAGGAGATAAGTAATTCCATAAACTTCTACATGTTTTTTTTTTTTTAGTAATATGAAATTGTTGCATGATATATATATATATATAGTGAGATTTTTGGGTTAGATTGAGATAAAAGGTGTGATAAGATTTGAACGATTATTTATACTGTTGGATGGTGGAAGGAAGATAATTTGGAGAGACTGTCTGTCCTCCCATAAGATGAAATTCAATAATCTTCTATATGAATGCTTAAAATTTTGGATTGGATTGTAAATTCAACCAAACGAACTTTGGATTGGGGGGGTTTAGGGGAGCAAAATCTGAACCATTGTTCATTTTTAACATGTCTCCTTGTTTAATCCAAATTGAACTCTAATCCCTTCAAGCATACATCACTATAAGAGAGATTGATATCGATATTGATTTGAGCCTTTTGAGTACTGGCTAGGTTAGTTCCCATTGCTGGTGGGAATTTTTATCAATTTAAATCAATTAAAGAAGGAAAATAATATGTAAATGTCAAGGGTTTTTTAGTTTAAGGTCTCTTATATTAAAATTTTATAAGATAAAAGATATGTAACATTTTTATAGTTGGAGTCTCTTAACATTTTCACAGAGAAATTTCGGTATAAAGAAATTTCAGCACAGAGAAATTTTGGCACAAAGAAATTTGTATTTATAGAGAAATTACAATTCTTCAAAGAAAAATTTTACAGAGAAATTTTAGTTCATCACAGAAAAATTTCAAAAAAATATATTAAATATCTCTTACTACCAAAAGTTAAAGAATGATGTTTCACTAATTTTTCCAAATATCAATGGTTAAACAATTACTTAAAATACAATCAGAGTAAATAGAGTGGTTGAACCCGGTGTAAACTTTAGATTTTTATTTTATTTTAATTATAAAATATATAAAAAGAGTTTATGTTAAATTAACAGAGTTAAGTTTTGATTTAAATATTTCTTTACGTTAATCCAATATTTATAAGATTTTATAACCATTTTTTATAGTAATATTAAAGAAACGGGTGAAATTGTCCAAGGCTTTTCACTATTTGAAAAACAACGCTAACTATTTTTATTTAAATTTGACTCTCAACTCTATCACATTAGATATTTTTAAAAAATTGATCTGTTTTATTATATAAATATTAATTTTTTCTCTCCTACAAGTGAAGGACTTGTGTAATTACTAGCTCTATTAATTAGAAGAAATATGTGGAGTATTAGGGTTACTTTGAAAAGTGATTTTATTATAAAATGTTAACATGTCATAATCTCAATGCTTGAATTGAACCAACTATTTAGTCCAATTCAAACCCAAACGAAGAACAACTCGCGTTTCTCTAATGATAAAATGGATCCTTTTTAGCCCACATAAATATATCCGTAACTGTAAATTGTACAGAACTTTATTTATGGTAACTAAGGGTAAATTTATTTGAAACCATACGATAACACGATTTAAACTGTATATGAAATTAAGAGTTAGGATTGATTATTTTTTCAATACAAACACATATATGACATGATCTTATAATACAAATATTAAATAGGCCAAGTTAAATACACACGACGTTTAATAAAAAATTATTTATATATTTAATATTATTCTCACTAAAAGGTGCTATGACATTTTTAAATCCTTTATATAATAATTTCACCTATCTAACATAATAAAAAGTGCGTAAAATAAATTTTTGAAACAATATATGTTTTATAATTGAAGATAAATGTGTTTTTTGTTTGTTAATTTAGAGTTTTTCTAGCAAAAAATACTATAATAGGATATAATAATTTTAAATTAAGAAAATCAAATTAAGTTAAAATCAAATATTCTTATAAATAATTTCATTAAGTGAAAAATAATTTTATTAAATTTAAAATGATAACACAAAATATTAAATAGATTAGATTAATATTGAGGTAATTTTGATACAAGCCCAAAATGATACACAACGTTCATACTGAATGTAACTTTTCTTTCTTTTGCCCAAAAATAAAATAAATAAATAAATTGGACATCTCAAATCACTTCGATTCCCAAGCTTTCTCAAATGGAAAAATTACCCATGAGAGGTAAGTTGAGAAAGTTATAATTTTATTATTAACATTAACAAAATTTACTATTAATTTATAATTATTTTTTAACTTTTACACTGATTTAAAATTTTCCCTTCTCAAATTATCCATATATGAAGTCTCAAGGCGCTATCAAGTAAATAAATCCAAAAGAAGTCCACATTTATATCACATATGCCAATGAGCTGCACTACATGTAAACACAAATTTATAAAACAATTAAGACAAGACACACCCAGACATATAAATATAACATATTTAACTTTTTATATTTATTATATATTTGAATATTAAATATATTTTTATATTAAATAACTATTTTTGGCAAGTTCATCAACTTGGAACGCTACTGCAGTGAAAAACTTAAAAATAGCAGAACACATGAAAATCGGATGCCCTCAATATGTCCCTAATATATCCCCCAATGTGTCTGACTGACTTGAAAAAGAAAAAATAACACTCCAGCGTGCTTGACATGTGTATATTATATCATAAGAATTTGCCACTCCACCTGCTTGAGTCTCAAATAGGGTACTGTAAGATACAGATAACGCAGCGGATAAAACAAATTCGGACATACCTTATGAGTTAGAATCCAAAACAAAGAATTTTGTGGGTAAATCGCGTGTTACACAATCACGAACTAAGAACACCCAGCAATTGAGTGATATCACAGTATGAGTATCACACACTTTACTCACAGTGCAAAGGCTGTATTGTTATATTCTAATGGGAGAGAGTTAGAGAGAGAGTATGGAAAAAATGTTATGGGTAAAAAACATATAACGTATCTGATGTTCTATATAATTCAGATATATATATCCATCTATCCATATCTCCTATAGATAGGATAGATGTAGATAGATAGAGAGTTGTGGAGATGTGGTTTGGAAATATTCTATGGATCCTGTAGGACGTTCTTGATCCTCAGCTAGTCACCTGAAAAGGAATGAACATTCCGGCATGGGGACGGATAAGTCAGTGTATACTCTCTTAGTTGCTTGTATCTCAAGTTAATCTTATTTGTTCTCACATACCTTTTCTTAGCAGATGCTCCTTTTATTTATAGTCGTCCTTGATATTGATGGTTGGGCTTACCTTTCGACCAACGAATAGTTGCTTACTCGGCTATTCTGTCCTACCTATTCGTACTCGGCCCAGTTTACAGCTGATTCTACGACCGATTTGGTTATTCAGTCTCTGTGTTCCTCCGGGATAGAGCCTTATAGTACATAACTTGATTTCTTTCTTTAAACTAAATCGACTTCCCTACGTAATAATATTATTCGGCTCCCACAATTGCCCCCCAAACATCCTATTAATGTCAGTTATTCGACATGCTTGGTCTTAGACTTAGAGGGTAAAAAAATACGGCGGTTTCCCTTATTTCAACGCAAGCGTCAGAACGCCTACTCTTTTTAGGAATTATTATAATCTCCAGCCCCTTCGTACGCTTCATTCATTTAATATGATTTGAAATCGTGTTGTCTCTTCGTTTGTATGCTTTTTTGAATACACAAGGTTTCTCGTTGTCTGTCAATTCACCTCCCTCGCTTCACGTCCTCTGCAACTTCTTTCCGTTCATTGTCCTCATTTCTTGTAAGTTTTTCTCTTTTCCATTTCGACTCCCATTTCCTTGTTTGTTTTTTGTTTAGAGTGTCCACTTTACTGGCTACGATGGCGAAACATTTGAAAGCCTTTCTTTCTGCGGATTGAGTTTCTGGTTTCCGTCGCCATTTTTCCATTCCTGATGACGTCCATCTGTCACTCTTGGCAGGGAGCGTAGTTGATATGGAGAGGACTGATGAAAGTACAATCGTCTTTCCTCTCCTGTCAATCGCTTCTGTCATGACCCGAACCCGCCCCTATGGGTTAAGGTCATAACCGGCCAGTTATCAAGGGATTACCTGCGGCCTCAAACCCAAATAAAATATACACCATCAGAGTTAAGGGGCCAAACGGAAGCAATTCAAAAATTATGTCCATAGAGCCGTGCTTACATGGTACATCATAACATTTCACATACATTCATTAACAACTCACATCAAAAGGAAAATAACTCAAAGTTCTATACACACAGGATCATTCAAGTCTAAGTTAGTCAAACCCAAAGTTTATATATAGAGGTGATCCAACGTTTTCGTCATCGTAGCAAAATTATAACAAAAGAACAAAAGAGGCGAAGACGAGTCTCGTGCGTGAGACGTTTGGGTTGACTCTTCAAAACCTTGACTATTTTCCACATATTTCACCGAGGCTGGGTTTGGACATCTCTTCGCTCACCTACATACACATGAATGAGCGTGAGCGAAAGTCCAGTGAATAATATCAAATATAGAAGGTACATGAATGAGATTCACATATATCAAACGGCCTTGGGCCTATTTAGAATTCTATTTAGTGCATTATTTAGTACATTAGGCGATTCAAGCCCGAACATATCAAATGGCCTTTGGCCCACTTCGTTCCTTAACAAACGGCCTCAAGCTCAAACCATTGATGTCCAACGGCCTTTGGCCCAATCATCCAAGTCAAACGGCCTTTGGTCCTAATCATTCATGTCAAACGGTGTCCGACGGCCTTTAGCCCAATCATTCATGTCAAACGGCCTTTGGCCCAATTATTTATATCAAATGGTGTCCAACGGCCTTTGGCCCAATCATTTATGTCAAACGGCCTTCGGCCCAATCGTTCATATCAAACGGTATCCGACGGCCTTTAGCCCAATCATTCAGCATAACAAATATTTGTCCACAATTCTGTTTAACAAATTTATAAGACTGATGTGGAAATAAGCAATTGGACAAATAACATACTTCAAATATCTTTACTAAGATATTACTCACAGTGTTCTGCCGGTGGATTTGCCCTGGAGCTCGACCCTACACAATACATAAAACATATGGGTCACAATTGATTCAATATGTTCTTAATCTATACATCCCTCTTAAGCTTCTTTGTTATTCTTTTAATTCATTCATAATGTTCAATGCATGCCTAAGGGCACTTAGAAGTGAAAGGGAACGGAAAATGAAACACAGAACACCTTTACAAATTTTCTGAAACAGGGGTCCCCGCTCGAGCGTGGGTTCCGCATCTCAAGCTGACCCCATGGTCTGCAAAAGTACTGGTTGCGTCATATTCACGCTCGAGCGCTAATTCGAACGCTTGAGCTAAGGGTCAAACATATGCCTTGGACACTCGAGCGTGATTCTCCTCGCTCAAGCGGATGACATTGTCTGCAAAACTGCTGGGAGCTAGCATTTTACGCTCGAGCGGCCATTACCCTGCTCGAGCGGACATGCTGAATTCTGGGTTTTCCAGAATTGTTCTTGAAGCTCAAATTCAACATTCAAAGGTTCCGAAGCTCGAATTAAGGTACCAAAAATAGGGAAACACATTATATGTCTTGAGTATACAAGCAATGTAAGGCCAATTGCTCAAAATCATAATCCAACCCTCAATTCATCTCAACAAAACACATAGCTTCAAAATTAAATTTCAATATACATATACCCAAACTCCATAAACTCCTTGAATTATACATGCATGCTTATTTTTTACTCCAATTCCGCTTCAAATGACACCAATGGTGTCTATAATCATGAAACTTATCAAAACCATACTTGCATGTATGATTAAATGCTCAACTTCTCATAATTAACATGCTACATGTTAGATTATGCAAATTCATGGTGATTCTCTTCATGCATGTACATACCAGCTTCAATATCATTATAATCAATTCAATTCAAGTTTTTGATCATCAATTACTTTTGGATTTCACAAGATTACAACTCAAATTCATGAATTCACTCACCTAGTAGCTCAATTCTTCCAAATTCTAGTTAATCCTTGAGTTAGACTCCAAGATCTTCAAGCTTCTTGAGCAATTCTCTAGCTTGAGCTCCCACTATCTCTCTAACCAGCACACACTCTCTTTCTAGAGTGTCACCTCAGCAAAAATGAGCTCAAAACCATGATATGAAGCTATATAGGCCCTTATATAGGATGGCCTAATCAAATTTTGATTAAGGCTAATCAATGGTGCTTAATTAATCGTTCTGAATCTAATTATTTTGATCCAAATCAATTTCTAATTAAATTTCACCATATGCTCTAAAAATTACGCCAATTGCAATGGCGTAGTCAATTTCGGTTTCTGTGGCCGATAAGGCCTTCAATTTAAATTCTAAAGCAGATAATCAAACAGATTTTCCTATGGTGAACAGATAGAAATTCAAAACCACATATATTCATATAAATAGCACTCAAAATCATATCAAACACATAATCACAATCATAATTAAGATTAATTAGCATAACACGGAACAGGGGCATCACAGTTGAGGGCGGAGTTCGTTTCCCCCTTCATCCATTTGTGAGGGCTGTCCTTCGCCATTGGGGTTTAATCCCTTCTCAGCCGAACGTAAATTTTTACCGAATAATAATGGGAATTGTAGAACTAAACCGATGCCTTAGGCTTAACCTTGGAATCCCTGCTATTCGACATTGCTATGCCAGGCGCTACTTCCTTAGAGCCAAGTACACCGACCATCATTTGGTGACTATGCTTGCCAGCTCTAGCCAGCGTATTGATGATGTCATGGTTGTTGTCCACGGAAACTGGGAATTTGACGAGGGCGAAGATTGCCTAGATCCAGTGCCCAGGCGAGGAGGCGAACCAGGTGGTCGTTTAACCCCCCATGAAATTTTATTAAGTATTTACCTGGTTCAAATTCTACGTATTTACCAGTTTATTTGTGCAGGAAACGATTTGAAAAAAGTTCTCGTCTTGGCCGACGACGCTATACTTGCGCAGATCAGAACCACACTCCAGTTCTTTGGCCATCCGAATCTCTAGAAGCAAGGGAGGGCGTTCCACATTCTTCTGAGATACAAGCCGACATACGCTACTTTTTCGACCACAGATAACATTCCGATTCCGAGGGGTGAACAGTACCTTACGGCGCTTATTTTTCCAAGCTTCAAGAACCTTAGGCAAATTGGTCTTGAAGCTTCAGATTCAGAGCCAGCGGATGAACAAGCAACCGGAGTCGCTGAGCAGGTGTAGACACCCCATTTTTGACCGACCTTAAGACTCAGACGTCGTCGATTGAGCACTCGATGATGGTGCATGTTGTGCTCATTTTGAGGTTTCAGAGTTTCAGCTGAGCCTTACCCCCGGACCTCGGGACCCTTTTGTGCTTTGCCTCGGTTTGCGAACCAAGTCTTGTTTTCTCTTCCCGAAGGGAGGGAGAGGTCTTGTAGACCATCTCTCAGTGGCCGTAGACTACTTTTCGTGGTCACAGGATACTGTTTCCGTTTGGAGACCAGTTTTCGGTTTTCAGAGCCGTCGGCCGCGCGTCTCGGTTCGGGACCGCTTAACATTCTCCGTTTGGCATGGTTTTTGGCACACACCTTGTTTCCTCTATCTAGAGGGACACTGTGGCCCGGGAGACCACCTTTGTGGTTGCATGCCACTTTCGTTGCTTAACAGCCTATTTTCGGGGCACCCGGCTGCGCGTTTTGACCCCCGAACCCTCGTTTTGCATCCGTCTTGGTTCATTTTTGGCATGGACCTTGTTTTTATTGTTTGGAAGGTGGTACAAGGGTGGGAGACCACCTTTTCTCTTTGATACCACCTTTTCTCCCGCCAGCCGGTTTTCTTGTCAAGAAGCTGGTCTCCTTGGTCTTTGAGCCACATTTACTGATCTCTCACCATACCACTAGCTTGCATTCAATGTGGAGACCATCAATTGGGGCTACTGACCACCTTTCCTTTGGTTGAACCTTTTGAACTGGTCGGCCGACCAGGGGAAGTGGTCGGTTGACCACCTGAACTGGTCGGCCTGCCTCCTCCAGTTTTGTCTCTGTGAGTTATTGCCAGCTGTGCCAGCTGGAAGGCACAGACTGTATCCTCCATACACGTGTATGGAGGATCTTGAGCCTTGGTTTTTAGCTTCTTGAAGAAGCTTTGGCCTTGTATCTCTATAAGAGAGGCCCTCATCTTCCTTGGCACAGGTTCAGATTTTGGTTTAAGGCAAAACATATATCTCTCTCTTTGTCTCTATATTTTAGGCTTAAAAAGTGTATTATTCTTGCACCTTTGCACACCACCTCATAGCCTAACCCTTCCACCATTGCTTGGAGCTTCTTGGAGGCTATTTTCAGAGGTTAAGGAGTTGGGTTTTGGGTCCAGAAGTTGCTGTCTTGCTGAGCTTCAAGGGTAACACATTTTTTTTCCCTCTTTTAAGCTTTATTTTGGCCTTATTTGCATGCATATTTGAGCTTTGTTGTCAACTGAAAAAAGTCTTGTTTTGAGGTCCTTTTGATGTTTGTTTAAGGTCATTTTGTTGTTGGGGGTCATCTACCCCCTTGCATGCTTCATTTTGCCTTGTTTTGAGCCATGCCCTAAGGTCTTTGTATTGACCTTTGCTTGGCCTTTTAACCACTGAAATCCAGTGGATTTTCAGTGGTTAACATGTGTTTTTGAGAGCAAAAATTAGAGAGGGGTGACCCTCTCCCTCCTTGTCTTGTTCACTAGCATTTTTGGCCTTACAAAGGAGCCTTCATTTGCATACCTCCAAGCCTTGTTTCAGGCCCTTTTCAGAGACTTTTAGGGCCTACCTAGGCTCTTTCCAGAGTTGGTTTTTTCACCTTGGGTGTGTGTCTTGCATGTGTAGAATAACCCCTCTTATAGCCTATCAAAGGAGCATGACATTCTTGCATGCATTGATCATGTTTCAGTGGGTTTTTGGGCTTTATTTGACATTTCATGTCTCTGACTTTTGCTGGTTTAGTGGCCTCTTGAATGCTTCATATGCTTGTAGTGTAATCCATGTTCACTAGCTCACATTGCATGTTGTTTTGGCCCTTGATTCTAGCATATTTTGGCCATGTTCTAAACTGATTTTATTCATGATTTGGACTGCCTTAGCTCTTTTTTGAGGTCCCATGGTCGAATGATGCTTGCCATGCATGCTTGTAGTGTAATACCCTTGCCTAGCTTCGAGTTTTGAAGCCTCTTGCATGCTTAACTTGAGTTGTTTTCATGTTTTGGCATCATTGAACATGTTATTTCAGAGCTTATACTTGTGCCATATTCCCATGTTTTCTACTCTTTAAATGCGTTTGAGAGTTGTGCTTGTACACCTCATTTATGGGCCATTGCATGAGCTTCATTTTTGTGCATTTCAAGCCATCATCTTAGTCCATTTTTCCACTATTTTGGGCCTGCATAGGGACTGTTTGGGGTTGGTTTGTTCATTTGGGCATTGCTTTGCATACCTCTAGTGTAATGCACTTCACTAGTTTCGGTATTTGAGCCATTCAACATGCATAACATGAGTTGTTTGCATGATTCGGGACCATTTTGTATGTCATTTCAGAGCTAGAACATATGTTGTTGTATGCCATATTTCATCATTTCCATGCTTCCATACAGTTGTATCTTGTGCCCTAGGCTTTGGGCCCTTGCATCTTGCATGTTTGCATGTGTTTTGTTGCCTCATTTTCATCATGTATGGCCACTGATTTGGGTGTGGCTGAGGCCCATTCATTTTGGTTTAAGTTCATTTTGCATCGAGTATGCCATTGTAGTTCATAGCATTGAGTATGCCGCGTTGTCGCATGTTTGATCATTGCATTGCGCATGCCTTGTTCACTTCATTGTGTATGATAGTCTTCACATGTGCATTGTGTATGACATATAGTATCATGTGCATTGAGTATGCCATTGTTAGTTCGTAGCATTGCCTATGCTAGTTTGCATGTTTGCACGTCATCCTTTGCATGTTTGCATGACTTGGTTGCATCGCCTTAGGATTGCATGCTTGAGGTCGCATTGTGCATGCCATTCTACTTATTGCATTGTGTTTGGAATAGGAGTTAGTCCAAACACGAGAAACGAGGGACGTTTCATACTCCAAGTGATGAAACGTGCCTCGATTCTCGGTCGCCGACACTCTTGACTAACATATGATGGAGTTTAGGCATTTATGTGTTTATATGTGCATTCATTTCACATTGAGTCGTGCAATTCGACTCCTCGGCCATCATGCATCGAGATGCATGATTGGTGGCCCGAGGATCAAGGACTACACTCCCTAGAACTTATGCAATGATGGGGAGAGTGGTCGTGCACACATGTGTTGCAAATACCTTGATTTCTCTCTCTCTTGCCTTTGTTGTAGAAAATGCAGAAACTAGGAGAAGAAACTGGTCGGCCGACCAGGTTTTCTGGCAGGCCGACCACCTTTTCTAGTTTTCACCACCAAGGGTGGTCGGTAGGTGGTCTCCAATGCCTATAGCTGGTCGGCAGCCTCCCCCTAGATTTCCAGGGTAGAGTTTCATCTCCTTGGAGCTTTGTGCAAGTTTCTGAAATCAATTGCAAACAAAGGCGAGCCGAGGCATCGCGATGGATTTCCCGACAAGGCGACTCGAGCATGCATGCATCCTTTATCATTCAAAGCAAAGCTGAGGCAACCCATTTTACATAATTTGCATGCTAGTTTAGTTAATTTGTTAATTAGCTAGTATTGTGTAATAATTAGTTAATTCGATTCTGTATTATTTATTCGAACCCTCCGAGAGAGGGCAATATTGTAATAAGTGTGCGTGTGTGTGATGTATGTCTTCCAACCCCACGTCTTTCTCCCTTTTATTTACCAGCTTATGATGGTTAGTTGTAAGGCACATTTCAATTAGCATCCTTATGCTCGTATGTTTGCATCCATTCATCTGTTTTGCATGCATCGAGCTCGGTACATCATACTAACTGCATCGTATTTCAATTCCAAGTTGAATACATGTTACCTGTAGCATCTCATATGCCATCTTAGAATAGCCGAGCCTATCTTAGTTGCATTCTTACATGTGTTGCATTAGGCATCTCAGCATAGTTAGGATTCATGCATGCTTTCTAATTAGCTTCTTTCTTTGGCTCGGAGTACTCGGTAAGTGTTTATGCTTTAGCATCCTTGCATGCGTGTGAGTGACTGCCATGATAGCATGCTTACCATGAGGCTATGTGCTTATGTGATATAACTGCCTGAATGCCTGTGGGTGAAGGTTGGGTTGCTTGAATTGGAATAATTCGTCGAAACCCGTGTTTTAGCCTACTTGTGAGTAGCAAACTTCAATCCATTTTCAAAACAAACGGATATGCGATGCTTTGTTCCAACTTAGGCAATCTAGTCTATACTTGTATGCTGTGCGCATCACATAGTAATTCTAGGTTAATAACCGGAATAAGAGCACATGTGTTTTCAAAAACAAGATATCATGCTTAGTAGTGGCCGATCTTTGATCGGGCGAGCGGGGGTGCTCATGAAATGATCTTCCCCAATCGTAACCAAGTTCCCGAGCCGAGGCAACTTTGGTGATGACGGACACGTGGCCTTAGGAATGAGTCAGGGTTTCCTAAATTCCCCCAAAATAAAATATTTAGGTGGCGACTCTGTATCTGGCAAAGCAGTCCATGTTTGGCACTTCTTTCTAAAATCAGTTTTTTTTCAAAACGATTTGCCGGATTTGGACTCTTTGGTGATTTATCGATCTTGCATTGCACTTTGCGAGATTAGATTTAGAACCGTGACATCGAGTCCGAACTGTAGTGAGCCCAATGAACAAAATGGGATTTCCCCGGGACGTTTGGGGCCGTCTACAGCAGGTGAATCAACCCTCCTTGGACAGATCCGACGGACTAGAGGAGGAGGTTGACGCGACACTAAATTTGGCTTTTGAAGAAGCCGACCTTAATCCTCCATCCACTTCTGGCCGAGCAGCCGTGTCCTTCGAAGATATTTGCACCGACTTAGTCCTACCCGGCTTATATCTTGACAACATGGCTGGTGAGTTGCTTACTCAAATGGCCAGGCGAAAAAATGCTGAGAGGATGGCTGAACGTAGGAGAGCCAAAACCAAGCGAACTGAACCTCCACCCCCTCCACCCGACGCTAGGGAAAAATCTCCTCCACCTGCTCCTGTTGAAGAGACGGTTTAGACTGATGTGGCCGAAACGGAGCCTGTTGTCGATCAACAGGAGGGCCAAGTGACGGAGCATAGAGGGGAAAAACATCTGGCCAAACACGAAGCCGATTATTCGGAAAACCTAGTGGATAAACAGCCACGCATGGAAGAGTCGGACTTAGTTGTGCCATTTATAATACAACCAAGGATAAAGAACGTGCCGGTTGCCTCTGATACATCGGCTGTAAAAGACGTCGCTGTGGCCTTGAGCTTGGCCTCCTTCATTTCTCTGCCGGTTGACAGGGTAACCTTTAGGGCAAAGCCCGATCTGCTGTCCATCGCATTGGCCGCTCAATCGGCGATATTGGTGCATGATCCTTGTTTATAATTTTGCAAGGCTAAATAAAAGAATTTTTTTTATATTAGCTAACTTACTAATTCCTTGTTTTGTAGGCGGCGGGAAGGATCGCTGAGATTGGCCATCACCAACATGATGCTATTGAATAGATCGGTTTTCTCACAGTCGAGGTGGAAAACGAAAAGGGGAAGGCAGCAGACGCCTCTCTCAGAGAGGCCATGAAAGCGGCAAAAGAAAGGGTGAGGGCCGATGCCGAAGTAGATAAGGCCAAGACTGCTGACCAACTGAGATTGGCCGCCGAGGAAAGGGCGAACACAAGCGAAGAAGCGCTCAAATTGGCCAACGAGACGATTGCCAAGCTGGAGGCCGATTTGGAGGAGTCGAAGAGGGCGGTGGCAAACGCTGAATCCGAGATTTCCAAGTCATTCCAAGATGGCAAGGATGCAGCCTTAGAGAACTATGTAGAGGAAGTGCCTAAGTTTGAGAATAGGGGGTTCAAACACGGCTGGCTCAAAGCCTTAGCTGTCGCTAACGTGGTATCGGAGCAGCCGATTCCGTACGAGCAGGTAGACGTTGAGCCATTGGAGTCTGACCCTAAAGACTGACCTAGGGTCAAAGTATTTTTCATTTTGTTTTGGTATCGTGTGTATGTAGGTTTTGTTAGATTTGTTAGATTTTTGACTATTTATTTTTGTGAGAAGCTAACGTAGGGTAATTTTCATTTGTAAAATGACTTTTGTTTGTACTCAGTTTATGAATGAAAATTCCCTTTGCCTTTTTGCCTTATGGATGTGCTTGTTAACAGCTAAGTAAGATGTAAAAACATGAAATGAAATGAATGGAACAAACAATTGAATTAATTCAGTGCTAAAATAACTGCATAGCACTGCGACTTAGCTGAATAGATTCATGAATCTGCCCTTGCCCCAGCAAATTGATGAACAGGACTGCCGAACAACGGCAGTTTAGGGATTGGCTGGGGCACAGTAACATTTCGGCGCATAGCCCTGATATTTAGGCCGAATAGATTAATGAATCTGTCCTTGCTCTAGCAAATTGATGAACGGGACCGCCGAACAACGGCAGTTCAGGGATTGGCTGGGGCACAGTAACATTTCGGCGCATAACGCTGATATTTAGGCCAAATAGATTAATGAATCTGCCCTTGCCCTAGCAAATTGATGAACAGGACCGCCGAACAACGGCAGTTCAGGGATTGGCTGGGGTACAGTAACATTTTGGGGCATAGCCTTGATATTTAGGCCTGAACAATGTCAGTTCAAGGATTGGCTGGGGCACAGTAACATTTCGGCGCATAGCCCTGATATTTAGGCCGAATAGATTAATGAATCTGCCCTTGCTCCAGCAAATTGATGAACAGGACCGTCGAACAACGTCAGTTCACGGCGCAGAGCATTGAAGGGAACGCTTTGGGAATGCTACACCCGTGATTAATAAGAAGGGTGGGGGCTGCATTCGTTTAGGGTCCATATTGGTGTCCAAATTTGGCAAATCACAGGAGAGAGAAGAGTAGTGGGTTTGAACTAGATGTCTAGAAGACTATTCTTTAACAGCAGACGTAAGGGTAAGACACTGGCTGAGCTGGATTTAGCAATGAATCGAGGTGGTAAACCGTTGCGAACGGGAAGTAGGACGTCGAGGGAGCGCGAAAGGCGCCATTCTCCGCATCGTCAAAGCAGGTCATCTAGGAAAGAAAGGCAACAGTGGGGGAACTCCCCTCGCTTGCGAAGTGAGACTAGCAGGGCACCACGCCCGTTGAGCTTTTCAGTCTTCGTGGGGAACAAACCGATGACAGAGGTGGATTCGATCATCCACGATCCAAACGTGGCAGTTGAATTCGCCCAACAGATTTTTCTGTCGGAAGTCCGGTAGTCGATGGTTGGGCGACCTGATTTCGAAGTTTTTCGGGAGGGCATCCATGGAGCGGCGAAAAGGCTATATACTTCATATGAAATCAGCATACGTCTCCGTGCCGCGCGGCGGGAGATTGAGCAGAAAGATGAGCGTATTCGGAACTTAGAGGCACATGTAGAGAGAGCCGAACGAGAACTAAAATAGGAAAAAGCTACCGATAATCATTCGGCAGGTCAAGCTAACCTGATTGTAGAGGAAAGGGTGACCCAACGACTGTTAAACCAGGCCATTGCCGATCGTGAAATGGCGAGCATGTTTGGTAAAGAAGCGATAAGGATGGAGGCCTATAATTATGGATTTTTTGACGGTCGGAAGATTGGTATAGAGAAGACGAAGGAAAAGCTGGCTGAGGAGGTCTGCCGATGCGAAAATCATGGATTCAAGCATGGGTGGACCAAGGCTCTACAGGCAGTGGGCATTGATTCGGCGTCGCCTCTATATCAGAGTTATAACTTGCTGTAGACACCCCATTTTTGACCGTCCTCAAGACTTGGACGTCACCGTTGGAATGCTCGGTGATTATCTATGTTTGTGTTCGTTTTGAGTTCCCGGAGGTCCCGGCTGCGCGTCGTGCCTCAGGACCTCTCAACCGGCTTGTTCTGTGCTTGGTTTTGCACCAAGACTTGTGTGTTTTTGCATTTGAGGGTAGGGGGAGGCTTGTTAGCCATCCCTGAAGCCCACCGGCTGCCCCCACACCACACCGGCACTCCCTCTTGGCCGTCGGCACTATTTTCTCAAACACTTTGGCCAGTCGGCACTGTATGTTGCCGACCGGCACTTTTTTGTGCCGATGACTGTTTTGGCCGGCCGGCGTGCACCCTTTGAACCCCTGGGACATGGTGCATGCCAGCTGTGCCAGCTGGAATGCACCATCACACTCCCCCGTGCACAGGTGTGACCATTTTGCACCCTTTGCACCCTTTGCACCCTTGCCCCCCCTAAGCTTCTAGAAGCTTGACCCTTTGGCCAAAGCTTCTTGGAGAAGCTTGGCCAGCTGTCTTGGCTTCTCCAAGAAGCCAAGACCCCTTTGCCCCCCTTGAACCCTTTTTCTTTGCTTAGCCACTAAGTTATATAGCTTTCCTTGGCCTATATAAGCACCACCCCTCTCCCTTTGAGGGGGGTTAGCCATTTTCAACACAAAACCAGAGCTCCTATATCTATACATCTGTGTTGTACCCTCTCTCTCTATATCTCACTCTCTCTCATCCTTGTGTGTGTGTTTTGAGCCTAAATAGTGTGTTTTTACCTCACTTTTGCACCAATACACACACCATTACACCTTATTTCGAGATTGAGGGACTTGGAGGGTTGTTTGTTGAGTTTTTGGACTGGTTTTGCTCACTAGAGGAGGGCTGCACCATTTGTTCTTCAAGTGTTCTTCAAAGGTGAGCTAGTTACTTTAGTTTCCCCATTCTTGCAACTAGTTTTTACCCATCTTGCTTTGTGTTTTAGTCTTTGTGTATAACTGAAAAAAAGCTTGTTTTTCCTTGCTTAAGAACATTCATTAAGGTCACTTTGTGGTTTGAGTGAAAACTCACCCTCTTAGGCCTTGTTTGGCCTTTTTGGTGCTTCCATTATAAGCCTTGTTTGCATTGTTGCTTTTGTCTTCTCATCACTGAAAATCAGAGGGTTTTTAGTGTTGAGGAAAGTGTTTTGAAGTCTTATATAGGGGAGGGACACCCCCCCTCCCCTTTGTCCCTCTTTGGTCTCTACTTTGGCTCACATAGTAGCATGCATTTTTAGCCTTATATGCCTTCATTTCAAAGCTTATTTGGGTGTTTTGGATCATATATCATCACTGTTTTTGGTTGGTTTTGTGGTCCTTAGCATGCTCCTTATACTTGCTTTGTAATGCTTTAACTTGCCTACAAATGAGCCATGAGTTTAGGCCATGTTTCTTGCATGTATGAGCTTCATTCCATGATAGTATTAGCATCATTTTGCCATGCTTAGAGGCTGTGGGCCACTGATTTTGTCACCTTTGGCATGCTTGACATGTTTGTTTTGCGTGATGGCTTGTTAGTCTTGAGCATATAATCCATGAACTTATTGGCTAGGCTATTTAAGTGATTTGGAGTCCTTTCATATGCTATTTCAGTCCCTATATCATGCCTATATGCTTCCATTTACCATCTTATTCATGCTTTGAAATGTTGCAATGTTATGCCTTGAAATAGGCCTTTTGCATGCTTCCATGTTTAATGCATTTTAGGGCTGCCATATCAAGGTTTTGGGGTGTATTTTTGCATGCTAAAAATCTGTTTTTGGTTGTCTAATATATGCCATGAGTGGCCATGTTAATGGTAGCAAGGAGTGTTCCCTTTGTGCCTTAGTCTTAGCCCCTTTGACTTGCATGTTTGCATAGGTAATTGGTCACTATTTTAGGCATGTTTTGCCACTGTTTTGGGGAGGTTTGAGGGCTGCCCCATTGTGGTCTAGTCCACCATCACATGCTTGCCTCATGTCTATTGCTTAATTGATTCATTAAGTGTTGTAGTATGTTGGTCTTATTGCTTGATTGGTCCATGTTTGCATGACATTTGCATCTTGTATACTCTTGCGTGTTGCATGCTTAACATGGTAGTTGCATGACATTTGGTGTGCTTGCATCCTAATTCCCATGTTGCATCATTTGAGCTATGTTGCATACATGCATTTCATGGCTTGGTTTGGGGTTGTCAAACCAAGCATAAGGGTTGAGGGAAGTTCACACTCCAAGTGGTGCAACTTGTT
This sequence comes from Camellia japonica, assembly GCA_030407325.1. Classification (NCBI taxonomy): domain Eukaryota; kingdom Viridiplantae; phylum Streptophyta; class Magnoliopsida; order Ericales; family Theaceae; genus Camellia; species Camellia japonica. Next base: position 99,853,875 of record JAPPVO010000032.1, read on the forward strand.
TCAACTCTTGGTCCCCAAGGCCCTTGACCAACACATGATAAGGTCTTGGTTTCATTTGTGTGTTTGCATGCATTTTTTACATTAAAATGCAATCTTGGTTCCTTAGGCTATCATGCACCAAGATGCATAGTTGATGGCCCAAGAACCGAGGGTCATGCTTCCTTGAGTCCCATACATGATAGGGAGCATTGACCATGCTTACATTTGCTCTAAAATCCATGTCATGCACTGTCTGTCTGCTGTTGCTGTCAAACTGTCCTCTGCAGGAATTTTGTGCCGACCGGCAGTGTATAGTGCCGACCGGCACTATATAGGTGGCCGATAACTTCATGGACAGCCGGTGGTTATTTTGGATGGCCGGTGGATATTCCATCCAGCCGGTGATGTATAGCAGCATGCAAGGAAGGTGTTCTGGGACTTTGGCAATTTTTGGAGGGACAGGGCAGCAAGAACAGAGGCAGCAGTGTCATGATGCGGGTTCCCGGGCGAGTCGGATTCGAGCATGCATCATTCGCACATCCTAAGGACAGGGCTGAGGCCCCTCCTTTCTTTTATATACTGAATTTAATTTGATAATTAGAAATTTCTGTAATAATTAATTTATTCTGTATTTGGACTGTACTATTTGGGACTGTATATTCTTTTGGTCCCTCCGAGCGAGGGCATAGTTGTAATAAGTGTGGGTGAGTGGTTTGTATGTCTTCCAACCCCCACTTCTTTCTCCCTTTTATTTACCTGCTTATGATGGTAGATTAGGGCACGTCTATTTTATCATACCTTATGCAATGCATGTGTGCATCCATGCATTTGTCTAAACATGCATCGGGCTCGGTACATCATACAAACTGCATCGTACTTTCAATTCCAAATTGAATACGTGATAGTTGTAGCATTTCATGTGCCATTTTAGGGTTAGCCGAGCCTACTCTAAATTGCATCCTTGCCTGTGTTGCATTAGCCACTTAACATGACCTAGGGACATGCATGTCTGCTAACTAGTTTCTTGTTTTGGCACGGAGTACGATGTAAGTATTTTACGCTTTAGCATACCACATGCGTGTGAATGTTGCCATGACAGTATGCTTACCATGCGGCTAAGTGCTTACATGAGATAAACTGTTTGAATGCCTGTGGGTGGAGGTTGGATTGCTTGAGTTGGAATAACTCATTGAAATCCGTATTTTAGCCTACTTGCGAGTAGCAAATTCCAAAGCATTTTCAAAAAAAACGGGTATGCAATGCTTATTTCCAAATTAGGCAATTTAGTCTATACTTGTTTTGCTGTGCGCATAATATAGTAATTCTAGGCTAATAATTGGGATAAGAATGCATAATGTTTTCAAAATCGGATATCACGGTTAGTAGAGGCCGGTCTTCGGACCGGGCGAAAGGGGGTGCTCATAGCTGACCTTCCCCGATCGTACCCAAGCTCCCGAGCCAAGACATTTGGTGATGACGGACACGTGGCCTTCGGCACCGAGTCAGGGTTTCCTAAATTCCCCCATTAAAAAATATTTAGGTGGCGACTCTGTAATCTGGCAAAGCAGTCCATGTTTGGCACTACTTTTCAAAAATCTGTTTTTCTTCAAAACGATTTGCCAGAGTTGGACTCTTTGGTTCAGATTTAGAACCGCAACACAAAAGGGAGTCCGAACTGTAGCGAGGTCCCCCGCGGGCTTGTTACACTTGCCCTTCGCGGCTTTTGAAGCCGAGAAGACTGATGACGAGGACAGTGCCGAATAATATATTTCTCTTTAATTTATTTTTTTTTACACATGTATTGAATGAAACAGATCAAAGATATGCATGAACTATTACAAATTTCATGCGAATTATGTATTTACGATCTATTGAATGAAACATCTTATTTTGAATGTCTCTATATTGTTTCAATTATTGTTCATAAATTAAGTCATGACCATTGATTACTGTTAATCGCGTTTGCGGCTCCGAATTCGGAGGCTTTTATCTTAGCCAATCGTGATATCCACGAAGGGCACTCCGAATCCGGAGGCTTTTTCAGCCCAAACGTGTCATTTATGGATGGGGCTCCGAATTCGAAGGCTTTTATTTTGGCCAATCGTGATATCCACGAAGGGCGCTCCGAATCCGGAGGCTTTATTCAACCCAAACGTGTTATTCACGGATGGACGGAGGCTTTTTCGGCCCAAACGTGTTATTCACGGATGGGACTCTGAATTCGAAGGCTTTTATTTTGGCCAATCGTGGTATTCACAAAGGGCGCTTCGAATCCGGAGGCTTATTCGGCCCAAACGTGTCATTTACGAATGGGACTCTAAATTCGGAGGCTTTTATTTTGGCCAATCGTGGTATCCACGAAGGGCGCTCCGAATTCGGAGGCTTATTCGATCCAAATGTGTTATTCACGGATGGGGCTCCGAAGTCGGAGGCTTTTATTTTGGCCAATCGTGGTATCCACGAAGGGCGCTCCGAATTCGGAGGCTTATTCGATCCAAATGTGTTATTCACGGATGGGGCTCCGAAGTCGGAGGCTTTTATTTTGGCCAATCGTGGTATCCATGAAGAGCGCTCCGAATCCGGAGGCTTTTGATTTACCGAACTAAATTTCATATAGCGAGGAAATAAGAAGCATTGTAAAAGTGAAAGTTATACACGGCGAACATTCAAAACAAGTTATCATACCCCACAAGTCGGGTTAATGATAAAATTTACGCAAATGCCCCACAAGTCGGGTTAATGATAAAATTTACGCAAATGCGTGGAATTCCAAGGACGTGACAGACTTCTCCCAGACATGTCTTTGAGCTGATATGCCCCTGTGATTGACTCAACCTGATAGGGGCCGTCCCAATTAGGACCTAGCTTTCTGTCGGCGGGGCTCCTAGTAGCGGGAAGAACTTTCTTCAGGACCAATTCTTCAGGTATATAACGTCGTAGCTGCACACGTTGATTATATGATTTAGCGAGCTACTGCTGATACCGCGCCATAGATGCGAGGGCACGGTCTCGGCGTTCTTCAATCAGAGTTAGATCCAAAGCTAACATCATGTCATTACGGCCCAAGTCGAAGACCTTCATTTTCAGAGTAGGTAAGCCAATCTCCAGGGGGATAATTGCCTGGGTTCCAAAACATAGGGCAAACGGCGTTTCCCCATTGGACCGCCTTGGTGTAGTGCGATAAGCCCACAACACACTAGGGAGCTCTTCGACCCACCTGCCTTTAGCTTTCTCCAACCGTTTCTTGATGCCGTCCAAAATGGCTTTGTTGGAGGCTTCAGCTTGACCATTGCTCTGTGGATAAGTCGGGGTGGAGAAATAGGGCCAAATAGCATACGTGCTGCATAATTCTCGGTAGATGCTACAATCAAACTGGGTGTCGTTGTCTGAAATAAGTGCTCTTGGAATGCCGAATCGTGTTATGATATTTCTCCATACAAAACCCCTAACATCAGTATCTCAAATGTGTGTTAGTGCCTCTGCTTTGACCCATTTTGTGAAGTAATCTGTCGCGACAATCAATAATCGCTTGTTTCCTGGGGCCCGAGGTAATGGTCTGACGATATCAAGTCCCCATTGAGCGAACGGCCAAGGACTGGTGATAGAGCTTAACTCTTCAGCAGGCAAATAGGTTAAAGGGGAAAACTTCTGGCACTGTTCACATTTCTTGACGTAACACTCGGCATCAGCTCTCATGGTCGGCCAATAGTACCCCTGTGTCACAGCTCGATGAGCCAAAGAGCGCCCGCCAGAATGGGCACCACAACTACCTTCATGTATTTCAGTCAAGAGTTCCTCGACTTTATCCGGATGAACGCATTCTAGGTATGGACCAGAAAAGGATTTTTTGTAGAGCTTTCCTTGTGGATCTAAGTAATATCGCAGGGCTTTGTTTCGCAGTTTATGTGCTTCTTTCTTGTCTGTCGGGAGTTGCTCGGAAGATAGGAATATAGTGATAGGGTCTATCTAACTTGGACCTGATTCTATGATATTGATCTGAATTGACTCCGAAGGGGCAATGCTCGGCTCAGGGATGAATCCTACTTCAATTGTTCGTTTAATTTCTGAGTTGATGGCAGAGGCTAGGAAAACCAGGGCATCTGCATGTGTGTTCTGATCCCGAGTTATTTGATTCAATTTGTGATGGTCGAATTTTGCCAGCAAATAATTCGCGGTTTTCATGTAGGCTGCCATACGATCATTTTTAGCTGCGTATTCCCCCTTCAATTGGTTGATGACTAGTTTTGAGTCACAGAAGATAAGCAAACGCCGAGCACCAAGGAGAAGTGCATTCCATAAGCCGGTTAACAATGCTTTGTATTCGGCCTCATTGTTCGATGCTTCGAAGCCCAGTTTGACAGCCTGCTCGATTATTGCCCCGTTAGGAGTCATGATCACTATGCCGGCCCCACTGCCACGTTGGTTGGATGACCCATCACAGTACAATTGCCAAATGTCCCCAATGTATATTCTCCAGTTCGGCTTAGGTTGAATTTGATCAGACTTAAAGTCGGCGAGACACCCAGTGAATTCGGCAACAAAGTCGGTGAGCACTTGTCCCTTGATTGAGGTTCTGGGTAGAAATTGGATATCATACTGGCCGAGTTCCAGAGCCCATTTTGAAATGCGCCCTGATGCTTCCGTGCTACGGAGCACTGACTAGAGGGGGTAGTCCATTAGTACCCCAATGGTATGCCCCTGATAGTAATGCATCAGTTTTTTTGCTGCCATGACGAGAGCAAGGACTAGTTTTTCCAACGGAAGGTAACGTGTTTCGACGACAACCATTGCTTTGCTCACATAATAAACTGGCCGCTATTCCCTAAGTTCTTCATTTAACAGCACGGCGCTGACCGCCCGGTCGGAAAATGCCAGATATAAAATGAGCGGATCACCTACCGAAGGTGTTGCCAAGAGTGGAACTAATCGGAGGTAAATCTTCAAACCGTCCAAAGCAGCTTTACACTCGGGGGTCCATTCAAAAGCTTTACCTTGCCGAAGGGTATGAAAGAATTGTTAGCAGCGATTTATGGAACGACTAATGAACCTGTTGAGTGCGACGGCCATTCCCATCAGCTTCTGAACGTCTTTGACCGACCGAGGAGAGCCAAGTTCTAGAATTGTTGTGATTTTCCTCGGGTTGGCTTCAATTCCGCGATGGTTAACAATGTAGCCAAGGAATTTTCTGGATCTGATGCCAAATGCACATTTGGAAGCGTTCAGCTTCATTTTGTATTTTCGAAGAATGTCGAATGTCTCTTCCAGATCGACTAGATAAGTTTGCTCTTCCTTGGATTTGACCACCATATCGTCGATGTATACTTCCATGGTACGGCCGAGTTGCTCTTTGAACATAGCAGTCACTAGTCTTTGGTAGGTTGCCCCCACATACTTCAACCCAAAAGGCATGACCTTATAGCAATAGGTTCCTCTTGGGGTGAGGAATGTAGTTTTTTCTTGGTCCTACGAATGCATGGCAATTGATGGTAGCCTTTGTAGTCAGAAAGCTCATTTGTAGGAATGCATGAAAGCTATGCGTTGATGCTGTGCGTTGATGATGTATCTACGAGTGTATCTACGAGTTGGTCTATTCTGGGAAGGGGAAAGCAATCCTTGGGACGGACAATCTTTGTTTAAGTCCGTGAAATCCACACAAACACGCCAAGTTCCATTTTTCTTCTTACAACCACAGTATTCGACAGCCATGTATTCGCGGATTGCCCCGGCATCAAGTAACCGATCAATTTCTTTAACAACGGTAGTAGTATGCTCCGCAGCTGACCGTTGGCTTTTCTGAACAATTGGCTTACATTTTGGATCAACGTTTAAACCGGTGGCTGTGACACGGATGGATCTACCCCTGGCATCTCATATGGTGACCATGCAAATACATCAAGGTTGCGAGTAAGAAGGATATTAGCTCTTGCCTGTCGGCTTTACTCAGGGGAAGCGACCACCATGAAGAACATTTGTCAGATTCCCGTCAATTTCAACCCGATCTAGGGCTTCGGTTTCCTTTTCACTTGGGAGCCGCCCAACGTCGTCGAGGCTCTCCCAATCCGGCACCTCAATTGAATTTACTTCCATCTCTCTTGGTGTCTTTGCAGTAAGAAGATAACATGCCTGAGGTGATTTCTGGGAACCTCGAATTTGCTCTATGTCGCATTCAGTCGGAAAGCGAAGTAGTTGATGATAAGTGCTTGGCATGGCCTGCATGGTATGCAACCAGGTTTGTCCCATAATGAGATTATACGGCAAAGGAAGCTTGACAACCAGAAATTATATGTCTACTGATCAGGAGCCCGCCCGAACTGGTAGTGTGATTTTGCCCAAAGGATATTTCGGATTAGCGTTGAAGCCGAATAACGGGTAATCAGCCGGAGACAGATCCAACTTAGTGAAGCCGAGTTTAACGAAGGTCTTGTAGTACATTACTTCTGAAGTACTTCCCTAGTCAATGAGAACAAGTTCAACGGTGAATCAGTTTACGCGTAGTTCAATGACTAAGGGATCAGTGTGGGGGAGTGTTACGCCGACCAAATCAGAATCATCGAAACTAATATTCGCAGCTTCATGGGGCCGTTTCGCTGGTGTGATTTGCTTTTGAGGGTTAGGCTGCAACTGAATTGTATGTACCACGGATGCCGTCGGCAAGCTATATATCATATGAATTACACTGAGTGGAGGTGAATCCTGCCGTAAAGCTACTGTTTTTGTTGAATTGTTCTTTCGAACGTGTTGCATAAGCAGACCGTCTTGCACCAACTCCTCAAGGTGGTCCTTCAATGCTTAACAACTGTCGGTGTCATGACCGTGGTCTTTGTGATATTCGCACCGCTTATCCCGTCTCCTCGTGTCGGGAGGTCCCACCATCTTGGGTGGCTATTTAAAGAACGGCAGGTGTTGAACTTTAGACATAACCATACTGATCGGCTCCGATAACTCCGTGTATTTCTTGTCCGCGTGCCTTATGCGCCTGCTATCCACTTGAAGTTGCTCATTAGCTCGATGTAAACATTGGTCATTTGATCAGTGTGAATCCCGTCTTTTGTCTCGTTTAGCCCGATTCCGTGATTCAGGGCTTCATGATGGTACAACATTTATCGACTGTACGATTTCAGACGGGGCCGTCTTATTGGCTTTGTGTCGGCTTTGACCTGCAGGGCATCATCTTCCACTTTGCAGTATTCCTTGACTTTCTTCATTTACGACTATACTGTTTTTGGGTGCCGTCTGGTCGAGGAACTGCGGAGGGCACTATCAGGATGCAATCCCATCTTAAAGGCGGTGATGGCCATGGAGTCATCGCAAGTATCATCTACTAGATTAAAGCATTTCTAATAGCGCGCCGAATATGTACGAAGGGTTTCTCCTGGTTGAATTTGCATTGCCCAGAGAGAATCAGCTTGCTTCGGCTGGACCTCATTGGTGATGAACCTTGCCCTGAAGGATTTTTGGAGTTGGTGGAAGCTCTTAATCGATGCCGGTTCCAATTTATAATACCATGTGACGGCCAGTGGTCCCAAACTGCTCGGAAATATTTGACACATGAGGGCCTCGTCATCTGCATGAAGCGCCATGGCTTGTTTATAATGACGAATGTGATCGGTGGGGTCCGATTTTCCATCATACAGAGTGAATGATGACGCTTTGAACTTTTTACGGAGCACTGCCCTTGCGATCCGTCGCACAAAGGGGTCATGTTGATCCTCTTCGGCTGAATCATTTCTTCACTTATTCTGCGCACGCGAACTTCCTCTGGAAGAACTGGAGACTTCGACTCGTCCTTTCTTTTTGGATTCTGGGGATGATGAGTAAGAATCACTGCTACTATCACATCTCCGAATTTGAGGTCGTCGACCATCCTTTCCCAAAGGTCGTCCCCGATCTTGGCACGCGGCCTGTTGGGATTTTGCCACCTCCAGGGCCAAATCTTGTCGAAGGTGCTCGTTCTCAGCCATCATGTTTTCCAACCTCTATTCATTTTGCTTTGCCTGATCCATAATTGCTTGCATCATCTCATGTACTTATGTCGAAGGTGAGGTCTGGGCAACTGAGTCGAAGTTCAAGGCCCTTCGTGCGGCAATATTCTCTGGCCCAAGCATGTTTCTTGGAGTGGTATCATCTCGTGGCGTAAGGTCGTCAACAACTATCGGAGGATCTTCTGTCACGCCAGCCATGGATGTGCTTAAGTGTTCCCACAAACGGCGCCAATTGTGAAGATGTGGTTTGGAAATACTCTATGGATCCTGTAGGACACTCTTGATCCTCAGCTAGTCACCTGAAAAGGAATGAACACTCCGGTCGGGGGTGCCGGAATTAGCACTCCGACGGATAAGTCAGTGTATACTCTCTTGGTTGCTTATATCTCAAGTTAATCTTATTTGTTCTCACATACCTTTTCTTAGCTGATGCTCCTCTTATTTATAGTTGTCCTTGATATTGATGGTTGGGCCCACCTTTCGACCAACGAATAATTGCTTACTTGGCTATTATGTCCTATCTATTCGTACTCGGCCCAGTTTATAGCTGATTCTACAGTCGATCTGGTTATTCGGCCTCTGTGTTCCTCCAGGATAGAGTCGTATAGTACATAACTTGATTTCTTTCTTTAAACTAAATCGACTTCCCTACGTAATAATATTATTTGGCTCCCACAAGAGTTATCCTAACAAATAGAATAATCAAGAAATTAAATTGAAATTACATGGGTAATTTGAATGGGCCATGGGTCATGCCACATGGGCACCCAAATTAGGATCCAATACCCAGCCCAATTTCCAACATCTCCCACTCGCACATGAGTTGGCATGACACTGCCATATCTCTAATTCAATCTCTCTAAATATTGAACAATCCCATACTAGTCAATGAACCGTGTGACCGCTGAGAACACCTGCATATGAGAGCTCTATACTAGAAACTCAAAATAAGCCAACATAGAGACATCAATCCAAAAAGAATAGAAATAGTGTCTCATATATCCCAGACCTATCTAATTACATCGGTCCAAAAACATCTATAATCCCTTAAGAGAGCATGTTTGACCCTCTCAATTCTTGCAATATATATACACTTAATCCGCCTCTCGTACAGAGTGATGTGAGTTGCCGGCAGTGAATATACAACAGTGGTGTAATACTAGATGATCTTCCCTTTGCCCTCATGCCATTTAGTTTAGGATTGACCGCTTTCCTAGTGATGTCCCTTAAGGTCGAATCATACATGACCGCAGGCAACATACCAAAGTAGCAGAACATCAACCCCTTACCTTATGACATAGTCAAAGGTCACAAAATGGTACATAAGTAAAAAGTCATATCAATAATGACACGTAAGACTCACACGGTGAGGAAATATAGATCTATTCTCTCACCTCAAACTTGGTCGCCCAGCACATATAGTATGAATACATGCTATGGTGGAGCAACTCTTTCAAAAAGTGACGTCATACTCAATACACCATGCAGATCTTAGTCTAGTCAGTTTTTAGCGCCTAATCTGAATTCTCTGTTTGCTCACCTTCTAGGCGCCAAATGAGATCTTGCATCTAGCTAATCATAACAGGCACAACATGGAAAGTGGGTACTAACATCTATGTTTAGTCTTTAACACGACCTCATCTTGGTTGTAACCAAGGCGACATACATAATGGATAATTTAAGCCTCTCTTGGCTCCAAATAAAAATAAACCACTAGTCTCATCCTTGGTCGCTCCCAAGCGACAAGGGCAATTGCTCGTGTGAGTGAGCCAATCTTGCCTACTAACATCATCATTTGCTAATCATTATAACACAAACCATAATAGTATCAATATCCCATAATCTCACAAAAATAAGTGATTGATTGGAAAAAAAAAAAAAAAAACACAACCATAGTTTGCGCAATTCTAGATTCCAAACATAAACCTTATTAGCACCTCTTGCGATAAGCATATACAACAGAATCTACCATGTGCGCCTCATATGAAGTGGTCCAAGATCACTATCTCTTGCGCAATTATCTCTTTAAAGATATTTTGGTGACCAATTTGCTTTCATTCAAGATGCACCCAACAAGCGCATTGAACCTTACAAAGGGCAAATTATACACTACCAAAAGAGCATCCTATCCACTGTCTAATAAGCAAGGTCAAAGTCTAAACTACTTAGTTGACCATTTACCAAAGATAACACTCATCATGCCGAATACGCCCACAGAGTGTACTTCAGGCTCCCACAACAAAAATGATCAAGGAATATAGGTCATCTGTTTCTCCCAAAGACAATCTGAGGATTCACTCAATAGTTAAGGCTCTAGCTTTTGCCGATGGGCAAGTGAATGGGTTTGTAATTTCGCATCTAGAATCATTTTAGGATATTCCTTATGTATCTTTCCTAGAACAATCTCTAAGGATCTTACATCTGAGCATATAAATTACATCACCCATGTCCATCATGTCTAAAACAGATGACTGCCAACCCTAGGTGGCGACAACTATATAAATTCCTGGCTTATAATGAGTAAGGAAAAACTTCTTTTGGACCATTGATCATGCCTCAGTGGTCTTCATCGATCATCGTGGGCCTATCATAGCTCGACGAAATCTAAGAACCACTATTTTTATAACTGTTTTAGGCTGTAAAAGATTTATTGGAACTAGCAATCCTTTTCGCGCTCCTAACTTTTTACCATAAAAGCAGAAGGTAAATCCTTACGGATCTATTTATCTAATTCTCCAACGAGAAGTTGGGTCATAATGACCACAAATCAAAGTTCCAAACTTATGTCAATCATAGCCTAAGTCAAAGTAACATCAATCCCCAGGAGGAAGTCTTTTCATGGTCTACGCCTTTTGTAGACCGCTCGAACTCGCCCCGCGCGCCCCCCTTTCGGAGAGGGCGCAAATTTGGGTTCATAGCTACTACAGTTCGGACTCCTGTCATGGTTCTGAATCTAATCTCACAAAGTGCAATGTAAGACTGATAAATCACCAAAGAGCCCAAATTCGGCAAATCGTTTTGGAAAATCAATTTTGAATCAAAAGCGCCAAACATGGACTGCTTTGCCAGATTTCAGAGTCGCCATCTAAATATTTTATTTTGGGAAATTTAGGAAACCTTGACTCATGCCAAAGGCCACGTGTCCGTCATCACCAAAGTTGCCTTGGCTCGGAAACTTAGGTACGAGAGGGGAAGGTCCTGAAATGAGCACCCCCACTCGCCCGATCAAAGATCGGCCTCTACTAACATGATATGTTGTTTTTGAAAACACATGTGTTCTTATTCCGGTTATTAATCTAGAATTACTACGTGATGCGCACAGCATACAAGTATAGACTAAATTACTCAATTTGGAACAAAACATCTCATGTTTGTTTGTGAAAATGGTTTGAAAGTGCTACTCGTAAGTAGGCTAAGGCGCGGATTTGCCACTCTCAAGTGGGCTTAAAACAACATGATTTGCCACTCCGCAAAGTGGGCTTAAAACGCACATTTTGATGAATTGTTCCAATTCAAGTAATGAAACCTTCATCCACAGACATTCATGCAGTTAATCATTTAAGCAAATAGCCTCATGGCAAGCATGCTATCATGGCAACACTTACACTCATGCAAGGATGCTCAAGTGTAAACACTTACAGTGTACTCCAAGCCAAAACAGAAGCTAATTAGAAATCAATGCATGATCCTAACTATGTAGAATGCCTAATGCAACATATGCAAAATGCAACTAAATAGGCTCGGCTGTCTAAGATGGCATATGAATGCAACACTCGATAACATGCTTTGAAACACGTATTCAAGTAAGTGTATTGAAATACAATGCAGTTTGAATGATGCGCCGAGCCCGGTGCATGCAACACGAATGAATGATGCACGCATGCAAAGCATAAGTATGCTAATTGAAACATGCCCTAAAACTAACCATCAAAAGCGGTTAAGTAAAAGGGAGAAAGAAATGGGGGTTGGAAGACATGCACACACGCACGCATGCACCCTTATTACAACAATACGCCCTCTCGCAGGAGGGTCCGAATGAAAGAGAGCTAACTAGCTACGCTAATTAAGTTAACTATTACAAACCAACTAATTAACTAACTATTCTAGCTAATTAATTACAACACAGTCGAATAACTAGCTAATCTAAGCTAATTAGTTACAAACCGAATTAATCAATTAGCTAATCCAAGCTAATTAGAATATTACAAAATGAACTAAGTTAAATTAATTACAGCACATATAATTAACTACAACTAGCTAACAAAGAGATAAATGGCCTCGCGGGCGAGGGAGATATGCATGCTCGGTTGCGTCCTCCCGGAAATCCACCGCCTTGCCTCAAGATGCCTCTGTTTGCACACTTTTGACTTCTGAAAATTGTGCCAACCTCCAGATTGCTTCTGTTTGATCCCAGGAACATGCTGAGGGATGATCGGCCATGATTGGTGGTAATCGGCCAGTACTGGTGGCCGGTCGGCTAGGGCATGTGGTCGGTCGGCCACTGATTCCTGCAATTTCTCCTTTTGCTGCAACAGAGCACAAACAGAGGGATGACAGTGTATTTGCAAGGAAATGTATGTACTATTGCACTCCTTATCATGTCTCAAGCTCAAAGGAGTGTAGCACTTGGCTCTCAAGCCACCAACCAAGCATCTCATTGCATGGTGGCCGAGGACCAAGCTTGCACCATGTTGATGAATGTACAAACAACACACAAAGAGCCTCCACCCTATCATGCACAATCAAGGGGGACGGCGACCAAGAAATGTGATACGTTTCATCACTTCAAGTATGAAACGTCCCACATTTCTTGTGTTTGGATTAACGTCCGATCCAAGCACGATGCAGTGCAAACAAGATGCTTATCTTTCATATGTTTTAGTTGGTTCATTTTGTTTACACATTTTACATTACCAATCCATTCCTTAATTGGTTAAGTCCAATGCAAGAGTCCACTAATGGGAAAGATGGCTTAAGCCATAAGCATCTTAAGCATGAAAGAAGCCTCATGCTTTTGGTTGGTAGAAACCCTCAAGAGAAGGCTAAAACCATTAGGCATGAGAGCCTCCATTCCATGCTCAAGCCAACAAGGGGCTTAAGACCACTTTCAAGGCAAATGAAAGAGTGAAGCGTGGAGTGCAATGACATGTATTTCAGTACTGAAATGGCATGCAAAATGACTTAAAATCATGCAAATGATGCATACAAGACATGCTTGAAGTCAAAGGCATTGAAACTAGCAAAGAGCGTAGCACTATAGGCATACAATACTAAGCCTAAATGACCAAACCAACCTTGGACAGAGGTTAAATATGCCAAAACAGTGGTTGAAAAATGCTAAGATCAAGGCATATAACACAAGGAAAACATGCTCATTTGATGGCTCGCAAACAAGGCGTGAAGGCACAGCTCTCAAAAGCTTTTGAGGAGTGGAATATGTGAGAGTGTGGCAGTAATATATGCTCTGAAATTACATGCTAAATGATGCCAAAACATGCAATCATCACATACACAACATGTTAAAGGCCTCAAAACTCAAAGCTAGTCAAGGCCCTTTACACTACAACTATGCAAGGCAAGCCTCAAAGGGCCAAGACTACTTCAAATAGAGCTTAAGCATGCTATATCAGTATCTGAAATATGTTGGAGCCAAGCCAAAACATGCTAGATCAATAGGCTAAAACATGGAGCATGCTAGGCTAGTGAACAAAATTGCACTACAAGTGTATAAAGCATGCAAGATATGACCAAACCAGCCAAAAACAGAGTTAAAATAGGTCCAAAAAGTCACAAAAACAAGCTCAAACTGAGCCTCAAGAAGGGAGAAATACATGCTCATTTGATAGGCCAACAACACATGCATGCAAGACAAGAGGAGGGGGGAGCACCCCCTCCTATTTTGGCCCTCAAAACAAGTTTTCTACCACTGAAATTCCTCTGGAATTCAGTGGTTTTAAGGCCAAAAACAAGTTGTTTGTAAAGCTTGAAAGTTAGCTCAAAAGGCCTTACAAGCCAAGGAGCAAAAGAGAGGAAACACCCCCTAGCCAAACAAGGCTTAAACCACCATTTTAGAACCTCAAAATTAGAGTTTTTTATGGTTCAAAACCAGCCCCAAAATAGTCCAAAACAATGGGAAAAGGGGGATAAAGAAAGTGTGTAAAAACAAGCTTGAAATGGAGAAATGCTTACCCTTGAAGCACAGTAGCAAAACAGCCAAAATTCTGAGCTTAAACTAGCTTTGAGAGCTCAAAATAGGCTCCAAGGGACCTCAACCCAAAGATATACAACTTTGATAAAGGATGCCTAGGCAAAGGAGAGGTGTATCTCCAAGTGTATCTCTTGTATGCACACAAGGGCAAGAGAGAAAGCAAACTAGAGAGAAAGACTGAAATTTAGCTCTGAAATTTCTAGAGAGAGAGAGAGGACTTTTTAGAGAGAGAGGCTCCCAAAATTGCTTCTCTTGTCCTTTTTCAAAATGATAGATATTGCCTTCATATATTGCAATTCAAGAGCTTTTGGTCGAAAATATCTGAATTGGGACAACTGGAGCTTGTGTGGAATAGCTGGAGGGAAAAGATCTGCAAATTCTGAGTTTTCTGGGCATTTCTGGCTGATCGGCCATCTTTTTGGCCGACCAGCTACTTTGTTGGCCGACCAGCTACTAATGTTGGCCGACTGCAAATTCTGCTCTGCAGGTCCGACTTCAAATGGGCATAACTCCTTCATCTAGACTCCTTTGCAGGTCATTCTTGTGTCTAAAATGAAGCCCCAAAAGTAAGCTTTCCAATGGTGGCATCCTCACCTCAAAATTTCAGGTGTGCTAAGAGATATCCCTCTTTTAGTGAAGACTGCTCATTTCCGGCTTAATCGGATTGATGCCTAACTTCAACCAACCATATCTCCCCCATCCGGACTCGACTTTAGGAGATTCTTGAGTGTAAAATGAAGCCCTAGAAGTCTTCTTTCCAACGGTGTGGCCTCATAGCTTAAATCCAAGTATACAAAAGGATAAGCCCGATTTAGCGAGGACTGCTCGTCTCTCTCTTAACGATTCATACCCAACTTCTTCCTCAACTAGGTTTCTTCCCTCGACTCCTCTTTTCTTCAACTTCAAACCCTAGATACGGTGTTTTGAAAGATTTTTCAAAGATTTCACCTCCTTTTCATTCATTTCCACTTTGTCCTTGCTCGGTTTGCCAAAAAATGCAACATTTAACAAAATGCAAGCGTCAGAACATCGCAGAAACTTTGTTTCAAAAATGTTTTAAAAGAGAGGGTTTTAAGGTCTAAAATCTTTAGTCAAAATAGTTTTAGTCCAAAAATGGGGTGTAAGGTTGGGATTTGACTCTCTCCTTGCCACAAAAATTGAACCTGTGCACTGCACACCTCATCACCAAGTAAACAATTAGTAGCGCCCAAGTCTTAAGGGCGGTCAAAAATGGGTTGTCTACAGTTGCCCCTCTTTGACAGAGCTCAGAGTCATGAAATGACGTGAGTGAATGTCAAAGTCCAGAGATGACCCATTTTTGACAAGGCCGAAGACTTGGACAAACAAGCAAAATACAGATGCAGTTGGTTGAACCTGCAGGTTGCTTACGTATCCCTTTGCAAAGAATCAAACCAGCGTAGTTCAAGGGCAAGATGCAAACGATACAATACAACAAAACAAATGTAAATGATATACAATGTAACGAATCAATGCAAATGATATGCAATGTAATTGAGATAATGAAACCACAAACAGTGCAAAACCACATAAATATTATAAAGGGATAGAGATGCAAAGTCAAACTACGTTTAACACAGAAAAGATGCCGGAATCCTCAAACCACAATTCTCTTAGTGGAATAGGCGTGTGCACAGGCAGAACTATGTGTTTCACAGAAAGAAACAAGTAATTGGGTGGCATGATATAAGTGAGGAATGATCTGCTAAGGAAAGATCGTGATCCTACATGCTGAATGCAACGAAACAAAGTACAATGCAATTGATGCAATGGATGCAGTGAATAAGGCACGCAGCCAAACCACATTTCTACCTATAAAAGGCATAGACACAAGACAGACCACGTCTGACACAGAAATGGTGCCGACACCCTCAAACCACAATTCTCTTAGTGGAATAGGCACGTACACATTATCACAGAACCATGCTTTAATAAGGAAAAAGTATGAGCACATACCAAACTAAGCTTAACATGAAAATGATGCATGATAACATGGATATGATGCAATAGATGTAACAGACAGTACAGTAGACGCAAAAGGGGGACATACTCCAACCATGCGAAAATTATGAGAGGAGGAAAAACAAATCCCAAACATGCCGAAATCGTGTCAGAAAAGGAACACTCTAACCACGCTGAACTCGTGAGAAGAGGTCCGAAAACAACAATCAGGGGCGCACTCGACGCAACCTGAGATAAATTCCAAACACGCTGAAATCGTGTGAGGAAAGGAACACTCTAACCATGTTGAAATCGTGAGAAGAGGTCCGAAAACAACCACTCAGGGGCGCCCTCGACGCAACCTGAGATCAATTCCAAACACGCTGAAATCGTGTGAGGAAAGGAATACTCAAATCACGCTGAAATCATGAGAAGAGATCCGAAAACAACCAATCAGGTGCGCGTTCCATGCATCCTGAGATAAATTCCAAACACGTTGAAATCGTGTGAGGAAAGAGACACTCTGATCACGCTGAAATTGTGAGAAGAGGTTCAAGGAAAAGCAATCAGGAGCGCATTCCACTCATCCTGAGATAAGTTCCAAACACGCCGAAATCGTGTGAGGAAAGGAGCACTCTAACCACGCTGAAATCGTGTGAGGAAGGGAACACTCTAACCACGCCGAACTCGTGAGAAGAAGAAAACAAATTCCAAACACGCTGAAATCGTATGAGAAAGGGAAAACTCTAACCACGCTGAACTCGTGAGAAGAGGAAGAAAACAAATTCCAAACACACTGAAATCATGTGAGGAAGGGCATACTCTAACCACGCTGAACTCGTGAGAAGAGGAAAACAAATTCCAAATATGCTGAAATCGTGTGAGGAAGGGCACACTCTAACTATGCTGAACTCGTGAGAAGAGGAAGAAAACAACTCGGGAGCGCGTTCCACGCATCACCCGGGGGACAACGATCCTAAACGCTGCTCAGCGTAAAAGGATAACAGACACAAGATAGCACAAGATACAAATAAATGCAATAAGTGCGATGATATGATACATGTTACAAGTAATGTAGAGCATGATGTCTAGAGAATGCAATAAACAAACAAAGCGGTGCTTTAGAAAGCACCTTATGGAGCGAGTGGCGATGAACCGCTCTACTCTGACGGGGATCTCCCCTTGTGTTCTTCGAACTCTTACCTTGTGTTCTTCGAACTCTTACATTCAACTCATCGTACAAAGGTCCTGAAATGCTGACAAGGGGTAACCTCTGCATGTAGAAGCCACGGATGCCGCTTGTCTTCCTGATCATATTCACAACTTTCTTTATTCTCCAACGGGGTGACAGACTAGGTTGGTTTAGTATCCAGAATCGAAGCGTATACCCGCTACCTCAACCTATGGGGCTTCCATACAGATTTCAAGCCGGTGACACACCCTTGGGTATTTAAACCAGACTTTAGTCTCAGAAATTCCAAACCTTTGCGTTCTAGGCATCAGCCATTCGAACTCTAGTTTCCACCATCGCAGTTGGTCTCCTAGGAACTCATTGCAAACACAGCCAAGATGCCTCTGGCAGGGAAACGGTGCTCAGGGAGAGCACTTCTGATCGCCATTCTGGCTTGAAACAGGCTTGAGCTTGAGCTTAAGATAGAGGCACACTCATACTTCGGAGCATTGACAAGGCTTGAGGAGGTGCAAATGGAATGCAATCTCAGAATTTGCTGAAGTTGAAACACACTAAGATGCTCCAAATTTTCCCTCTTTTCTTTTGCTTTGCAGTTTGGAACCTATGTAGCTTCAGATAGGTCTTTGTTTTACTGTTCTCACATGAACTGGGTTAAACCCTGCAGTTTTATGAAAGAACAAATCCTGTTTTGCACAAATGTGGAGAATGGCACAGCACTCTGAACACAAAATGATTTTTTTTTTTGAAATTGAGAAGTGAGTTCTTAACCGGGTATTGAGCCTACAACCGACCACAGCATAACACGTCTCAACAAAGGGAAAGACAAAGGCAAAACAAACTAAACGACCCAACAAAGGAAAAACAAAGGTAAAACAACCTAAACCCATCACTCGAAACGACTCAAAACAAGAATCGAGACAAACAAAAAAAACAAACACACACAACACTCAGATGTGTTCCAATGGCGAGCGACCTCTCAGTTCACGAGGAGCCTATTTCTTTGGGTATTGTTTCCCATCCTTTCTCATTTGTGATTCTCACATCACTTTGGCACTCAATCTCTTTTTCTCTGAAAAGCCCTTTTCTCATTTTTGCTCTCAGCGCACATCTTTCTATTCTTCAATCTCTCTGATTTTTTTATCCCTCCCCTGGGTGGTTGACGGATAAACAGGAAGTTGTGGGCTCTTGCCCCTAGTATTCAACTAGAGTCTCATTCTTTCGTTCACAACAGTGAGCTTCCCCACAAAAGGGTTGTGATACAACTGGGTATGCAGTAGATCTACAACTGACAGCGGTTGACAACGCTGTTGGCCAATTTGAATGTGATCAGACCTGTCTAGATGAGGGAGTGGAATGTCCTGCTCCATTTCCAGTTCGTGCTTCGCACTTGGCTTGATACCTCGCTGCTGGGAGGATGTGAGAGCTTTCGGCCCTTTGCTTGTTAGCTTCAGTTGTGCCCTTTCTGGCGAATATGGTGCCCTTTTCGGCAAGTATGTAGGCAATGGGGAAAAGACAGAAAACCTGACTCGACTATGCCCCAGTCCATCATTTTGACCATTTTTTGTTTTTTGGCTTCCTACTAAAATAATTTTAATCAATATGAGAGTTAGATTAACATACTTGTTCGATTTTCTGATTTGAAATCATGCAAGTTAGGTTGCGAGCACTGGAAATTTTCCTTTTTCGGGTCCAAGAAATGGTTCAGTTTTGGAAAAATGGAGCAATTTTCGAGAAATTAGTCAACTTCATTAAAAATTCTCAAAACTTGTTTTTACAAATGGCCACTGCTCGACCAACACAGAATCTACTCTTGAGATGCACAACCTCAGATCTAAAATAATGAAAAATTGCCCCTTGTCTAAATGGCACTGCACAGCACCAAATCTAGCAACGAAAAGTTGCCCCTTGTTTGAATGGCAACTCACGGCAACGGAAAGTTGCCCCTTGTCTGAATAGCGCCGTAGCATACTGTAACCAGTCCTCATAGTGACAATCACCACCGAATACTTAGATACAGCGAAGACAAAGATGACCCGTTCAATCTCATGGACAGGACAGTTAAATTTGAAGTGTTTACGGCTGGACTTCAGAATGAAGTTGCCTACGTATCCCGAAGATGGGAATCAAGCCTTACGTAGTTCGGGGTTAAGGTACACTCGGGTATTAACCTCTCCTTTTGCGCTCTGACTTTTGCCAAGGCCGCCTTTCCTGGTTTTCAACCTTGCGAGCTCTGTTTTTCTTTTCTTTTCATTTCTTTTCTTCTTTTCTTCTTCTTTTTCTTTTCATTTTCATTGCTTTTTTTTTCCTTCATTTTTTCATTTTTCTTCTTTTTCTTTTTCTTTTTCTTTTCTCTGCTCTAATTTTTGCCTAGGTCGCCTTCCGGGTTTTCGACCCAACGAGCCTTTCAAGATAAAAAAAAAAGTTCAACTTTGTCCATGTTGATTGTTCGCAGGATCTCGAAGCCATCTGAATCTAGGAGAATGACTGATGTTCACTGATGATGTAGAAGTCCATCCAATGGGGTTGAAGTTACCCCTAGTGTTATGGATAGGAACTCGGTTGTCCTTCAGCAATAAACTTTATTCTCTCAGATTTGGCTTTCTTGCCAGTCTTCCTTAACTTGCGAAATGACCCATCCTTGACTCTTCGAGCACATCTAACCTTTTTTGCCCCTAGTTCAAGGGCTAATTCTGATCTAGCTTTGCAAGATTCCTTTTGATCATATCTGACCTTCTTGCCCCTAGTTCGAGAGCTACTTCAAATCTAGCCTGGCGGGCCTCTCTTGATGTCAAACGACCTTATTGCCCCTAGTTCATGGGCTGCTTTAAATCTGGCCATGCAAGGCTTATATTGTGGTTGATCTTTGAACATTCTGAATCCAAGTTCAAGGTTTGAAAGCAAAAGGGGTTGAGTCTTGAGGCTGAGAGCAATCCTATGCTGCACAATCTCAAGAGCGATTCCACACAGGTCTTCGCAGGACCACGCAAAACATTTTTTGAAATCTTTTAAGAAAACAACTAGTCGCTCACGCTGAAGACAATGTAGAACCAATCTGGATCAAGCCAAGATCCTTCTCAGTACTCACATTAACAAACATGATCTCATTCACTAAGGGCTTAGCATGCCTCTCTTCCTCTCAGTTTGATCAAATTTTGCAAATCTAGAGGAATTCCTTCCTCTTTGTTTTCAACACAGTGTTCAAAAAGTTTTGAAAAAAACTTAGGTCAATGCAATGATTTCAAGGCACAGAAAAGTAGATGAAAAGCATTGCCGTTTCATTCAAATCTTCTGGCGCAACTGGCTTCATGGTAGAAACAGACTTAAAAGAAAGAGTGAAAATCACTGCTGTTTTATTCAGATCTTCTGGTGCAACTGGCTCAATGGCAGAAACAGATGTAACAGAAAGAGTGTAAAAGACAAACACCAAACAAGACAGTGATGTCCGAGGTAACATCCCCGAAATCACCCGACTCTAACACAATAGGACTGACTCGATACAACAAGACAAACTCAACTGACTCAGTACAAAAAGACTGACTTAATACAACATAACGAGACTGACCCAACACCCAAGTCAGAAAGTACAAAAACTAGCATTTACACATTGCTCAAAATAGTGCGTGCCATCCCCATATCTGGAGTAAACTGAGCGCCATCCGTAGGTGGTTTATCCCCCGATCAAACGATCACATTATCCCCCCAAGTTCACTGATCCAGTGCCGATAGACTTTACAGAGCCTAGTGCGACGATGACCTTGTTGTCAATCAGATCCTGAATTTCGTGGCAAAGACGAAAATACATGTCAGTGTCATGGCCGGCTTGTTGATGGAAGACACAGTAATTGGCCAAGTTGTATGAGGGAGGGAGGTTATTTGGTAATGGCCGCGACTCCAGGGGCTTGAGATGGCCTTGTCCTATAAGGATTTGGAAAGCTTTGGACAAAGTCATGTAGAGGGGATTGAAGACCCTCTGGCCTCGAGGTGGGTACTTCAAGGTTTGTGGAGTTTTGCTGGATGCACCAGCAAAGGGATTGGTAGGCGCTGACTGGGTTTGCTGATCTCTTCCGAGTACAAGATTAGAGCTGAGAGGAACATTTCTGGTATGACATCTCTTTTTTTGGCTTGCCCCTTGATTCAAAGTGCTCTTATCCTGAGTGGCAAAAGTGTCATCCACAGTTTTTGCAACAACTGCGAGCACTTGCTATTTGTTCAGTCCCTCAACAGCCCATTGAAGGTGTTCATGGGGACCAATACCTGCCCCTACCTTGTTCTTTCCACTCGCCTCTACTTTACCAAGGGATCGGGTCGCTATATCAAAGCGGAGCCCAGTTGTTGTCGACATGTCATTGCCCAGACCTGGGATGGCTTTAGGTTGGCCATTTTCAATTGCAGCTTGTCCCAAGATTGGAGAACCTTTTCTGGCATGTGATGTAGTTGATGACGGAGCCAATATCCCAAAGGCCAGATCTGCCACAGTTCTCTGAAGATCTTCAATCATTTTCATCAGCTTAGAAGTAGTGGGTTCACGGGTTTGAGATGATTGGGGTTCAAAAGCATCCATCATGCACAATTCCCTGCTTTCTGGAATGAACACCTCAGGCTTGGGTAGATGGGTCGGGGTGATGTATACACTAGGGTCATAGGTGGATGGCAGTATATGGATTAGATTGAGATGTAAAGGTGATGGGTCAATACTAGCCCGAGGTCCTTTTGGTGGAGTTATGGTCCCTTCATCAATAAGATCCTGAATCTTATGACAGAGACGGATGCAACGGTTAGTATCATAACCCTGTTGTTGATGATAGGCACAGTATTTAGCTGGGTCATATCTTGGTGGAAGAGGATTTGGAAGGGGTTGGGGTTCTAGGAGTTCTAGGTGCCCTTCTTCTTGCAGCATTTCCAAAGCTTGAGAGAGACTCATGTAAAGAGGATGGAATTTTCGGGCTTAGGGCCAAGTTAAAGTGGCTGGTTTTTGGCCATTGAGGGAAGTGGTGATAGAGTCTACTTCTGAGCACTTCACAGCTGTGCTACCATCAGTAGTAGCATTGGAATTGCGAGCAACATTCTTTGTCAAAGGCTCATTATCTTCCGCAAAGATTCCTTGTCTGATGGCATCCTCAATTTGAATCCCCATTTCATGAAGGGCTAGAAAGGTAAACAGAGGTAGAACGACCATCTTTTGCAGCAACTTGCCATGCAGATTCCGAACAATCATCCTGATTTGATCTTTGTCGGAAGGCCTTGTAGTCATCATTGAGGCCTTTGCTCTCCATCTCGTCACGAACTCTGAGAAACCCTTCTTTGGCTCTTGGCGGGTGACTTCGAGATCACGAGTTGTGACCTCGATCTGTGTGTTGTAGGAGTATTGAGCAATAAAGGCCTTGTAGACACCCCATTTTTGACCGCCCTTAAGACTTGGGCGCTACTGATGGTTTACTTGGCGGTGAAAGGTATGCAGGGCAAAGGTTCAATTTCTTCGGCAAGAGGGGAGTTAAATCCTAACCTCACACCCCATTTTGGACCAAATCTATTTTCGATGGTTTTTAGACCTTAAAATCCTCTCTTTCAAAATATTTTTGAAATGATGTTCCTACGATGTTCCGAGGCTCGCATTTTGTCAAATGTTGTGCTTTTCGGTAAACTGAGCAAGGACAAAGTGGAAATGAATGAAAGAGATGTGAAATCTCTGAAAAATCTTTCAAAACACCTTGTTTAGGGGTTTGGAGTTGAAGAAAAGAGGAGAAGAGAGAAGAAACCAAGTTGGAGAAGAAGATGGGCATGAATCGCTAAGAGAGAGTCAAGCAACCCTCGCTAAATCAGGCCTCTCTTTTTGAATACTTGGATTTCAGCTATGAGGCCATCACCGTTGGAAATCTTACTTCCGGGGCTTCATTTTGCACTCAAGAATCTCCCAAAGCCGAGTCCGGATGGGGGAGATATGATTGGTTGAAGTTGGGCATCATTCCGGTTGGACTGAAACTAATTGGCTTCACCAAAAGAGGCATAACTTTTTGCATAGTTGGAATTTTGATGCAAGGTTGCCATCATTAGAAAGCTTACTTCCGGGGCTTCAATTTGGACACAAGAATGACCTGAAAAGGAGTCCATATGAAGGAGTTATGCTCATTTGAAGTTGGATCTGCAGAGCAGAATTTCCTGTCGGCCACAAATATGTGCTGTCGGCCACAAAAGTAGCAGATCGGCCAAATAAGTAGCAGACCGGCCATCACAAGTAGCAGACCGGCACTAAAGATGGCCGATCAGCCAAAAGTGACCCAAATTCATTTTTTTTGAAGATATTTCATCTCCAGCTGTTTCCAGCAAGCTCCAGCTGTCCTATAATCAGATATTTTCGACCAAAAGCTCATTTGTGCTATATATGAACCTATATCTCCCATTTTGCAAGATAGAACTTCTTGGGCAAGTTTGGGAGCCTCTCTCTCTAAAAAATCCTCTCTCTCTAGAATTTTCAGACAAAAACTTCTGCCTCTCTCTCTAGAGCCTCTCTCCATTGCCCTTTTGTGCATAGAAGTCCATAGAAGTAGAGAAATACTTCTTGTTTGCATATACTTCCTTCATCAAAGTTGATCACCATTGGCTTGAGGTCCCTTGGAACCTATTTTTGGGCTGATTGAAGGTTGTTTGGCTCAGAAAAGTGATTGTTTTGCTGCTGTCCTTCAAGGTTCTTCAAGGGTGAGAAACTACCCTCTTTATTCCCCATTTTTGCACAAGCTTTTAGCCTATCTTGCATGCTGTTTTGAGCTTAACTTATAATTGATAAAAGTTCTAATTTTTCATGCTTTTGATCTTTGTTTAAGATCACTTTTGTGTTTGGGGTTGTTTATCCCCTCTTAGGCGTTGTTTGGCCTCATTTTTGTGCCTTTTTTGTGAGCTTCGGGACCACCTTGTATTGGCCTTCTCACCAGAGGGATTTCAGTGGTGGGGATGGTGTTTTGAGGTCCTAAGAAGGAGAGGGCCATCCCCTCTCCTTGTTGTCTTCCATACTTGTCATATTTGCCTCACATGTGAGCACCTTTGTTAAGTTCATGTTGGCCATGTCTTAGCTGGTATTTGTGGTTATTTTTCTGTCATATGCCACTGTTTTTTCCTATCTTGGTCATTCCATGCTTGGTTTATACACTCGTAGTGTAAATTTTGCAAACTAGTCTTATATTCTTCATGTTTGAGCATGTCCTTCTAGCTCATGTTGACCTCATTTCAGTGGGTTTTTGGGGTTGTTTTAGCATGTCATAACTCTGTCTAAAGTTGGTTTAATAGCTCCTTACGTACACCATGCACTTGTAGTGCATTTCCATGAAATTGCCCTAACATGCTTTGTGCTTTGAGCCTTGTTTTTAGCATAATTTTGGCTTGACCCAAAGAAGATTTTAGCCTTGTTTTACCATGCTTAAGGTCTGTTTGGTGTTGTTTTGGTCATGCTTGCACTGTTTTGTATAGCCATGGTTCAACCTAGCTTGTTGGCTTTGAATGTCCAAGTCATTAGTATGCATTGCTAGGACTATTCTTATGATTTGGCATCATTCCATATGATATATCAATGCATATTTCATGGTCATACACTTGCATTTGTCACTCTTTCATTGCTTTGAAGAGTTGTTGCTTTGTGTTTCAAGAATGGACCATTGTGCATGCCTTTATGCTTAGGCCTTTAGGATGCCATCTTAGTGGGTTTTTGGGCTTATTTTGACATGACATAACTCTGATTTTCATTGGTTAAGCCATGCCATGTTTGGTTGTAGTAGGTGTAGTGTAGCACCCCTTTGTTGGCCTTGCATGCCTCATGTTTTGTGCTCACCTTTCTAGCATGTTTTGGCCACATTCCATGCATGTTCTAGCCTTGTTTTGGTCTACCTTGGGACTGTTTTGGTTCATCTTGGCCCTTTGGGGCTTGGTTGATATGGCCTTGGTACAAGCTCCTTGGCTAGCTTTGAGCTTTAAGTCCATTAAGCATGTTTGCTTTCATGATTTTTGCATGCTTTGCATTTACATGGTCCACTACCATTGCATACTTGTTCCAAGATGTGTTATTGCATGCTTCCTCCATTGTATTGGTGATTGCATGTTTGGGCTGTTTGCATGATTCTTGACATGCTCATGTTACATTGACTTAGCTTGTATGCTTAGGTTGATCGCATTAGGTTGCCTTGCTCATGTTGCATTACATTAGTTGCATGTTTT
The DNA here is from genome assembly GCA_030407325.1 of Camellia japonica. NCBI lineage: Eukaryota > Viridiplantae > Streptophyta > Magnoliopsida > Ericales > Theaceae > Camellia > Camellia japonica. The sequence continues at coordinate 99,879,394 of JAPPVO010000032.1, forward strand.
GCATTGTATTTGGCACACATGCATTGCATTTTGTTTGGTTTAAGGTGTCAAACCAAAGATGAGGAGCGAGGGACGTTAGTACTTGAAGTGACGAAACGTTTCTCAATCCTTAGTCGCCGACGCTCTTGATCCAAGCATGATAGAGCTCTAGGCATTCATATGTTTCATTGCATTCATTCCACATTAATTTGCACACTTGGCATCTTTGGCCATCATGCATTAAAATGTGTGATTGGTGGCCCGAGGGTCAAGAGCCATACTCCCTTGAGTTCATAGCATGATAGGGAGAGTGGTTGTGCACACATTGTCTTGTAAATGCCTTGCCATGCACTGTCTGTCCTCTGCTGCAACAAAAACAGTTTTCTGTAGGAATAGATGGCCGGTCGGCCATCTCCAGAGCCGGCCGGCTATGCATTGTTGGCCGATGGCCCCACTTTTGGTCGATGACCATCCTTTCATGGCCGGTGGTCCTATCTCTTGGCCAGTGACATCTCGAAGTGCTCAGGGAGTGGTTTAGAAGCAGCCTTGGGACTTGTGCATCTTTCAGAGGCATAAAACAGTGCAAACAGAGGCAACATGTGGCATGGCAACGGGTTTCCGACCGGGGCGAATCGAGCATGCATCATCCAATCATTTCGAGGCGGAGCTGCGGCGGCCTCTTTAATTTCATACTTAGATTGTTTTGTAATTAATTTGTTAATTAATTAAAGGTTTTGTAATATTTAATTAGCTAGGGTAGTTGATTAATTATTCGGTTTGTATTATTTATTCGGACCCTCCGTCGAGAGGGCGAATTTGTAATAAATGTGTGTGCGTGTGTGAATGTCTTCCAACCCCACGTCTTTCTCCTTTCTATTTACCTGCTTTCAATGGTTAGTTTTAGGTCATGTTTCAATTAGCATACTTATGTCAGCATGTTTGCATACATTCATTCGTATTGCACGCACCGGGCTCGGCGCATCATACTAATTGCATAGTATTTCAAATTCCAACTTGAATACGTGTATCGAGTTGTCGCATTTCACATGACATTATTAGATTAGCCGAGCCTATTCTAGTTGCATTTTGCATGCGTTGCATTAGCCATCTTAACATGGACTAGGATCATGCATGATTTCTAACTAGTTCCTTGTTTTGGCTCGGAGTACACTGTGAGTGTTTATGCTTTAGTATCTTGCATGTGTGTAACTGTTAACATGATAGCATGCTTGCCATGAGGCTAATTACTTATGTGATATGACTGCCTGAATGCCTGTGGGTGAAGGTTGGATTACTTGCGAGTAGCAAAATTCAAAACCCTTTCCAAACAAACGGATATGCGATACTTTGTTCCAAGTTAGGCGATCTAGTCTATACTTGTTTTGCTGTGCGCATCACGTAGTAAAGGTTAGCCAATTAACCGGAATAAGAACGCATGTGTTTTCAAAAACAAGATATCATGCTTAGTACAGGCCGATCTTCAGATCGGGCGAGCGGGGGTGCTCATAGTTGACCTTCCCCAATCGTACCCAAGTTCCCGAGCCAAGGTAACTTTGGTGATGACGGACACGTGGCCTTAGGCAACGAGTCAGGGTTTCCTAAATTTCCCCAAAAGTAAAATATTTAGGTGGCGACTCTGTATCTGGCAAAGCAGTCCATGTTTGGAACTTCTTTTTTAAAAATCAGTTTTCCAAAACGATTTGCCGGATTTGGACTCTTTGGTGATTTATCGGTCTCGGATTGCACTTTGCGGGATTAGATTCAGAACCGTGACATTTGAGTCCGAACTGTAGTAAGCCCAAATGAATAAAACAGGACTTTCTCTCGGGACGTTCGGGGACATCTACAGGCCTCAGCCAACTCTTCCCAGTTCTGTTTCACAGAGTCCTCCAATTTCGCATACCAGATTGCGGCTATCCCAAGCATGGTTCGGCCGAAGAGAGACAATTTCTGGGCTATGGTCAAACCCATTGGCCTCAAGATATCAGAAAATAGGTGGAGGAGCACCATTGGGTCTCCAGAGCCATTGAAGCAGTCGATACGCGGCATTTTAAACCGCTCCGGTAAGGTAACTGCAGATTCAGTATACCTGTCCTCTAAATCTAGGATGGAGTTCACTCCTTATGCTCGTTTGAATAACTTCTCCAGTTTATTGATCTTAAGTGCAGTTGGGTCAACCTCACATTCAAAGGGAGCTTCGCTTTGATGGACAGGAGCTTTAGAGGCCTGTGCTGGGATTGGCTTCGCCGGATTGCCTTAAGTCTCTTGGACATTAGCAGTATGGGCAGTGGCTCCGGGTGTCGGGTTACCCGTGGGAGGTGCGTGAGATACAGAGGCCGCAGGCAGCTGTGGTTGTTGTTGTTGTAGCCTGTTTATCATTTCGGCCTGACGAGCCGTGACTTTAGCCTGATGGACTACGTCCTGCTGCAATGCCTCGATTGTCTATTGCAGGTGCTGTATCTGTTTTTCCACACTGGCTGGGGGATATTGAGCCATGGGAATGGGTGATTGATCCTGTGCTGAGCTGAATGCAGACAACTGTTCCCAGACCAGACTAGACCCGAGCAAACTGAGGTGTGACTGCTGTAGAAATTGTACTAGCGAATTCTGCCTGAACCTCCCTCGTCTTGTAACCGATGGGGGTGAGGTAAACACAGGTTGCTTCTGAACCAATTTTGACCTGACAAAGTCAATCAACACAAGTCCGGTGTACTCGAGGGATATTGGAGTCTTCTGAAGCTATGGTTCCAAGACTACCTTGCAAAAGAGAAAATAGACAACATCTCAACCTGGTTTCACAAAAACGGATATGAGCATAGCTGAATGACTGTGCTCTCTACTGAATTCTGCCCCAAAACAGATACCAAATTTGCAACTGATATGCATACCCTGTGCAGTTTCACTGCAAAACACATACCAGGTAAAAAGAGCCAAAACACCCCTATGAGGGGGGAGGGTTTCCCTGTCCTATTTTGTCAGGAACTAGGGTTTCACTACGCACGCATGTGGTTTCAAACAACCTAAATTCGGGTAAACAACATGTCCTAGTTTGGAATGGTCTCTATGGCTTCCGATATGCACTAGGCCGAATGATCAAAAAGAGTGCCTCGGCAAAGCCAAGGTTCGTGTTTCCATCGTGGCAGAGCCCGTAACCGGTCAGCCTTACGGCACGCTTTTCCAAGCGAGCCTCCGGCAAACACTGTGACTTAAGCGCACCAATGCAAATGTAATGCAATTAAATACATAAGTGTAGACAAAACAACATATCATGAGTTCGAGTCAAGTTCTCTAAATCCCCAACAGAGTCGCCAGAAACTGTAGACCGCCCGAACTCGCCCCGCGCGCCCCCCTTTCGGAGAGGGCGCGAATTTGGGTTCATAGCTACTACAGTTCGGACTCCTGTCACGGTTCTGAATCTAATCTCACAAAGTGCAATGTAAGACTGATAAATCACCAAAGAGCCCAAATTCGGCAAATCGTTTTTGAAAATCAATTTTGAATCAAAAGCGTCAAACATGGACTGCTTTGCCAGATTTCAGAGTCGCCACCTAAATATTTTATTTTGGGAAATTTAGGAAACCCTGACTCGTGCCAAAGGCCACGTGTCCGTCATCACCAAAGTTGCCTTGGCTTGGGAAATTGGGTACGAGAGGGGAAGGTCCTGAAATGAGCACCCCCGCTCGCCCGATCAAAGATCGGCCTCTACTAACATGATATGTTGTTTTTGAAAACACATGTGTTCTTATTCCGGTTATTAATCTAGAATTACTACGTGATGCGCACAGCATACAAGTATAGACTAAATTACTCAATTTGGAACAAAACATCTCATGTTTGTTTGTGAAAATGGTTTGAAAGTGCTACTCGTAAGTAGGCTAAGGCGCGGATTTGCCACTCTCAAGTGGGCTTAAAACAACATGATTTGCCACTCCGCAAAGTGGGCTTAAAACGCACATTTTGATGAATTGTTCCAATTCAAGTAATGAAACCTTCATCCACAGACATTCATGCAGTTAATCATTTAAGCAAATAGCCTCATGGCAAGCATGCTATCATGGCAACACTTACACTCATGCAAGGATGCTCAAGTGTAAACACTTACAGTGTACTCCAAGCCAAAACAGAAGCTAATTAGAAATCAATGCATGATCCTAACTATGTAGAATGCCTAATGCAACATATGCAAAATGCAACTAAATAGGCTCGGCTGTCTAAGATGGCATATGAATGCAACACTCGATAACATGCTTTGAAACACGTATTCAAGTAAGTGTATTGAAATACAATGCAGTTTGAATGATGCGCCGAGCCCGGTGCATGCAACACGAATGAATGATGCACGCATGCAAAGCATAAGTATGCTAATTGAAACATGCCCTAAAACTAACCATCAAAAGCGGTTAAGTAAAAGGGAGAAAGAAATGGGGGTTGGAAGACATGCACACACGCACGCACGCACCCTTATTACAACAATACGCCCTCTCGCAGGAGGGTCCGAATGAGAGAGAGCTAACTAGCTACGCTAATTAAGCTAACTATTACAAACCAACTAATTAACTAACTATTCTAGCTAATTAATTACAACACAGTCGAATAACTAGCTAATCTAAACTAATTAGTTACAAACCGAATTAATCAATTAGCTAATCCAAGCTAATTAGAATATTACAAAATGAACTAAGTTAAATTAATTACAGCACATATAATTAACTACAACTAGCTAACAAAGAGATAAATGGCCTCGCGGGCGAGGGAGATATGCATGCTCGGTTGTGTCCTCCCGGAAATCCACCGCCTTGCCTCAAGATACCTCTGTTTGCACACTTTTGACTTCTGAAAATTGTGCCAACCTCCAGATTGCTTCTGTTTGATCCCAGGAACATGCTGAGGGATGATGATTGGTGGTAATCAGCCAATACTGGTGGCCGGTCGGCTGGCTTGGGTGGCCGGTCGGCTAGGGCATGTGGCCGGTCGGCCACTGATTCCTGCAATTTCTCCTTTTGCTGCAACAGAGCACAAACAGAGGCATGGCAGTGTATTTGCAAGGAAATGTATGTACTATTGCACTCCTTATCATGTCTCAAGCTCAAAGGAGTGTAGTACTTGGCTCTCAAGCCACCAACCAAGCATCTCAATGCATGGTGGCCGATGACCAAGCTTGCACCGTGTTGATGAATGTACAAACAACACACAAAGAGCCTCCACCTTATCATGCACAATCAAGGGGGACGGCGACCAAGAAATGTGATACGTTTCATCACTTCAAGTTTGAAACGTCCCACATTTCTTGTGTTTGGATTAACGTCCAATCCAAGCACGATGCAATGCAAAAAACATGCTTATCTTTCACATGTTTTAGTTGGTTCATTTTGTTTACACATTTTACATTACCAATCCATTCCTTAATTGGTTAAGTCCAATGCAAGAGTCCACTAATGGGAAAGATGGCCTAAGCCATAAGCATCTTAAGCATGAAAGAAGCCTCATGCTTTTGGTTGGTAGAAACCCTCAAGAGAAGGCTAAAACCATTAGGCATGAGAGCCTCCATTCCATACTCAAGCCAACAAGGGGCTTAAGACCACTTTCAAGGCAAATGAAAGAGTGAAGCATGGAGTGCAATGGCATGTATTTCAGCACTGAAATGGCATGCAAAATGACTTAAAATCATGCAAATGATGCATGCAAGACATGCTTGAAGTCAAAGGCATTGAAACTAGCAAAGAGCATAGCACTATAGGCATACAATACTAAGCCTAAATGACCAAACCAACCTTGGACAGAGGTTAAATATGCCAAAACAGTGGTTGAAAAATGCTAAGATCAAGGCATATAACACAAGGAAAACATGCTCATTTGATGGCTCGCAAACAAGGCGTGAAGGCACAACTCTCAAAAGCTCTTGAGAAGTGGAATATGTGAGAGTGTGGCAGTAATATATGCTCTGAAATTACATGCTAAATGATGCCAAAACATGCAATCATCACATACACAACATGTTAAAGGTCTCAAAACTCAAAGCTAGTCAAGGCCCTTTATACTACAACTATGCAAGGCAAGCCTCAAAGGGCCAAGACTACTTCAAATAGAGCTTAAACATGCTATATCAGTATCCAAAATATGCTGGAGCCAAGCCAAAACATGCTAGATCAATAGGCTAAAACATGGAGCATGCTAGGCTAGTGAACAAAATTGCACTACAAGTGTATGAAGCATGTAAGATATGACCAAACCAGCCAAAAACAGAGTTAAAACAGGTCCAAAAAGTCACAAAAACAAGCTCAAACTGAGCCTCAAGAAGGGAGAAATACATGCTCATTTGATAGGCCAACAACACATGCATGCAAGACAAGAGAAGGGGGGAGCACCCCCTCCTATTTTGGCCCTCAAAACAAGTTTTCTACCACTGAAATTCCTCTGGAATTCAGTGGTTTTAAGGCCAAAAAAAAGTTGTTTGAAAAGCTTGAAAGTTAGCTCAAAAGGCCTTACAAGCCAAGGAGCAAAAGAGAGAAAACACTCCCTAGCCAAACAAGGCTTAAACCACCATTTTAGAACCTCAAAATTAGAGTTTTTTATGGTTCAAAACCAGCCCCAAAATAGTCCAAAACAATGGAAAATGGGGGATAAAGAAAGTGTGTTAAAACAAGCTTGAAAGGGGGAAGTGCTTACTCTTGAAGCACAGCAGCAAAATGGCCAAAATTTTGTGCTTAAACCAGCTTTGAGAGCTCAAAATAGGCTCCAAGGGACCTCAGCCCAAAGATATACAACTTTGATAAAGGATGCCTAGGCAAAGGAGAGGTGTATCTCCAAGTGTATCTCTTGTATGCATACAAGGGCAAGAGAGGGAGCAAACTAGAGAGAAAGGCTGAAATTTAGCTCTAAAATTTCTAGAGAGAGAGAGGATCTCAAAATTGCTTCCCTTGTCCTTTTTCAAAATGATAGATATTGCCTTCATATATAGCAATTCAAGAGCTTTTGGTTGAAAATATCTGAATTGGGACAGCTGGAGCTTGTGTGGAACAGCTGGAGGGAAAAGATTTGCAAATTCTGAGTTTTCTGGGCATTTTTGGCCGACCGGCCATCTTTTTGGCCGACCTGCTACTTTGTTGGCCGACTAGCTACTAATTTTGGGCGACTCCAAATTCTGCTCTGCAGGTCCGACTTCAAATGGGCATAACTCCTTTATCTAGACTCCTTTGTAGGTCATTCTTGTGTCTAAGATGAAGCCCCGGAAGTAAGCTTTCCAATGGTGGCATCCTCACCTCAAAATTCCAAGTGTGATAAGAGATATCCCTCTTTTAGTGAAGATTGCTCATTTCCGGCTCAATCGAATTGATGCCTAACTTCAACCAACCATATCTCCCCCATCCGGACTCGAATTTAGGAGATTCTTGAGTGTAAAATGAAGCCCCAAAAGTCTTATTTCCAATGGTTGTGGCCTCATAGCTTAAATCCAAGTATACAAAAGGATAGGCCCGATTTAGCGAGGACTGCTCGTCTCTCTCTTAACGATTCATACCCAACTTCTTCCTCAACTAGGTTTCTTCCCTCCTCTCCTCTTTTCTTCAAATTCAAACCCCTAGATAAGGTGTTTTGAAATATTTTTCAGAAATTTTACCTCTCTTTCATTCATTTCCACTTTGTCCTTAGTCGGTTTGCCCAAAAACGCAACATTTAACAAAATGCGAGCATCGGAACATCGTAAAAACTTTGTTTCAAAAATGTTTTGAAAGAGAGGGTTTTAAGGTCTAAAATCTTTGGTCAAAATAGTTTAAGTCCAGAAATGGGGTGTAAGGTTGGGATTTGACTCTCTCCTTGCTGCAGAAATTGAACCTTTGCACTGCACACCTCATCACCAAGTAAACAATCAGTAGCGCCCAAGTCTTAAGGGCGGTCAAAAATGGGGTGTCTACACCTTTCTCAATGGTGTGACTTTTCGGTATCTAGCGAGCCTTATGCCTCAAAAAATGACTACCCAAATCGCGTATAACTTTAGAATAGTTTCGTATTATAGCGGAAAGTCAACAAAATCCTAGAAATGGTTAATCCTCAAAAACTTTGTTTTAAAATGCGCAACATTAATCCACTTTCTAAAAATAGGGGACTAGGGCCTTTGGCATTATCCTAGGCACTTTATCATCTTGCGGAGCAATCATGAATGTTTCCCTTTCAATCACCTAGTGATGATGTGGAAAATTTTCACATTCGCTACCACGCAACTAAGAATATAGAATATTCTTCTCTAATGGAGTAATCCACTAGTAGGCACATCGCTCCCACTGTCCCTAGGATATTGGAAATTTCTTTCCATTCTCAATTAGGCTACATAAAGCGCTATACTTAGAATTCTCTATCTTATAGAGTTCCAAAACTCTATTCACGTCACCTTTACTATGAAAACTTTATGTGACTTAGTTACACTACCACAAAGCTGCTTACCTATAAGCACGTGACCCGGAGGGTTTACGTGATAGCACACAATAATGTGCCACATGACTCTAAGTGTTTACAAGACAGCATACAATAATGCGCCATAGAACTCTAGGTCTTAACTTCGCGGCCTTATGAGATGTAAAATAAAGATAAGCTACTTGATGGTTACAGATCGCCCACAAATGGCTCTCTGCTAAACCAGTATTTAAATGGAGTGTAAAATCTGATATGGAGGGCACTTAGTTGGGTATATAGGCAACAAACTAAAGTGCAATTCCCAATTGGGAAACATCATCATCCACCTAACATAAACAATACTTAATTCCTTATCTCTACTACACCATTGTGTTGCTGAGTACTAGGAATAATCAATTTTCTAAACATCTATTTCTCTTCACAAAGCTTTCTAAAAAAAAACTCAAGTAGATACTCGCCACCTTGGTCAAAACTAAAAGCACGAAAGCTCTTATCTAATTGATCTCAACCTCATATGTGTAATGTCAAAAATCATCTCAAAACTTTTGACTTATGGGAGATCAAATAGTCTTGACTAAGATGCGTATCGTAATCTATAATTGTGCCAAGATTGGGGCTAGCTATCATACTCTTACACATATTCAGTCACAAATATCATAGTGGGCTAAATGTGCCAATACAGATGCCTTTCTGCGGCTTTCCTACTTGCCTATGCCCAACCATTGCGAACAAAGTTACACATTCACATAAGAGCAGCATGTCACAAGCGAGTGAGCCCGAGAGGGCCTACTCAAACCATCCATGTCATCTTCTCATTAATGTGATTAAGTATAATAAGCCACCAGTTCATGATCATTGTCATAAACTAATTCTAATCATTCTAACGTGTGAATTCTCAAAGACAAGCGTAAAAGTTTAGGCCCAACTAGGTAATGACTCATGACTAATTCATGTTCACTAGATCATAAAAGGATGTCGTGGAGATATCAAGTATGCCTAAGTCACAAATTTAACTATTAAGTGCTAATCCCCTGCACCTTCAAGTCAATTTTATTTTTCATACACTTTACTGCATCTAGTTGAAAACATGACTATACTCCTCTTGCCATTTTTGTTTCTCACTTCATAGTTAGTTGCAATTAATTCTACTATCCACAAGAAGGAGATAATAAGCTATCAATCTATGATAGCTCCTGAAGTAACTTAAGCGCGAATTAGGCTAAAGAGTCTAATTCAACACAATGTTCTCACGAGTGATGCGTCAAATTCTTAGAGTCATAACAACCTTGTCGGCCTTGACCTTTTCATTACTATGCTGCAACTTTTGTGCTTAGTGGTAAACGTTATTCAAAAGCATTAGCCTAGCTAAGGAATCATACAAAGAAGCACCTCCTCGTGTCTCACACTCAAGTGTGGAAACAGTAAGTGTCCGGACTCAGACAAGTTGGCAATGCTAATAGATTTTGCAGCCACTAGGCACTAATCTTTTCACTTAGATTTTGCAACTTCTAAGCGCCAATCTTTTAACTTCAAGTGATACTTCAATGCACACTGTTATAGTGCATGAAATTTTGCTCCATCCACTCTCATCAGTTGGGTAGAGAGAAAAATACTGCTTATACTGGCTACTCGTCTTACACTTAATGACTAACTCATTTAAGCTCACATTTTTTGGATGACATGACTCTTGAATGTTGCTTCATCCAATGATGCAACAATATTACAAGTCAAATTACAAAAGTCAATCTGCGTAACTCAATAGTCAAGACCATATCTAGATCTATTGAGGGCTTACTCATTTCACAACTCCAAAATCACCAATCAAAACTACCTAGCATGCGGCTAACTATAGCACACACATCAGTTTTTATTGCGCCAAACAAGGCAACAAAAACACGACGACTTTAAGTCGTGTTTTCTTACTTTGGCTTAATTAAGATCTGACCTAAAGTCTCTAAGACTTTCTGCTCATCTAAAGAATAGGATTACATTGTTTACATTTGAACATCTCTACTAAGTCTAGGTCAACCAAATTAATTTCCATAAGCTAAGTCAATTTAGAGGAAAAAATGCGCATTGAGATTAATTTGATTAGCATAATATAATTTTGCCACAAAATCTAAATTAAATAGTGACAATATTACACAAGTCGCAAGATCAAAAATCTGCTATGCTCGTAATCATCTCTTGCGCCACAAGTGATAATTATCCAAAATTTAATTTAATTCATGCACAAAACATTAGTTTTCGAGAGTAAATCTATAAAGATTTTTCTCAACTGAACAACCTCCCACTAACTATGGCATGTCTAAAGCATAATAAAATATTAATTACATACAATAGCATCTTAATATAAACTCATGCTATATTTCATTTAATAATGGAATTAAAATAAAAAATAAAAAACTAATTATCCTTCTCTAATCACAACATATTACCAACTCTAGGCAAAAAACAACAATGTGTTGTGTTTAATGTTCAAATTATGCCATAACAAAAAGTACATCACTTTTGAAAATATTCTAGAATCTGGGAAAATGCAACAATCATACCAGTAAATCGTAAACCATTACAGTAGTCTACAGTAAAAATTTCAGCCCCAGAAACTTAGTCATGTAACACTAGAAGCATTTTAAACCAGAAATAATGAATTGTTATCTCATAAAAAATATTTTTTATTTTCATAAAATTTTGAAAATTTTACAGTAAATAAAAAATTTAATTCTGAATCTAATAGTACCAATCACACTTAAAACAAAGCTATAATGAATTACTTATGACCATTTAAAACAATTTTGGATTTTTAAAACAAACAAATAGAGCCTTAATTCCAGTAGCCAAGCCAGTCAAGTCGCGCGTGAAAAACAGCGTAGGGCTGCTCGGAGCGGCTCGACGCGGGTGCGGGCAGGGTGCAAGGCGCATACGTGTAAAGCGTGGACAACGCACGCGTGAGAAACGTGCCTAGCGCATGTGGGCAGCATGGTGACGTGTGGCGCACGCGTGAGTGGCGCTGACGGCGTCATCTGGCGCGTGCAGTTCACGTGCCGCCTTCTAAGGTGTTTTCTGGTCCAATTTTTGTACTGTTGAACTCCATTTTTCAAAATAAAAACAATAGAAGTCTTAAAAAAGACATTTAACAAACACAAATAACGGGGTGTATCACACACTCTTTCTCTAATGAGAGTGGAAGTGCAGAAATTCTACACTTCATCTCCTTTCTTAAGCCACCAAAAAGCCAAAATGAATCCAAATTAGGGTTTGATTTTTCTCTTCAACTATAAGTCCAAATCTAACAAATAATATATGGTTTCAAAGGTCTCGAAACAAGGATTCTAAATATGTAAGATTTGTAAACTGAAATTAAAGTATGTAAAAAGTTCAGGAATATAAAATGGGTCTCCATTTTTCTTAAAATCTAACCGTTGGATTTTCATGAAACTTTGCAGATATGTTCTACATGAAATTAACTACAACATATGTAATTTTCAGGTTGATCGGAGAAAGTTCGAAAAAATATTAATTTTTCATGCATATATCATGTATATATATAATTATATACATATTTTAATGCACAAAAAAAAAAGTACGAAAATACCCATTTATAACTCCGATACCAATGTAAGACACAGATAACGCAGCGAGCAAAATGGATTCGGGCATACCTTATGAGTTAGAATCTGAAACGAAGAACCTTGTGGTTAAATCACATGTTTCACAACCACGAACTAAGAACACTCAGCAATGGAGTAATACCACAGTATGAGTATCACTCACTCTATTCACAGTGCAAAGGTTGTATCGTTATATTCTAATGGAAGAGAGTTAAAGAGAGTATGGGAAAAATGTTATGGGTAAAAAACACATAACGTATCTGATGTCCTATATAATTCAGATATATAACCATATATATCCATCTATCCTATCAATATCTCCTATGGATAGGATAGATGTAGATAGATAGAAGGTTATCCTAACAAATAAATTACATTGAATGGGCCATGGGTCATGCCACATGAGCGCCCAAATTCGGGTCCAATACCTGACCCAATTTCCAATAGGTACAAATTGAGATGAACAGACTACATGGAACCCCCCTTATGTCAATAGCTTTTGGCTCTTCACAAGAGTGCACCATGTTGTAACACTAGAAGAAGACTGCACCATAATTCTTAAAATGATCTAATTTATTTGTACCATTTGTCACTAGTGGCACAACCAGATGAGTAGGTAGTGTTAGGATTAGTCCATCCATGCAATAAAGGTGGATCACATACAGTTATTAAGTTGGCTTATATATGTCTTTGAGTTAGGATAGTAGAATTTAGAATCTACTGAGAAACCTAATTTATGTAGGATTTGATTATCTAATTGTATAGAACTAGGATTATCATGAGTAGAGTATTATAAATAGTCATGTGGACTATAAGGTTTTTCTGAGAGATCGAGAGAGTGGTGAGGGAAAAAATAAAAATGTAAGGGGTGAGCGAAAAACTATTTTTTGAGTTATTTCCAAAAAGTATTAAAAAGAACAAAAAAAGTGCTCTTTCAATATACCTACACAAAGAGAGGAGAGTGGTACGTAGTTTTCCTCTTGTTAAAAAAAAAAAAAATTCTCCTCGAGTCAAAAAAGCATTTTTTTCTTCAAGAATAAAATGGAATTCCTAAATTTGTACTCTGACTTTTGGGCTTTAATATCTAGAAAGCAATCCAATGAACAATTATTATCACTACCGCGAGACCCAAATATGTGTAGTGTGACTGCATGAGATAACTTGTCCGCATGGATTTGATAACAAAAGATGGGCGTAGTGCATTTTTTTTTTCTAAATAATACCAAAATAGGTATCACCATGATATGCCCAATTATCTGTTGTACACAAAACTGCAATAGCATACCTATTCCAGACTCTGAAGTACACAACTAACACGGAAACAACAATTTCCACCATCAATCAACCTAAACACAAGTTCAGGGGGAAAAAATGTTCCAAAAACAGAAGGCTCACCTTGTTTCATAATGAACATGCTAAGCAGCTTATATATAAAAAATTTAGATCCAGAAATAGATTGTCATAGCACAAATTAACCCAGAGTCAATAAACTAACATCATACCTTCATGTAATTATGGACATGAGTCAAGCTTTCAGGGATTTTCCAGCCCTTGAAATGGCCAAGAGCCACATCAAGGTGGTACAGCTTTGGTGCCAAACTCAAATCAACAGCACAAATTTTTTCCCCATTAACGTACGGTCCCTGATCATCGTATCAGTTAATTAACTACTATAACTTCCACTACAAACAAAAGTAAAAGTTCTAACTCGTTATTCATGATGTCACAATTCAAAAGTAAAAAAGCATTACATGTGCCTTGAGATGTTCATCCAGTGCCTTCATCTCGTCTAGCAAAGCTTGCTCGGACCCATCACTGGGATCCTTGCTCTTCAAGAACTTGACAAAAGACGGAAATATTTTGGAACCGCTATAATCTCACAGAAGTTTGAGAGCAAGAATTAATAAAAGACTAAATCCAAATTAGTTCAAGCATATGAAGCATGGACATGAATACGGGATACAGATACAATATGATACAGATACAACGATACAACAAATCTAAAAAATAAGATACAGGTATGACCAGAATATGCAGAAAAAAAAAATTAATTTTCAAAATTATATTAAACATGAACTCAAAGAATGGTGACAAACCATTACTTTGGAATTAGATGTTAGTTTAAGAGCCAACAGTCAGTTTACTTTTTGTCCGTGGATCCGATAATTTGATAAAATCTAAAAAAAGTAAAGTACTACTTTAATCTCACTATTTTCTTCTTCAGTAAGGAATAACAAAATATCGAAATTATTCTTGTATGTATTCTAATAATTATACTCTAATAATATGGAAAAATTATTATAATTTTAATTTCATGATATGTGACCTAGAGTGTGGGAAAAGTGTCTAATACTTTTCAAAATTAAAATCAAGTATCCGATACATATATGCAAGTATTTGAGAAGTATTGGTATCCATTATGGGTACAATACAAATACAACTCCCTTTTAGAAGTATCCATGTGTCATAGGTTCAAACAAACAAGAACTTTTGATTGATCTAGGCACTTGGGATAAGGAAGAAAATCGACAGATAAATCATGATAAAAACCATAGTTCAAAATTAAAACTCATAAAACTACAAATGAAATGATTACAACAATTAACAGAACAAACAGCACAAGGAAGGATAAACCTAAACTGGTTTCTAAAGTTTATGGGAGCGACATTGGTGAAAAATTCAGCAACATGACAATTTTCGGGCTCAGCTAATTTCAGTTTTCAATTTTACCTGTTTTTTAAAACACAAGAATATATTTCTAATAGCTTATAAAAATTTCCATGTCATGAAATTAAAAGCATGTTCCAGTAAACATATTTTTCAGAACAAATAGGTTTATTTCTACTTAGAGCACAAAATGTTTTTGAAAATGACACTAAACTACTGTTAAAGAAAACAAGAACCAAACAGTAGAGTAGCAGTATTACTACGACTTTAAAACACAACCCTGAAGCACAATTGCGGGTTTTTTTTTTTTTTTTTAATTTTTTTTAGATCTCCCCCACTTTGGGGGGACAGTATTAGATTTATTGTATTACCTGAAATATGCCGCTTGTAAATGTATACATTCTTTGTTTTTTGTTTTTAATTAATGACTTATCCACCAAAAAAAAAAAACAAACAAAAAAACCCTAAGCGCAGAACACCATTCTTTTTGGATGGGTGAGAAATGATAAGAATTGATGAGAAGAAGAACTATCTTAGGGCATCTCCAATGGTTCACCATTTTTTTCATCAAATTTGAGTAAAAAAAAAGAAAAGATTCTCAATCTGATATCAGTCACTCCAACGGTGTACTGCAGCTTTCATCAAAACACAGGGGACATCCAGGGTGACGACCGGCCGGTCGACCGGACGGGGAAAATGAATTTTTTTTTTCCCCTCCATTTCTATTTCCCAATTCGTTTCCCTTTTTTTTTTCCCTCCATTAAATCTTTTCCATATTTTTTTTGCCTCCAATAATAATTTCCTTCCAAAAACTGATATAAACAGTTAACTGATGTACATATAAACTAGAAAAGAGGATTTTTGATCTTTTTTTTCATTATTTTTCCTGGTTAAATTTTTACCCATCAAATGAAAATTTCCCCTTTTAGTTACATCATTTTTTATTTATTTTTTAAACTTTTTTCCTCATGAATTTTGTATGCGCTGATCTGTTATTATTTGGTTGGATTTGTGTGTTTGTGTGTGTAGGTGGTACCTATTGTGTTTGTAAAGATGGATTGAGTGACTCAGTTTATCAGAAAATAGATTATGCTTGCAGAGCTGGAGCTGACTGTGTGGTGCAATCCTTCAAAATGGCGTTTGCTACAACCCCAACACTGTGAAGGATCCCTGTAACTATGCTGTTAACAGCTACTTTCAGAAGAAGAGTCAAGTTATTGGCAGCTGTGATTTCTCAGGCACTGCCACCACCGCTCAGACCCTCACTAGTAAGTCCCCCCTCCCTATGCCATGTTTGGATCATAACTTTGTCAAGGAAAAACAGAAATTGAAAAAGGGTAAAGTGACAATCTGGTTTCTATTTCATATAAACCCTTTTTCATCTACAAATCCAAGATACAAATAAACACACCCTGGAACTAACTTCATCTTTCATGAAATACTAATTTACTTTTCGCTTTCTTTTTGTGATTTGCAGGCACAACTTCTGGATCCCAGGTTTATCCCAGGCTGCTGCTCTTCATTTGCTGTGTAATTTGGACGACCAGGGACAACTGGCCGGACGTCCAGCCAGTCGTCCGGTGGGCTCTACTTCCAACGCAGTAAAACGGTGAAATCTGCCCCAATTCTTCAGTTTGGTAAAAATTTTGAATCTTTCTCAATTTGATATCATTTTGATGAATCTGTTAGAGATAAAAAAAATGTCTTTTTTCACCAAATTCAAATTTTGTGACGGATCTGGTGAACTGTTCAAGATGGCTTAATAAGCCTATTTCATTTTATTTTTTGTGCTGAGATTTGGTTTGTAAATATTTATAATACTAAAATTGTCCCCACCAAAAAAAAAAAACAAAAAAGCCCACTTATATCATTATTCTCTCACGTCAAAATAGTGAGAAAATATAATTATTTTTTTTTTCTTTTTGTTACCTTCACAATCATTTTATTTTATTTTATTTTTTTTTTTTTTTGTCTTGCCTTTTCTCACATTTTCCCCCCTTACGACCAAGCGGATTAAACACTAAAAAAAGCTAAAACACAATCAAAACCTTTACCTACCCAGATATACAAAATTAAATACACAATACATGCACAAATATAAATACATGGAGAGAGAGAGAGAGAGAGAGAGAGAGAGAGAGAGAAAGAAGGGGCATACACAGAGGCGAACTCAGCGGGAGGAGAGAGAGGAGGGCTAGGGTATTTTTCTTCAATGATGCCAACGACAACATCGGAGTCAGCAATCCATTTGTCATCAAATTTGATCACAGGCACCTTCCCTTCTGGGTTCACTTCCAAAAACCTAAACAATCATCACCCACCACACAAAAAAAAAAAAACACACACACACACACACACACACACACACATTTGTTTTCTAATAAGTTTCACATAACACCCAAAATTATATGATTTTTGGGAACCAAAAAAGAGGACCCAAAATTGAAGGGTTGTCTTTCTAACCATTTGGGCTTGTTATCGACATTGATCAGATGCATCTTGTATGGGATTTTCTTCTCCTCCAAAGTCAGAAGCACCCTTTGGCAAAAAGGACCTAAAACCCATAAAAATCATCACATCGCCACAACCCATTTGCCAGAAAGATAATACATATATATATATATACACACATACAGAGAGAGAGAGAGAGAGAGAGAGAGAGAGAGAGAGAGAAATGGATTACAGTCTCCAAGAACATCAGGGGCACCAACAGCAGCCTTAACACAGACCTCGACAGCCATAGTTCAAGGAGACAGAGAGTGAGGATGGTGCTGAATGTGTCGACAGCTATTGTGAATTAAGATATATAAATACACAGAGATAGATATGATATGCATATATATACCGATTCTATTGGGTTAGGTAGTTAACAGATAGATATGATATGCATATATATACCGATTCTATTGGGTTAGGTAGTTAGCATCAATTAATTAAGGCTCATCAATTAGTTAAGGCTGGATTTTCTGGAAATATTTATTTATTTTTATTTAAGATTTTAATTGTAGAAGCTTCTGGTGATTCATGCAAAATGTCCACGTCACTTTCACAAGGAAGAAGCAACTAGGAGTAGTGTGTCAATTCTTTTCTTTGACCTTATTAGTTAGCCTAGAGGTCTTTGAAAATGGAAAAATTAATCAGTCATCAGTCACTATTTTTGTTTTACGAATTGAGAATAATCGAGAGGGTCAAGGAAAAGTAGGGGATGTTTACGTATTTTAAAATTTTTTATAAAAATATATATATATATATATATAAAAAGTAAAAAAATTGGTATGATTTTAAAAAGATGAAATGATAAAAAAGTGTGTTATTGTAATAGTTCCCAAATAACCTCTAGATCTCTCTACAAGGCTTCAAATTGTCTCACTGTTCACCATATTTTAAAAAAAAAAATTATATTTATTTATTATTATGATTGGCATGTGTTGAATAACAACATAATTAATAAAAGAAAATGTTTGGGCCTCCTTGGGAATGACCTACATACTCCCAAAGTGATCTTTGCCTTCCATATATGTGTTTGACACACTCATATATGTGTGGAGTCCATATTATGAGTAGTTCAGATTTGTGGAGGTCTTGTGGGGATGCTCTTAATAAAATTAGAGTGATGCTAAATGTCTTTGCATTTCTTTTTAGGACTCTCTATTTATTTGAACCTCTACCACTAAAATTGCTCCCTTTCTCATTTTTCTTTGAACCTTTATCATAATTCCAAATATACCTTTTAAACCCTCACCTCAACATTTTTCAATCGACCAACTCTGCCAACCCCTCTCCTACAGTCCTTATCGTCCATTGGAGACCCTCCTTCAGCCCCCTCTTTCACCGGCAACTCTTCTTCTTCAACGACTCACCTCCCTAGATCTATTTTCCTTCTTTTTTTTACACTAGCAATCCTCTACCTCATTTTTTTCATCCAAATTTCTCATTCCGTGTCACGACCCAAACCTACCCCTAAAGGTATGGACATGACCGACCTCACCCAAGGCCTAGGGCTTAATTATTTAAAATGCCACCCAATCCCGGGGCCTAAACGAAAGCAAAATAATGGAAGAATAAACATTCATTAAGCTGTGTCTAGATGCCAGGACCATGTAATATTACTATATATATATATAACATCCCATGTGACATACATAATAAATCCTTCGGAAGTTATGTATTAACAACAACTACATACATATTCTTGTTCCCAAAATTACAACACATGCTATCATACGGACTTCCAAAACATAACAAAAGAGTCATTTTGGGATGACTCAGCAAAACGGTTTCAGTTACAGGCTTCTGGGCTGACCTAGGGTTGACCTGCAAGCTGGTTACCTACAAAACACCCAGGGAAATAGAGTGAGCAAAGCTCAGTGAATGATAGCAGTACAAATAAATTGAAAGTACAAACATAAGTCAATATTGCATGTTCATAATTCATAATCTCTCTCATTTTCCTCACTTATGAACGGCCTCGGGCCCATATTGAACAGAACGGCCTCAGGCCCAACAGAATACAGAACGGCCTCAGGCCAAACAAAGTACAGAACAGTCTTAGGCCCATCAGAATACAGAACAGTCTTGAGACCATAATTCACATGCCAAAGTTCAACATATATCCACACATTTCACAAAACATAGGACATTCACTATAGAGTGAATAGAACCATAATCAATATGTATATAATGTAATACATGAACAGAATATCTTATTACGCTACTACTACTCACAGTGATGCGGATGGACGCTGGTTCCCTCCTGCAGTTGCCCTACACAGAGTACATAAATCATAAGCACATCATTATCCTTAGTTTTTGTTTAATTCTCAATTATTCTCTTCGCTATGTTTCACGTTAATTAAACGCATTATAGGAACATCAAACGGGTATAATAACACATTCAGAGGAACGAGAAGAACGTAAGAAAATTACAAAATTTTTGAACTGGAGCCGCACGTGTGGAAGTCCCCGCCGCACGTGTTGGAAGGTGCGCCGCACGTGCAGGCTGCACATGTCTTTTTAGCAGAATGCAGTCAATCCACTCCCCTATTTTTCCGTACGTGCGGCTGTGAGCCCCGCACGTGCGGCCAAGGGCCCCACACGTGCGGTTGTTTGCTCTGTTTTGGGCAGTTCGAAATTTATCAAAAAAAACTTGCTTCCAAAAGTATTCCAAGGCCCAAACATAAGCAGAATTTATCCATTAACACAACATAGGGGTATAATCAACATGATTTTAACCCTACATAGATTATAATTTAGTCAAGATCATCTATTGAGGATCTTATAACCATAATGAATCAAAAGAAATTCAACAATTATAGAATCAAGCATGTAAATCTTGAAGCCATCCCTAACTTAGCTTTAACAACTCAAAGTACAAGAATTCACTCATGTTTAAAGAACCATAATGAAACTTAATAATCTTCATGGATTTTATCTCAAACACAATTTCTAAGTCAAAACCCTAATTTGGGTGATCACAAACCCTCAATTTAATACTTGATTCATCAATCAAAGGTAAGTTTGGGAAACTTAGGTTGAGTTACACTCACCTAGGATTTCAATCTTGAATCCTCTTAGATTCTTCAAGCTCTTAATTGCTTTCCCCTTCTCTCTTCCTTTCTCCTTCTTCCCCCTTTCAAGCTTCTCTAGACTTTTCCACCTAACCTATGTTAAAGATGAGCTCAAAAAGGGAGTTATATAACACTTATATAAGCTTTTAGCTTTTAGGCTTGCCAAACGGGCCTTAATGAATCAGACGAAATAAGTTTTTAATTAAACTTCCCAAAAGGCTCGAAAAATTCCTACTAACATGTTCACATAATCAACTTTAGTTTATCGCGCCTCTACAGCTTTAAATATCCAATTCCACATTTTTATTTTAATAGATATGTGCCAATAATCAACAGATAGGAAATCACAATCAAACAATTCCCATATGTAAGCATAACTTTATATGGGATTCCACATTAAACATGTAATTTCCCAAAGATCTAGGGATATAAAACATATAAGAAGGTCGGGTTATTACATTCCGCTAATCTTAGTTATTCATCATCGCCGCCTCCCACAAAACAACCATAGAGCCCTCCACCACCATGCTCATGTTTGATTTCTCTTCATTTGAAATCATCCCACCTAGTTCGAAAAACCAGTAATGAACAAATAGTGGAGGTTCAAGTGTAAAACACCGAACAAATGGTGTTAGTTCAGTTGTAGACTACCAAAAAAATGGTGATGGTTTGGGCCTGAACTACCGCACTAAATTTGAAGAGATCTTAAGCAGCACTGCAGTCTTGTCAATCGTGTAGGGAGGGTGGATCGCTACCATTATTGACCTTCTGTGATTGTGATTGCAATTGCGATTGCGATTTGGTGTGAGAGAGAGTCTAAGAGTGGCATTGTTGGTGGTTGGTGAGTGTGGGTAGGGGTGTTAGTAGCTAGAGGTGATGTTGGTAATGGCGGCGGAAGTTGCTAATCGGAGTGTAGATGGTGGGTGGCGATAGTCAAAGGTGGTGGAGATGGTTGGTGGGAGGTTAAGAATGAGAATAAAAATAGAATTTTATATGTGGACAAAATTGAAATTAAAAAAATAAAAGATTGTCCAAAAAAAAAGATAGGGGTAAAAATAATAGTACTCTAAAATTATAAGATAAGAATGATAAATTATATTTGTTTTCCATTTTAACCCCATTGCCATTAGATCATTGCTAGCACTAGAAAAGATGGACGAAAACGTTGATCGCAATAGCAATTGGTGGTAGGTGGAATATAGACATATGAACAGATATGTTTCATGTAAATAAATAGCAAAAATTATCTAGTAGGTCAGGAAGATCATGTGTTCATGTTCCCGACTAATGAAATACTATAGTTTATCCACCATCTCCTTATTATTAGGGTCATGTATTTATTTAGTCCCGTCCTATTGGTTTGACATACCGTCAATGTGAAATTCTTGGAAGGTAGAACAATTACTCGAACAAATAGGGAGATGACACATGGACAGATATGTGACACTTGGACAAATATGTAGACACTGGATCTTAGATCATAGGACTTGGGTTTGGGCTTCAGGCTTACAGCTTGCATTAGGTTTGGGTTGGGCCAGATTGGTGGCCCATCAATCTAATCTTTTTTGGGCCAAGTCTGTTAGGTGGTTGCAGATATACACAAATGTGTATATAAAGTGTATAACTTATACACTAATTGTCCCATCAATTTTGCTGCATTAGTTAGGCAGTTTTGCAGAAATTAAATTCTACATTGGTTGCAGAAAGGCTCCTCATCTCTCTCTCATTGTGTATAAAAGGTGACCATCATCTTTGGTTGGAGTACAAAAATTCTTTTACTCTCTAATGATAGTCAGTCTATTCGTAGATTATTCTTACTGTGTAGAAGAATGCTGCAATTGTCAGTTCGTTGAAACTAAACAGAAGTTGTTTTTGCGTTAGTGGGTTTCAACCGTTGTATCCTAAGAAACAAACACCTACATATCTTTAGCACTCACGGTGAGGTGACGAATCTGTTTTAAGGAGACTGTGGTATCACATAGGTTTCGATTTGCTTTCTTATTGAGAGGGAAGATTTGCGCCGGACAGTACGGCCGAGTTACGGAAACGCGGGTTGTGACGAACCTCTCGGCGCCAAGCTGTTTTCTCTATTGGCACCGCCCTTCGGCCTGTCGTGCACGGCCGAGGAGATTGGCCGACCAGGCATGGACTAAGGCCTGGCCGAGCTGTGACCTGGTAGACATTTGGCAAGACGCGCAATGGTGTGAAGCAACCGAGCTAAGGGCAGCCCAGGCTAGACTGAGGACGGGACAAGGGCTGGCATGTCTCCAACCAGTTAGCCAAGATGGCCGGACTTCATATAACCTAGAATGAAGGTAGAGCGAGGAAAGGCCAGCATGCCTCACCGCCGGTCATCCGGGATGGACCGATCATACGTAGCCCGGCCATGAGAATCATGCTTTTGCTTCTTCCCAAGAGATAGGTCGGCGAGACACAGCTCGGTTGTGTTGCTTGTTGTGGCAATTCTCCACAAGGGATAGGCCGGTCGTGGTACTCCGGTTAAGTGTGCCACCTGGGCCAATGGCGTGAGGGAGAGGAAATCTGCTCCAGGCATGCGTCAATACCGTTTGGCGGTTCTGCATGTACTAGTTGGAGGATTAGGCCTTTACACGCGTAAGGTGGTGAGAGGCGAGCACTGCCACCTATCTAGGGAAGGACAGCAGAGGTAGTGCGTGCACAATCCTGAGGCTGCATAGCCAGCCTAGAAATAGGAGTGGAAGATGAACGTTAGAGGTAGGCCATTCGAAACACATTCTCTCTCTCTAACAGCCTTCTTCTTCCTTAAGTGGTCAGACTTGATCGTCGGAGGGTCTATCCGGCAAACCACCGCGGGGCAGCTCACCGTTTCTGTGTTGCCAGGTTAGACGCCGTCACGAGAAGCTTGAGTCCAAGGAGTACGGAAAGCACTGGATATTTCGCCCCCATACAATTGGCGTCATCTGTGGGAACTCTTTGATACTCAAACCTTGCTCTCCAAGCTTCTACGACCATTTCCATGGCCAACAACGACGAAACTCCACTGTCCGTCGTCGATGGCGTCACGCTAGAGTCTGTCCGACGGAGAGAGGGCCCCCCGAATGTTCCGGCCATGGCGGGCCTAGAAACTTCTTCGCAAGGTGCGCGAGACAAACACGGGAGGAGTACTGATCGCTCGAAGAGTCCAGATGGCCATTGGCGGCGGGGGGAGTCCTGCGCGCAGCGCCTGGAGCACAAACTCAAAGACCAAGACGCCCTCATCCGCAAGATGGCGGCTGAGATGGAGATGCTGAAATGCCAGATTAAGGGGAAGGGTGTTGATGGAGAGGGCAACCTCAATGAGCGCACCCCGTTCCCTCGTTCTAGCAGTCGCCGCCAGGAGATGACTCACTCCCTCTCTATCACCAGGAACTATGGGGTTGGAGATTCCGACCAAAGAGAGGGCAGATCCCTCACTCGCGACAGCACCTACCACCCCTCACGCCCGTCGTCGACGTCGCGATACTCTTTCTCCACCCGTTCCGGAGACCTAAGGGATATATTGGAGGAGAAGGCACGCCGTCGAGAGGCTCAGAGAGTGTCGGCGTTGCAGAGGCTGAGCACCCTAGTTCGTTGTAGCGAAGAAGTGGCGATGCCAGTGCCCAGGGTGATGGCCTCTGCGCTGGTGGACAAAGAGCTGGCGAGACTTACAGCCACGCCGCTATCTCTAGAAATCGAGGGTACACCACTCCTTGTCGGATTTCACCAGCCTAAGTTCACCTTGTGCGACGGCAAAACCGATCCGTCCATGCATGTGAGTCATTACCGGCAAGTAATGGCTGGCCACCGGCGCAATGACGCCTTGATGTGCCTCATATTCCTAGCAAGCTTGGGAGAACTGGGCCTGAAATGGTTCGAAAGGCTTCCAGAGGGGAGTATCGAGGGGTGGCAGCAACTAGCGGAAGCCTTCGTCACCAGATTCAAAACCAACACTCGAACACCGAAGGAGGTCGACTATCTCCTGGGCGTCAAGATGGAATCTGGAGATTCGTTGAAGGCATACAATGCAAGGTATTGGGAAACTTACAACGAGATCCTCGACTGCCCTACCAATCTGGCGATCACTCAGTACAAGCGGGGTCTCCCAGTCGGACATAGGCTGCGAGATTCGCTCATGATGCACCAGCCCACAACCATGGAGTCCTTGATGCAGCGGATCAATGAGCACATTCGTGTGGAGGATGATGCCGCCTCCGCAACCGAGAAGGCTAATCCGGTCGCGGTAGACAGAAGGGTGGCGGGGAAGGTTCACTCGGTCGGGCAGGAGGATAACCGCCCAAACGACCGATCAAAAGATCAACGTCGTGGCTCAAACCGCGATGATAGGAACAAAGGTCATAGAAACGACCTAGCTGATGCTCCCCGTGATGCGGAGGAGGATGCCAAGAGAAAATTGAAGGCACAGACTGGAATCACCACGGTCTTCAAAATCCCTATTTACCGCATCTTGAGTGAGATCTGAGGAGAGCCTTTTGTCCGCTGGCCGGCCAAGTTGGGGAGTGCACAGAGAGGCTTCAACTCAAGGTTTCGGTGCACCTTCCATGAAGAACGAGGGCACCGAACAGAGGACTGCTTGCCGCTCAAACAATACTTGGAGGAGTTGGTTGCAGCGGGGCATCTTGACCAATACATAGATGGGGTATGAAAGCCGCCCCATTGGGTCAGTCCGAGCCAAACGGCCTAGCTGCCCTTGAGGCAGCGCCCCAAGGCGTGATCAATGTCATCCATGGCATCATTGAACCAGCCAGGGTCTGCAAGCTGAGAGGGATGATCAAGAAGGCCGAACACATGAGGGAAGTGCTCTCCGTTCAGCCCACTGTGAAGAAAGGGAAGACCGAAGAAAGGGACATCCTTACCTTTTCAAGCAAGGACTTTGAGCGGATTCAGATGCCCCACAATGATGCCCTAGTGGTAACTCTTCGCATTAAAGACTTTGACATCAAGAGGATCTTGATCGACCAAGGGAGTTCGGTCGAAATCATATACTACGACGCATTCAAGCAAATGAAGTTGGAGGACAAGGACTTGGCTCCTGCGACGTCTCTTTTAGTTGGTTTCAACTCTCAACCAGAATGGTCGGTGGGGAAGATCATATTGCCGGTCAAAGCGGGTTCAGTCATAAAGTAAGTCAAATTCTGGGTGCTCAAGGTCCCATCCACCTACAACTTAATTTTGGGCAGGGGCTGGTTGCACGCCATGCAAGCAGTAGCGTCGACCTATCATCAGGTCTTGCGCTTTCCGGCGCCAACCGGACAAATAGAGGAAGTTTGGGGAGACCAGGTGATGGCAAAGCAATGCTTCGTTGTGGTGAATGGCAGCCGAGCCGCCAAAGGGTTTGTCCAGATGATAGAGGGACCCGAGGGAAAGGAGGTCCTTGAAGACGTGGGAAGGAAGGCCGAGGAAAAATCGGTCGAGGATTTAGTAGAGGTGCGAATTGATGAGAATGATCCAACCAAGTTCTTCCTTTTGGGCTCATCCCTGTCCAGCGCCGAGCGACATGAGTATGTTGACTTTCTAATCTCCAATATGGAATCTTTTGCATAGACGCCTTACGATATGCCTGGCGTCGACCCTAGCTTCATTTGCCATCAGTTGAATGTCTTCCCTAATGCACGACCGGTCATCCAAAGAACACGCCACTCAGCCTTGCACCATGCCGAGGTAGTGGCAGAAGAAGTGAAGAACTTATTGGAAGCTGGGGCTATAGAAGAAGTGCAATACCCTCAATGGATATCCAACACGGTAGTTGTCCTGAAATAGAATGGCAAGTGGCGAATCTGCGTTGACTACAAGATGGTCAACCGTGCATGCCCAAAGGATAGCTTCCCCCTCCCTCGAATCGACCAGCTGGTGGACTTGACCATTGACCATCAGAGGTTTAGCTTCTTGGATGCATATCGCGGCTACCACCAGATAGCCATGTATGAATCGGACCGAGAGATCACATCGTTCACTACTCCTAAAGGCCTATATTGCTATAAAGTCATGCCGTTCGGACTGAAGAACGCCGGGGCAACTTTTCAAAGGATGGTGACAAAGATGTTCGCTCCACTTCTGAGTCACACCATGGAGGCCTACATCGATGATATGGTGGTAAAGAGTAAAGAAAAGTCTCAACACCTCGCCGACCTAGCGGAGATGTTTGCTATACTTAAACACCACAAACTTCGTTTAAATGCCTCCAAATGCGCCTTCGGAGTCGGCACCGGAAAGTTTCTGGGTTTTCTAGTCACAAACCGAGGAATTGAAGCTGACCCATCCCAAATCAAGGCGATACAAGAGCTGGAGCGCCCAAACTCCACGAAGGACGTGCAACATCTTGCCGGGATGGCAGCCGCGCTGAGCAGATTTATCAGTCGGTCTTCAGATCGTTGCAGGCCCTTCTTTAAAACTTTGAAGGCCAAGTTCTTCTGGGATGACGAGTGTGACCGTGCACTGGCAGACTTAGAAGTATACCTTTCCTCAGCCCCTATCTTAGTCACACCTCAGCCGGGCGAAGAGTTGTATCTCTACTTGGCTGTCTCTCAACACGCAGTGAGCGCGGTATTGGTTCGGGCTGAAGGCATCCAGCACCTACCAATCTTCTACGTAAGCAAGACCTTGCTCCCCGCTAAATCAAGATATCTGCCGCTAGAAAAATTAGCCTTGGCCCTGATGATGGCTTCGAGAAAGCTGGCGCACTATTTTCATGCCCATACAATAGTTGTGCTAACCGAGTTTTCGCTTAAGGTACTCTTTGAAAAGGCAGACTTTACCGGGCGAATTTTGAAATGGGCCGTGGAATTGGGGCAGTACGACATCAAGTTCAGACCGCGTACCGCGATAAAGGCTTAAGCTCTTGCAGACTTTGTGGCGGAGTTTGCCCCTGGAATGCATCCAGTTTGCCCCGTTGATTTGGCTAGTGCGGATTTGGCACGGCCCTCAGGTCAGACAATGGAGTCAAGTGTTGGCTCACAAGTGGAAGAAGGGCAAAGGGCGACCGAACTAGAGAAGCCGGGTAACTTATTGGAAGACGAACCCAACCAAGACAAGGGAAGAGACCAGAATGAGCCGATCAGAGACTTGGAGTTGAGAAGCTCGCAAAACCCATCTGATTGCTGGAAGTTGTTCATCGGTGAGACGTGGAAGCTCTTCGTCGATGGGGCCTCCAACAGGCATGGCGCCAGACTGGGTATCGTGTTGACTTCCCCGGACGGGCTAGTCATCGAACAAGCAATTACGCTTGGCTTCTCGGCGTCTAACAATGAAGCGGAATATGAGGCCCTCCTTGCCGGGCTAAGGAGTGCTTTGAGAATGAAAGCGTCAGCCCTCATGGTGTTCAGCGACTCTAAACTGGTGGTCAATCAGGTCTCTGGGGAGTATGAAGCCAGGGATGAAAGAATGGCCAAGTATTAGGCACTGGTGCACGCAGAGATCAAGAAGTTCGCCGCCATTAGAGTGGAACAGATCAACCGCGAAGAAAACAATACAGCTGATGAATTGGCCGGGCTGGCATCTACCCAGACAGCTTTCCCTAACCCCTTAATGATAGAATTCTTACCTCGACCAAGTATTGAGGAACCAGAAGTAACCGAGGTACTCTGCACCTACTTGGGACCTTCCTGGATGGACCCCATCATCGCCTTCCTAAAAGATAGAGTGCTACTAAAAGAAAAGAAGGCGGCCAACAAGACCCAGGCCAAATCGGAGCGGTTTTGGCTCTCGCTGTTCGGAGTCTTGTACAAAAAGTCTTTTACCGGGCCGTATCTGAAGTGTGTCCACCCCGCCAAGGTGGAAGCTTTCCTCTATGAGATCCATGAAGGCATCTGCGGAAGCCATACTGGGGGCAGGTCTTTGGCTTACCGAGCAATTTCCTAAGGTTACTGGTGGCCATGCATGTAGGCGGGCACGCAGAAATACGTTCGTAAGTGTGAGAAATGTCAGAAATTTGCTCACCAAATCCATCAGCCATCGAGAGAATTGCTCCCCCTTACAAGTCCTTGGCCGTTCGCACTTTGGGGATTGGATATAGTGGGGCCACTCCCAGTAGCTCCGGGCAATCACAAATTCTTCATCGCCGCTACCGACTACTTCACCAAGTGGGTTGAGGCCGAGCCATTGGCGACCATAAAGGAAAAAGATGTGAAGAAGTTTGTTTGGCAAAATGTTATCACTTGCTTCGGTATACCAAAGGCCCTAATCTCGGATAATGACACTCAATTCGACGGGAAACTCTTTCGCGGATTTTGCGAGAAGTTAAAGATCGAGTTCTACAATTCAACGCCGGCCTATCCCCAGTCAAATGGTCAAGCAGAGGCCTCAAACAAGACCATCTTGGACGAACTGAAGAAGCGTCTTGAAAAAGCCAAAGGGAAGTGGGCTGAAGAACTCCCTAATGTGCTCTGGGCATACCGCACTACGCCAAGGCGGTCGACCGGAGAGACACCATTCGCCTTGGCCTATGGCATGGAAGCCGTTATCCCACTGGAAATTGGTATGCCAACCATCCGGTCTGAAAGCTTCCAGCCAGATTTGAACGATGAAGCAGTGGCTTTGGAGCTTGACCTAGCCGAGGAAAGAAGGGAACGGGCTCTGATCCACATAGCGGCTTATCAGCAAGAACTCTCCAAGAAATACAACAAGGCTGTGCACCCCAGGCTGTTCAAAATCGGGGACTGGGTCTTAAGGAAGGTGATGGGCAACACGGTGGTCCCCGGTGAAGGAAAACTTGGTGCAAATTGGGAAGGACCATACAAGGTGACTGGCCTGGCAGGCAAAGGGGCATACCATCTGGAAGATTTAGATGGCAAAGCTGTTCCCAGACCGTGGAATGCAGCCAACCTTAAGATCTTTTACTTTTGAAATGTTATTGTTTTTGTTACATGGCCTCTTGAACTTTTAGCCTTCTGGCATTTGATGTAATAGATAGCACTGCTTTTTGTAATGAAAAATAGCTCTACTTTTTGCTTTATATTGTGTCTTCCTGTACAAAGGCAATACAAGGATGTTAGACCTCTGAGGATGCCAGGGGCAAGGAGACCGACCTGAACGGGATCGGACTGATTTTCTCTCACCGATATAGAAACTAACCGCACAAACAGTTGTGTATTGTCCAGCGGAATAATTGGCGTATTTTCCAATTCACATAAGGGCCAAGCCGGTTTTTGCTCGCCCAATTGGGATGTTGGCATCATGAGCAACCTGTATGAAATATTGGTGTTTTGCCCAATGTAAAGGCCGAGCTGATTTTGCTCGGCCAAAACGAAATGTTGGTGTTTTGCCCAACTGAAAAGATCCGAGCTGACTTCGCTCAACCAAACGAAATATTGGTGCCTTGTCCAACTTACGAGAAGCCAAGTTGACTTTGCTCGGACAAAAGAAATGTTGGCGTTCTATCCAACTCCAAAGGCTGAGCTGATTTTGCTCGGCCACATTGAAATATTGGTGTTTTGCCCAATGTACAGGCTGAGCTGGTTTTGCTCGGCCAAAATGAAATGTTGGTGATTAGCCCAACTTCCTTTAGGGCCGAGCTGATTTCTGCCTGCCCAAATACAAGATTTGGCTTGTTATCAAACACGGAGCGGCCGAGGTGATTTCTGCTCAGCCAAAATGAAATGTTGGGTCTTTTTCGATCCTATAAAGGCCGAGATGGATTAGCTCGGTCACATTGAAATGCTACTGTTGTCTCCTCTACAAGGACCGAGCTGATTTTTGCTCGCCCAACTCTACATGTACATGGTTTGCCCAACTTATGGCCGAGCTGATTTTGCTCGGCCGAATAAAAATGTCTGGGTTTGTTCGAAAAATCCAGGAGCCGAGCTGTCAGTTGCGATTTGTGAACATTTAAGTTGAGGGAAACCTGATTTTGGCATGGTACGTTGCGCGGCATAGCCGACCTACCAGTTATGATGCATGAACATTTGAATGGAGAAGTTTTGTACGTTGCGACCGAACAGACACAAACGATCAACGAGCAAAAAAGTTCAAAATTTTCATTGAAAAGGGAAATTGCATTACAACGGTGGGGCCAAGCCCGGTTACAGTAAAAAAAAAAAAAGAAACAGAAACAAAGCAGAAAACAGAAGGGGACACATTCAATCTAACTCAAGGTCAACTGTCTGCTCGGCGATCTCGACCGTCTGCTCGGGCAGGCCCTCCTCGGCCTCTTCGTCGGCGCCTTCCACCGCGACAACCCCCCGTTTGGCCACTTGATCTTCGGCTCTGTCAGAGGCTTTAGGAGAAGTTTGATCGGCAGGTTGTGCGACTGCATCCTCTTCCTCGGCCGCTTTCTTTGCCTCTTTCTCGGTGTAGACGTCCCCGAACGACCTAGGAGGATGACTCCCGTTTTGTTCGTTTTGCGAGTCTACTACAGTTCGGACTCAAATTGTCACAGTTCTAAATCTGAACCAAAGAGTCCAAACCTGGCAAATCGTTTTGACAAAAACAGATTTTTTTTGAAAGAAGTGCCAAACATGGACTGCTTTACCAGATACAGAGTCGCCACCTAAATATTTTATTTTGGGAAATTTAGGAAACCCTGACTCGGTGCCAAAGGCCACGTGTCCGTCATCACCAAAGTTGCCTCGGCTCGGGAACTTGGGTACGATTGGGAAAGGTCAGCTATGAGCACCCCCTCTCGCCCAATCAAAGATCGGCCTCTACTAACCGTGATATCTTATTTTGAAAACATTATATGCTCTTATTGCCGGTTATTAGCCTAGAATTACTACGTTATGCGCACAGCAAACAAGTATAGACTAGATCGCCTAATTTGGAAACAAGCATTGCATATCCATCTTGTTTTAAAAAAAAAAAAAAATATTTTGGAATTTGCTACTCGCAAGTAGGCTAAAACACGGATTTCAATGAATTATCCCAACTCAAGTAACCCAACCTTCACCCACAGGCATTCAGGCAGTTTATCACATAAGCATCTAGCTTCATGGAAATCATGCAATTATGGCAACACTCACACGCATGCTATATGCTAAAACATAAAATCTCACCTAGTACTCCAAGCCAAAACAAAAACTAGTTAGTAATCATATGCATGATCCTAGTTCATGTTAAGATGGCTAATGCCACGCATACAAGATGCAACTACAGTAGGCTCGGCTATCCTAGAGATGGCATATGAAATGCTGCAATTAACATGTATTCAACTTCGGAATTGAAATACAAATGCAGTTAGTATGATGCGCCGAGCCCGGTGCATGCAAGACAAATACATGGATGCACGCATGCGTAGCATAAGGTATGCTAATTTAAATATGCCCTAGTCTACCATCATAAGCAGGTAAATAAAAGGGAAGAAAGACGTGGGGTTGGAAGACATACATACACTCACGCACACTTATTACACATTTGCCCTCGCTCGGAGGATCCGAAAGAATATACAGGTCAAATAACAAATCAACTATCCTAGCTAATTAAATATTACAGACCCTTAATTATTTAACAAAAATAAACGCAGAAAGGAGGTGGCCGCAGCCCTGCCTCGGGATGCGGGACTGATGCATGCTTGAGTCCGTCTCGCCCGGAAAACCCGTACCATGCCACTGTTGCCTCTGTTCACACTGCCCTGCTTCTCTGAAAACTACCAAAGTGTTGGGACATATTCCCTGCATACTGCAAAACATCATCGGCTAGAGGGAATGCCCACCGACCATGGCAAATGTCCATCGGCTGGCTTTCAATTTTATCGGCCACACATTACTGGCCGGTCGGCACTCGGTATGGCCGGTCGGCCAAGACTCCCTGCAGAAACTGGTTTTTGACAGCAACAAAGGACAGACAATGTATGGCATGGAATTTCAAGGAAATGTAAGCATGATCATGTTCCCTATAATGTATTGGACTCAATGAAGCATAACCCTCGACCCTCGGGCCATCAATTATGCATGATGGCCTAAGAAGTCAAGCTTGCTATTCAATATAAAATGCATGCAACACATAAATGAATGCTAAGACCCCATCATATTTAGAGTCAAGGGCCTCGGCGACCGAGGGTTGAGACGTGTTTTGTCACTTGAAGTACAAACACCCCTCGCCCCTCAAGTTTGGTTTGACACCCCAAACCAAACAATGTAGTGCATGTAGACAAACATGGCTCAAGAATGCAATATGAGATTAAGATGCAAAACATGTCAAATGTGATGCAATCTATCATGATAAGCATGCAAAGTGCTAGAGCATACAAGATGCGAATACTAGGCAAGCATGGACAATTATGCAAGCATGCAACTAGAGGTAACGAGCCAAGCATGCAATCATGCACAAGGATGGACTTAGGCTGGAATGGGAGGCCTCGGCCATGCCCTAAAACAGTGGCCAAAAGTGGCCTAAATGATGGGCAAATGTCCATGCCAACATGCAAACCAAAGGGCCTAAGACTAAGGCATAAAAGGGGGCATTTTACTACCATTATCATGACCACTCATGGCATGGATTATTCAACCAAAAACAGAGTTTCAATGCACCAAAATACACCCCAAAACCTATTGATATGGCAGCCCAAATGTCTAAACATGGTAGCATACACAATCACCAACATTTAAGGCACAAAACTACAACACTTCAAAGCGTTGAAAGAGACACAAATGAGAATGTAAAACCATATTACATGGACTGAAATATGATCTCAAATGATGCCAAATGATGATAATAAGCTAAACTAGGCATGTTAGTGACTCACACACTCAAGGCTTACAAGCCACAATGCATAGAAACTATACCAAACATGTCAAACATGACCAAATCAGTGGCCAACAGACCTTAAGCATGGAAAAAATATGACCAAGGACTTCACAAAGCAAGGCCAAAATATGATAGCATGGTGGTCTAATGGTGTGATGCATTCCTAGACAACATGGAGGAATATAAAGCAAGTATAATATGCATGCTAAGGGCCAACAAACCACTATTGAACAGAGATATAATATGACCCAAAACACCCCAAAAGCCTCTGAAAAGTAGCCATAAACAACTAGACATGCATGCTACCATATTGAACCAAAAAATGCACAAATGAAGCACAAAAGGGAAAGGGGTGTCCCTCCCTTATACAAGACCTCAAACCTCCTTCCTCACCACTGAAAATCCACTAGATTTCAGTGGTGAGAAGGCCAACACACCAAGGTAAGCAAGGCTTAACAAAAGAGTACCAAAAAAGGCCAAAATGGACCTAAGAGGGGAAGGTCGACCCCAAATGCCAAAGCAACCTTAATGAAAGATCTCAAGCATACAAAAATAAGACTTTTTCTAGTTATACACAAAGTCTAAAACAATATGCAAGACAGGTAAAAAAACAATGCAAGCTTGGGGAATCTAAAGTAAAGAGATTACCCTTGAAGAACCCTTGATGAACAGCCAATGCAGCCCTCTTCTTTTGATCAAAATCAGTCCAAAAATTCAAGAACAAACCGTCCAAGCCCCTCAAGGTCGAAGTAAGGTGTGGTAGTGTGTGTCTTAGTGCAAAACTAAGGTAAAAATGCACTTTTAGGCCACAAAACACACACAAGGGAGGAGAGAGAGGGAAATATAGAGAGAGAATATATTTGATAGATATATATATGTGTATCTCTAGTTTTTTTGATCAAAAACTCCAACCCCAGATAAAGGAGGAAGAAGGGTTCTTATATAGACAAAGGAAATGGCATGAAACTTCTCCAAGAAGCTAAATGAAAAGGGGCAAAGGGTGCAAAGGAGTCAAGGCTTCTAGAGGAAGCTAAGACAGCTGGCCAAGCTTCCCCAAGAAGCTTGGCCAAAGGGTCCAACCTTCTAGAAGGAAAAGGGGGTCAAAGGCTCAAAATGGTCATCCCCGTGCATGGGGAGTGGAGTCTGTGCCTCCCAGTTGGCACAGCTGGCATGCACCATGCCTGAGGGGGGTGCAAAAGGGTCACCGGCCGGCAAAATAGATCACCGGCCAAAAAAGGGGCCGGCCGGCCACACAGAGTGCCGACCGGCCATTGATAACAAGCAACAATGGCCGGTGGAAACAAGTAATGGCCGGTGAGGGAAAGGGAAGGCCGGTGGAGTGTGGGGATGGCCAACAAGCCATTCCTTGCCTCCCAAGGCAAAAAAAAAAAAAGTGTTTGGTGCAAAACCAAACACTAAATGAACGAGTTAAGAGATCCTGAGGTAAGGAGCGCAGCCGAGACCTCCGGGAACTCAAAACGAACACGAACAAGGGTGATCACTGAGTGTTCAATCAGTGACGTCCAAGTCTTGACGACGGTCAAAAATGGGGTGTCTACACTCGGCAGCTTTCTTCACCTCTTCGATGAGCCTCTTTTGTACGGCGTTGGCGTAGGCCTGCATGTAGTGCAGTATGAAGGCGACAGGCGGATTCTGGAACATTTCAGCGTCATGACCAAGGCTAACTTTTTCCACGGTCGCTTTCCAGCTGCACTGGAAAAAGATGTCCTTGGTTGCCTGCACCTGCCGTTCATAGGTTTTTTCACCTTGGGCATAGCCCCGATCTTCGGCGTCGTCGACCGCCTTATCCTTCTCTTCCTTATGGGCGTCGTGAAGTTTACGCAGCTCAGCGAGGTACCGAGCCTTCGTCGATGTAACAACCCTCATACTGTTTACCGATTAATAACTGATTAATTACCGATTACTGCTAAACTGAGAATGATTATGATTGGTAATTGAACTGACTGGATTACTGAACTGACTGACTGAAATCTGAAACTGAATTGATTGCCTGTATCTGTTTGAATTGCATTTTATCTGTTTGACTGTTTAATTATCTGTTCAGTTTGTTTTGTTTAAACTGTTAATTGAAGGCCTTATCGGCGGCCGAACCCAAAATTGATTGATGTTCCATGATTAGTAGAATTTATGTGATTTTATGGTGTAATTATCTGAAAATTGATTTAGTATGATTAAAGTAGATTAAATAAGGTAAAACACATAAGTTGCCTTAATTACGAAATTGCCATGTTAGTGGCCCATTACATGGATCCTTTTGAGACTTGTATACACTCAAACAAAGCATGTCATCAGCCACAATTGAGCACACCACCGAACTAAAGAGAGAAGAGTGAGAGGTTTGGAGTGAATTCAACTTGTTCTTGAGGTAATTGCTTAAAGACTTGGAGATTTTAGAAGATAATTGTTAATTGAGCTCCTAGACTTGCATTTGAAGACCTAAGGTAGGAGAATCAACCTTTCATTGTTGTATTTAATATAGTTCTTGTATGCTTCATGCTTAATTGTAGAGTTAAGGCATGAATTGGTTCAATAATGTTGCATTAGAGCTCAATTGTTGCATGCATGTGCATATTGTCAAGTTTTGAGGTTGTAATTCATCATTCCTCACATGCATGTTCATAATTTTGCAATGGTCCATGTTTTCAACTTGTTTTTGGAACAATTGGCTCTCTAGAGCATCAAATTGAAGCTTTGAATTGAATTAAACTCTTGCATGTCATGTTTGTAGCATGTTCATGAAAATTGGGTTTGAAAATGGATTTAATAAACACCCTTGGGCTTTGATTTCTCAAATTGACTTTTGTAACATGTTGTTCTATGAGTTTACTTGTGTTTTCCAGCAAATTAGCCCAAGAGGATCGAAATGTTAGCATTTGGACTTGATTTTGAGCTTGGGACTCAAGTCTGGAATTTCCAGATTTTAGTCGTCCGCTCGAGCGGTGGAAGTGCCGCTCGAGTGGGAAAATCGAGCTCCCAGCATCTTGCACTGTGCATCAGTCCGCTCGAGCAGAGGATTGGGCGCTCGAGCGGAGGACTGGGTGACACGCTCGAGCGGGCGTCGAGCGTGAATTTCACCTATCCAGTACTTTTTGGTCCGCTCGAGCGAGGACCTTTGTTGCATGTCTGCTCGAGCGGGGAAACCTGCGCTCAAGCGGGACTCTGTTTTTTTGAAATTCTGAAAATGCTTTCTAAGTGCATCTTTACATCCTCCTTCCATCCTAGGCATTCCTAGGGCATATTTAAGGCATCTTAAAGAGGATATAGATGTAGAACACGCCGTGGCAAGTTAGGAATTATATTATTATCTTTCCCGACTGTGAAACTTAGTGTGTGTTCAATCTGTTAACTATTTAGGGTTGGCATTCCGAGAAGACGCTCTAGCTTACCGTAGCCCAGAACTCTGTGAGTAACAATTGTGTAAAGATATGTTCAAAATGATTATCTTCTGAATACTGAACTGAACTGTTTACTGAACTGATATTGTTTACTGAATGAATGTATGTCCTATATTCTGAACTGTACTGTGGCATCCTTAGCACCTACTGTTTACTGTTACTGTTACAGAGATCTCTGTCGGTTCCCTTGTGGAACCACTACTGTTTATTGATTGATGGCCATCATTACTGCTCGGTCTTTTAAGACCTACTGTTTACTGTTATGCTAATTGATGTACCACATATGACTGTTTACTGCACTGAACAACTAATATACTGATTTAATGAACTGTTTTCCTTACTGTAAGGACATTCATTCTAAACCTCTTTACGCATTATGTTATTCACTGGGCTTTAGCTCACTGCTCATATATATATGTAGGTGTACAGGCACCAGACCAATGTTAGAAGCGTCGGGGCAAACTCCAGTTTTGTCAAGCCAACCACCGTGCCTCACTGCGAGGTTCCGAGCCTGCCAAGCTAAGACTTAGGGGTGTTTTTATTTCCTCGTCTGCCTCTGTACCATTTTGCATTACTGTATAGACTGTGTTGTACTATTTTGTAGGGATTAAGTCCCCGGACTGAATGTTTGTAAATATTGTGCATACTGTTCTGTACCGTATATATATGAATGTATGAAAAGTCTTTTGCATACAGACTGTCACAGCTCATTGGACATTGTTTACTTACTGTATTGGCTTCCGCCAAGCCCCTGTACTCTATTTTACTGTATTACTGTCAAGTAGGCCTTCGGTAATCTCGGATTACTGGCCGGTTACGGTGCTAAACCCATAGGGTGGGTTTGGGTCGTGACAGTCGACTTCATGGCCCGCTGTTTGTCCGCCTCAGCTCGGTCCAGCTTCTGGCTTAGCATGGCGCGCTCGGCATCTGCCGCCTCCTGCGCGGCCTTCAACTTTGCTATCTCGACCGTTTTGGCCTTGTTCTCTGCGATGGTATCCCGCAGGTTCTGCCGCACGGCGATCATGCGCTCGTGGGCTAGGTAGTTCTTTTGCGCGACCTGAAAACAAATGAAGATGGTCAGAATTCAGAGAACCGAGCAATAACCGAGCAATAACTTGAACAAAGGAGCTGAGAACTTACCAACACGATCGATTTTGCCGCCGAGCGAAGCACTTTCAAGTCAGACAGCTCGTCGTGCTTCTTCATATCGGCGGGAAGGATCAACCCCTTGGTCATGTTGAAACCGAGGGAATAATCCTTGTCCGCGTACACTGAATCGGCCGCAGAGACAGCCTAGCCCTTGTACTTGATCTCGGGCGCCCAGACCGGGGGGGCACTTGGGGTTTTGGATGGCCCGCTCAGTGGTTGTTCGGTCTGGTCACCCAGCTCGGTGGATGCGTGCTCGGTTGAGTCTTCATCCACTAGATTCTGCCCGGTTTGGTCTCTTATCGGCCGCTTCTTCGACCGGCCAGCTGCTTGTTTGCTGGCGAGAGCCAGCACAGCCCCCTC
Organism: Camellia japonica; assembly: GCA_030407325.1. Taxonomy (NCBI): domain Eukaryota; kingdom Viridiplantae; phylum Streptophyta; class Magnoliopsida; order Ericales; family Theaceae; genus Camellia; species Camellia japonica. The sequence continues at coordinate 99,917,239 of JAPPVO010000032.1, forward strand.
ATTCTGTGCGACCGGACTGGAGGAGGTCCCTCCAGATGCCTCCGGTGGTTGCGAGTCGCTCGGCTCACCAGTGATCATCTATTTGATTGCCTGGATTTTTGCCATTTCTTGCTCGGCAGTGAGTGGAACAAGCTTGATCGGTGGGAGATTTGGATCTGGCTCTGGAGAAGGCGCACGCAAAAAGTCGGTTACCCTGCTCTTGCGCGGTGCAGTGTAGTGATAGGTCGGTTCGAAGTCGAGCAGTTTTGGGGATTCACGCTCCTCGGCCGGATGGCGCAGTAAGACTCTTATGGCCTCTTGGTTAGCCCGGTAGTAGTCTTCTGCCAAGTGCTTGTAATCTGCAAAAAGAAGACAAGTGTTAGATCGGCAAAAAGAAAATCAATGCAAAAAGAAGATGACGCAGTTTGCCGAGCTACTCACCAGCACTGCCAAAATCTTTCCTAATATACCAGCCCGGTATGGGCGCCTCGGTGTCCTCATAATGACCGGACACCCACAGGAAGTCATCGTCATTGGTTTCCTTATCCGGGTTACCCTCAATGAGTTTTTCTCGGCCTTCTTTACCTTCAGGTACCAGCAAAACCCACCTTTATTCGTGCTGAGGCTGTACTGATGAAATATCTCGGCGAGGCCAAGATTGAGACCGAGCCTCCTATTCAGCTCGGCCACGCCGTTTATTATTTTGTACGTGTTGTTTGAGACTTGGGTGGACAAAGCCTTGTCTGCCTAAAAAATTCGCAGATCAAGGGCTGGACGGGGAAGTGAAGCCCTCCCTCCACTATGGATACGACCGTGAAGGGGCAACGGTCTAGGTCGCCCCAAGGGGTATCTCCCTTGTTGGCCATCTCTAAAATGACATCATCCGGAATGTTGTACTCCCTACGAAACTCGGCTAGTGCACCGGTCGAGCTCACCATGAACCGGTACTTCCCCATCTATCTCGGTTTTATTTATGGAGTGATTTAATGTATCTCGGTGGAAAATTTTGTGTGTTTGCTCGGACGTTGAGCTTCATCAGTGGTAATGCTAAAGGGGCCTGGTTGGTCCTAGTCTGTTCTGCATTGTTAAAAAATAATTCCAAGGGTTAGCGCGACATAAATTGCACGGCTTTGGAACTCCTGGCTTGGTCAAAAGTCTGTGCTATATTTGGTCGGTCTAACCCCTACGTCGGCTTTGCTATCTGGCCGGTTTGGCCCCTAGTTCGGATCAGGCTTTTAGCTCGGTCACGGCCTCAGCGAGAAACCACTAACAAGTTTTTGCTCGGCTAAGTCCTATTTGTGGATCTAAATGAGGATTTAGCTCAGTTTTACCCAGATTCAAAGCTGTTCATCTTAAGTACAGAGTTTGTGCTTTAAGGCTTAGGGAGGCAAGGGGCACGGGAGCCCCAACTGCTCCCCCAGTTTCAGTTTTCTAGGGTGAATCACTGTTACCCCAAAGGGGGGTGACTAATGTGACACCAACAAGATCCAAACAGTGACGAAGAACATGATGAACACGAGCACAAAAATATGAAGAACACGAAGAACAAGGGTGAAGAGGCTTACCGATGGCAGATGCGAGGAGGGGATTGATCAACCACGAGCCTGATTATAGCTTGGGAATGAACAGAAACGAATGAATGAAGATGGTACGAAGTGTAGCAAAGGCAACAATGGCGGAAAGCTTGGATGTTGGGAGCTAGGGTTTTAGGCTCGAAGTGAAAATGAACAGTGAGGGTTCAAATGACCCTTCGTGTAATGTTAAAAGAGGTGGGAAACCCCAAAGGGCGCCGTCGTTTGAATTTCGAGCATGGGAAGACAGCTGTGGAGTTGTACGGTCCAATGACGTGAGGCCACGTGGCATCGAGAGCACGGCTGTCAGTAGGGCTGTACGACCCTTGACAAGACTGCTGAAGCAATGACCGACCAAATGGGATAGCTCGGTAACGGCTTCGAAGCCAATCACGCTCGGCTTGATACTGGCTCAACTCGAGGACTGTTAGCTTGGTCATGGTGGTAACCCCAATCACGATTAGCTCGGATGGGATTAAGGGGCAATTGAGAGGGAAGATTTGCACCGGACAGTACGGCCGAGCTACGGAAACGCGGGTTGTGACAAACCTCACGGTGCCAAGCTGTTTTCTCTATTGGCACGCCCTTCGGCCTGTCGTGCACGGCTGAGGAGATTGGCGCCAGGCATGAACTAAGGCCTGGCCTGAGGCTGTGACCTGGTAAGATATTTTGCAGGCGAGCAGTGGTGTGAAGCAACCAAGCTAAGGGTAGCCCGGGCTAGACTGAGGAGGGGCAAGGGCCGGTATGTCTCCAACCGGTTAGCCGAGATGGCCGGACTTCATATAACGTAGAGGGATGGACCGATCATAACGCAGCCCGGCCATGAGAATCATACTTTTGCTTCTTCCCAAGGGATAGGTCGGCGAGACACAGCTCGGTTGTGTTGCTTGTGTGGCAATTCTCTACAAGGGATAGGCCGGTCGTGGTACTCCGGTTAAGTGTGCCACCTGGGCCAATGGCGTGAGGGAGAGGAAATCTGCTCCAGGCGCGCGTCAATACCGTTTGGCGGTTCTGCATGTACTAGTTGGAGGATTAGGCTTTTACACGCGTAAGGTGGTGAGAGGCGAGCACTGCCACCTGTCCAGGGAAGGACAACAGAGGTAGTGCGTGCACAATCCTGAGGCTGCATGACCAGCCTAGAAATGAGTGGAAGATGAACGTTAGAGGTAGGCCATCCGAAACACATTCTCTCTCTCTAACAGCCTTCTTCTTCCTCAAGTGGTCTGACTTGATCGTCGGAGGGTCTATCCGGCAAAAGTGGTCTGACTTGATCGTCGGAGGGTCTATCCGGCAAACCACCGCCGCTCACTGTTTTGTGTTGCCAGGTTAGACGCCATCACGAGAAGCTTGAGTCTAAGGAGTACGGAAAACACTGGATATTTCGCCCCCGTATACTTATCTTATTTCAATAATTTATTTTGATATATATTTTTGTCCATCATATTGTTTAGTTTCATGGATTCCTTGATATGTAATTTAAATTATTAAATATGAATCTGTTTTTCATTTTTATTGATAATTATACAATTATATACAATTTATACAATAATAATTACCTATATTTATTGTGAAATATTAGCAATTTATTAAAAAAAATTAAATTTTTTTACTCACAGTGACAGTGGACTCCATAGACTACTCTTATCACGAGTAGATAGAATACGTGGTAGAAAATGGTGGGTTCGTAGCGGAACTCATGATATATTACCACATTGGATTTACAATCTTTTGTTATAAATATCAAGGATTTACAATCTTTTGTTATAAATATCAATCGGCATGTTTGGTTTGAATTTTAAGATTTTACTTTTTGAAACATTAAATTTTTTTATTTTTTGTATTTATTTATTTATTTTTTTAATATTCGAAGTAATATTTTTTTAATTTTTAAATACATCTAACATAAATATATTTAACAAGTATAATATTTGTGAAAAAATATTTAGAAAATTCACTAAATACCAAAAATATAAAAAAAATGAGAATTTAGTATTTTTTTATTTTGTGTATTTATTGATTTTTTAAATATTTTTTTAATAAATATTTTACTTTTTAGATGTATTTAAGTAAGGTGCATTTAAAAAAGAAAAAAACTGCTTAAAATCTTAAAAATATTTATTAAAAATAAAAAAATATAAATAATAAAAAACTCAATTTGTAAAAAATTGAATTCAGAAAATTAAAACTAAACCCAATTAATGATTTTTTATATCACTTTCTACATAAACACCCACAATTGATTCTCTTACTTTATATAATTATTAAATAATTAATGAAAAAAATAAATATATTATTATGTAATCAGGTAATAAAAATTGTTAAAACAACAATCTTTTGTCATGATGGTATTGACGGATACGTCTCACTACTTATATTCATTAATTGGATGATGAGGGTGTTGGGAAAGTGACTATTTTAATTGATTTTTTAAAATTTTATAAAAATTAATAATAGAGGGTGATATGATTGGATATTTTAATTGTTTTTGATTTTTTTAACCAAAAGGTCAACACTCCAAGCGGGGATTAAATGTGGAATAACTATGGTTACCATTATGTTCCTATAAAAAAAAATAATAATAAAAAAAATAAAGGGTAAATTATAAATATATTTTTTGAGTTTTGTTTAAAATATAAATTGCCTCATGTGATTTAGAAAATTATAAATACATTCTTGTCAGAATTTTTTATTTATCAGAATTAATTAAAAAAATGAAATTTCTAACTGTTTACATATATAATAATAAAATTATCTGAATTATTAATTGAAATAAAATTTTAACATTATTAAAAATTATTAATTAACTTGATGATTTATTAATAAAAGGACCTATTTGTTATGAAATTAGAAACCTTATGGGGCATAATATAATATCTAGAACCATATGGGGTAATTTGTAATTTAAGTAAACTTCAAGGGGGTGCGTTTGTAATCTACCCAAAAATAAACTATGGTTACCCTTACTCATGCATAATTTTTTTGGAAAAAAAAATAAAAATAAAAATCTTAAAGTTGGACCCTTAGACAAAATTAACCTTAAGTTTTAATTTTGTCAATTTAAATTCTAAATTTTTAATTTTTTTAATATAAATTATTTATCTATTTTCATTAAGTAAAATCAACAAAAAAAAAAGAAAGAAGAGTATTTTAGTTACTAAACTCAATGAAAATAGATATTTTATATATTTTATGTATATTTACATTGAATTTAATAATTAAAATACTATTTTTCATTAATTTTAATTAACGAAAATAGAAAATAATTTATATTGAAAATAAATCAAAAAATTAAGATTCAAATGAATAAAATTAAAAACTTAAGATTCCTGGAAAATTTACCCATAAGTCCTAGTTTTTGAAACGTTGAATCATTTAGTCCTAAAAGTTTTCTTATGCTCCATTTAGTCCCATTTTTACATCAGCATGATGTAAATGATGTAAATGATCTGATATTTCATTCTATAATTTTAAAAATTTATGAAATCTGATGAACATTAGATGTTTTTCATCCTATATTTTCAAACATTATTGAAATTTGATGAACATTAGATGTTTGAAATCTAATGTTGTAACATGACTCTGATGTTATTAACATTGTATCTGATGTTATTAATATTGTAATGGGACCTTTCAGTCTATAAGAAACTTTTAGGACTAAACAGTGCATAAGTTATTAATTTGAGATTTATTGGTGCATCCCCCTTCATTTTATGATAAGAGTCAAATTTTAAGAGTTTTTTTAAAAAATTATTCTTAATTTTTTTTATGGTATAAATAAATGTGAAAAATAAATTTTAATTTTTGAATGGGAGGAAGGCAAGAAAGTTAGTAAAAAAAAAAAATTATTATAAATTGTCACATTATTTTTTTTATTTGTTTTACATATATTTTCATAAAAAATTAAAAAATTATTAAAATAATTTATTCCAGCCTTAACGTCAATCACACGACTCTTTTATGGAGGTACATTCGAAATTTTAGACTATTTTAAGAAGATGGTTAAATACCATCTTTTAACTTTTAATCCATTTTATATGATATTATCTCTCATATTTTTTATATACTTTTAAAAAAAATTAAAAAATCAAATTTTAATCATGTTTTCAAAATAACCATTAGAGTCGGGTTGGTAGCATTTTCCGTAGAAATAAGGGCGCGAATATGCGGGGTCGTCATCATTCATCAAACACCGGTCGGCGCATACGACGATTCGATTCGATTCGAGTCAAAACCACAAACCCACCAATTACGCCAATCATACAAATCCAAACCCATATATAATTGTAATTGTTTATGTTTTCCCATCATTTCACGCTACAGATAGATAGATAGATAGATAGATAGATAGCGAGATACATATATATCATTTTCAGACACCATTCTCGGGTTCTTTGGCCTCTACACTTGCCAAGACCCCAAAAGCTCTAGATTTTGCTGACCAACGATATTTTGTCGGATTCCTCCAACTTGGTTTCTTGGGCGTGCGTGTCTTTTGCTTCAATTTCAATTCATACTTGATTCTTGAGACCAAGGCCTATTCACAAACCCATTTGTGCTTTTTTCCTATTTGTTTCAACAAGGTTAGTGTTGTTTCTCTTTTGTGATCATTGGTTTGTTTGAGGGTTTTATTGGAGATTATGATTGTGTTTTATATAATTCTGGGCTTGTGTTTCCATTTTTGCTTCTGCTTTTGTCAATGTACTCAATATATGTTTGCTATTGTTGATTTTTTAGTAGTGGTAATAGCATGATTGTGTCTGCTTTTCCCTTTGATTTTTTTAGGGTTGTTATGATTATTAATTATAATGGTTGTTATTTTTTTACTGTTTAAATTTTTGTTTTTAATGATTGCATGTTCCATTTGATCCACTCTATGATAATCCGACAATTTGATTGATGATTCATTGATTAACTTCACTGTGTTTCATTTATGAGGGTTCTAGAAGCTTCCTTTTGGGACATATACACTATGCTCTGCACTTTCTATTGGGATTTAATTGCGGATTATGCCTATATTTACATGCCTTTTCTGTATAGTTTGCTTGATTGATGATTGCAGACTTCAAGCTATCGTGTTCGTGGCGTAGTTTTTATTTTCTCCCGTATTAAGAAAGTAAAGTTTTGGGTTTAAGCAGTTCTTTATTGTTTGTTGGCTTTGAATTCAGCTTTAAATGTTGTTTGTTTACCCTCATTTACGTCTTAATTTGGCCTAGTGTTATCTGTAAAGAATCTATAGATATACTTATGAGTGCTAGTCTACTAGATATGTAACAGTTACCCTACATTGTCTCTTTATTTATTTTGAATATGATGGAGATTGTTTGAATTTTTTTAACCATTATTTAAATGGAAAAATGTAAAATGCTGGGCTATACTTTCTTGAAATTGTTTCCTGCTTAAAGTGTTTATCTCAGATGTGCATATGCCTTACTCTTTTTCCAATCGCTTATCACAATTTACTATATGGATTTTCTAGGAAACCAGGAGACCATAGAAGTAGGGAAGCTTTAGATTTGGCATCCAATTCTGGTTCTTGCTGTATCTGTAACATAGAGCAAATATTTAAATGTAGTTTTTTTCCCCTTCAGTTTAGGTTTGTAAGTTTACTGCAAAATATGCTGCCAAGGCCTCATGATTTTTCAGCATGCCAGGCACAAGATGGTTAACATTTGTGGTCTCCTAATAGGATCTCACTGAACTGGGTTGCACCTGGGGTGAGGAACCGTGTGATTTTTGCGGCAATACAAGAAACAGCTCTTATTTATATTCTAAATAACTAGAAGATTGCTGTTTTTATTGGATATATGAATCGTGCTTACTATCCAATTACATGTATTACATTATATTTGACTTGCATTGAATGCATTGTCTTTTCTTTTGCAGCGTGCTTATCTTTCAGTGGTTTCCTTCTAAAGGGATGGAATCCAAACAAGGTCCGCCCAGTGTCATTGCAAACTTGATGGGTCTTGATGAATTGTCACCACAGAAGCCTGTCTGCAAACCTCACCGAGTGCTCTCTGAAAATTATCTCCGGAAAACTGCTTCCATCGGATTACTAGAGAAGCGATCTTACCATGAAAGACGTTCATTCAGGGTCACTTATGAAGAACAAGAAGAATTGATGGATGCATTTGAAGTTCGAAATATACCAACGATGGATAAACACTATATCCAATCAATCCAAGAAGTGCGAGCAAACACAACCATGACTGAAGTGAAGAAGTCATTTGTAAGGCAGAAATCAGAAACAACTGCACGCCGGAATATTTTGAGATCACTTCAGAAATTTGAGAATGGTTTTTTAACGGATTCCTGTGGTGACCTTGTTATTGATTATACCTCCCAGTTGTTAAATCCTCAAATGGAGTTAAAGAATGAGACATGGTTTTCCCCTTCAAAGACTACAAAGGATGGCACACATCATTTGCCTTCAAGGATTGTTGTTCTAAAACCAAATCTCGGAAAGTCACAGTATGCTGCGAAGTCTTCATTTTCGCCTATTTCTGAGGATTGTTCTCAGTCAAGTGATAGAAATCATGTGGAGTTTTCTAAGCTTAAAAATGGAGAATTGAATAATCAAGTAGTAGAAAGGAAAATTTTGGCCAATGACATGGAAACTTCTAGGCATACTTCTAGAGTATCTAGGAAGTTTGCGAAGGGCATTTCCAGACAAATAACACATAGCATTAGCAGCAGTTTGAGAGAGGTATCAATAACTGAAACGAGAGTTGATAAGACCTTCGTGAATGAATCTGAGGTAAAGATGCCTTCTTGCTCGAGTTTCTTTGACTGGAAGAACCAATGCGAAACCACAAATTCTCCTTTGAATAGGTCATCGAACGCCAACCAAGCCAAGAAACAACTCTCAAGAAGGTGGGAAATGACCAAAAGTCATGAAGAAGTTGGAGTAGCTAGTAGGGGCACCACCCTTGGTGAAATGCTTGCTATGCCTGATCAAGAAACCATGCCTGAAAATTTCAACTGTAAGCTTGATAAAAGTGGCCTGAACAATCAATTGAGTCTGAATGATGGAGATACAGACTTGGACAGTCCTTTTGGTATTAGCAGCAGGGATGGTTGGAAGGAGGAGTACGCTAGAAGCTTAACAAGATCGGGATCCATTCCTGCTGCTTCTATCACCATTGAAAATCATGAATCTAGGACCAGAAATAAGGCTGTTCACAGTGATATCTGCTTGAATTTAGATGAATCTGTTACTGAGGGAAATACTGAATCAACGAATCAGTTCTGGTCCTGGAAGGAAAGTGCAGAAGCCAGAGTGTCGAGACATAGTGATGAGAAATGCCAGACTTCTTGTATGGATTCAGGGGATAATCATTTCATACGAGAAACTTGTGTTGTTCTGGAAGACCTGGAAAACAAAATTGAGAAGGAAGATTTCTCTGAAGAAAGTTCTGCAGAATATGATCAAAAAGTACGAGGAACCCAGATGGTTCAGGATTGGTTAAAAATTCCTAAATCATCAAGTAGCAGTGTTGACTCATCGAGAATATATTCAGAAGTAGTGGCAGTTGCAGAAACTGAGAATGTGGGACTGTCTTCTGGAACCCGGGAGAAGGAGCAGTCTGAACCAGTGGTCTGCATCTTGTTTGGGAAAGATGGACATTCTTCTCATGATTTTGACACTTCTGTTGGACAGGTTTGCCTTTTCTTTGAAGGTTCTTTTATGTTCTAGACTAATCTTTTGCTAGCATTTGGGAAATGCAACACAATTGTTTTAGTTTTCTCTCTTAAAAAATTTCAACCACTTCAAAGCACCTATAGCTGTCCATTTCTCTTCATGAATTGGTTGGAATTGGAAGATGTTGGTAATTGTGTGATTGTTGCCACCACCTATGAAAGATTTAGGTTGCGACCACTTCTCTCTTTCTCATGCTAGCATTATACGATTGAAATTTTGTCTCAAGCTTGAGCTGCTGTAGCACAACCAAACCTTAGCTGGTTAGTTTAATCATGGTTTGAAGGAATTCTTTTAGTTTGGTTTTAAGTTTCTTTTTGGAGTTATGGATTATGGATTTGACATTTTAAGAAACTAGTTCTTCACTGGAAATACTTTGGTTTTGTTTTCAAAATCTGTGTTCCGATTTTTTTATTTTTTATTTTTAAAAAAGTAGAAACTAGTTTGAAGAAAATAAACACCAAAAAGATATGTTCAAAATTTTAAAAATTATTTTCTCCCCCCAAAAGAGAAAATCATATAAAAATAATAAGTATTTTTTAATTTATTTATTTTTTTCACCAAACTAGTTTTTAGTTTAGTTTATTTTTTATTTTTAAAAAAGAAAACAGATTTTGAAAATGAAACCAAACAAGGACTGTGTTTAGGAAACCCCATTAATTTTATTTCATTAATGATGCATTAAGTTGTGCTTATGTGAATGATGTTGAACCTAATGCTGCCTAGATCATGCATTTTTGTGGTGGGTAAATGAGGATAAAATTGACAACTATGGCATGTGGCATGGACACTTTTCAAAAGGATTGTCCCTAGCGTGATGTAGCCATGTAGGGCTATGAGGACTGGGCAATTTTTAAAATGAGTTTTGTGGACACTATGTCAGATATTACTGATGCAAAATATAAGAAGTTCAAGAAGACTAAATTCAAAGAAGAGATGCTATTTGGACATTGACATGATTTCAAAGAGATCTTGATAGGAATTTTATATAATAATATTTCTAGTATTATTAGAGTCTTATTTTATAATTATTTTTATGTTTTATAGAATTTTTAAGTCAAGGGTATTTTGGTAATTTCCATTATTGTTATCATGGGTTGTAGGGGTTGTGCCCATGGGTCATCTTGGGGGTCAATTTATTTAATTAAGTTTTAGTTGTGTTTTCTTATTTGGTCTTAAATTAGTTTTGGCAGATTAAGATATTGTAGTAGTTTTCTTTTTTGGTTCTAGTTGGTTTAGGAAGTCTCTGAAGCCTATATAAAGCCATGTAATGCTTTTAATTCAATAGAGTTGATACTTTATAAAAAAATTGAGAGCTTTGAAGCTTCTTTATAGATTGTGTGATGCAATCAAACCTTAGGTGCGATTCTTATGGAATCTAGGTGCAATGCCTAGACTTATCTTCTTTTTTTCTTTCTTCTTCTTTTCCTTTATTGTTCATGAATTACTACCGTTCACAGCCTCATAACTGCCCCTAAACATTGCAAAAATCCCATTTTTTCATGCTTAAACTCTGACCTATTTATTACCCTAAACAAACCCTATTTGTACCCTTATAGTGGGTGTTTGGGAAGTGGGTTTTTATGTAGGTTTTTTTAGTTGTAGGATATTATTGGATAAAATTTTTTTAGTGTTTGGGAAGATAGTTGGGTTTTTTTTGTGGTTGGATGTGATGTTTGTGAGAGAAAAAGTGAAATGATTATGGGGTTGGATGTGATATTTTGTTTGGATGTGTTTTTTTGGTTTTGCAAAACTTTTGTCTTTTAGTGGAAAAATAAGAAAAAAATTTGGGAACCAAGTTCCCAAACACCACCATACTCTTATTGCAATTGCAGCCATAAAATCCAATTAAAATCAGCTCCAAAGCCCAGATTTGTTGCTGTCCTATTCATCCTGCATCAGTTTGGTATCAGAGCTTAAGGTTCCGCCATGATGTTTTCACATTGTGGGAGATCCTATACAAGTGGATTGACTTGGGAAGAGGGTAAAGCGCTTCTTAGAGAAAAAATTCGTTTAATGGATCTTCAAGATGATTTTCTTGATCAATTGTATACTCTTGAGTAAGGTAATATGCATGTGATTGATTATACAAGAAAATATAAGGAGTTGTTTATCAAGTCTAGAGTTGTCAAAAGTCTATTGCTCGTTTCAAAATTGGGTTGAGATTTGGAATTAAAAAAGAGAAGTCTTATGCTTATTTGAAAGATCTCGAAGATGCTATTGAAATGGCTATACAATTTGAGGTTTTTGTAAAATTTAAGGAGAAATCTACAGTGTTGAAGCCTACGCATAATGCAAAGACTGTCTAGCAAGAGAAACCAACAAAAATTCCAAAACAAAGGGTTAAAGTTCCACAAAAAGATGCTGAAAATTCACAACAAGATGTGCCAAAGCCAGATGTTGTTCTTAGGGATCAAAACCCTACACAGTTGAAGTTGCAAGACAATGAATATGTTCACAATCAGCTTAAAGAGAATGATTGCCAGATTATGAAGGATGAGAAGCCACCAATTGAAGCTCTATGTATTGAACGTGAAAAGGCAAAGGGTGAAATCAAAGAAATTGTCAATTCTTATGCTCTTGAGAGCAATGAATTGAAAAGAGAAATTGCGGGTCTGGAGCATATAATACCCTTAGAGGTCATGACATTGCAATCCGAGGTCTCCAATGACTTTGCTCCAATCAGGATGTGTGAAGAATCCAAAAGTGAATCAAAAGATGACCTTGTATTGGGAAAAGAGATTAAAAAGTAAGAGATTGAGGTTGTTGGGAATATCAAAGAAAACTTTACAAAAAAACTGATTTGGATCAATTCAATGATGTATTTTCTATGCTAATTGACTTTGTTATTCCAGAAAAATTTAGCGGCAAGATTGAAAAGATCAATCTCTCATTATTTTTGTTGCTATCTCCAATGAAGAAAAGGTGGCATCAACTTGAAGAATTTAGTGTGAAGCCATGGATACAATTTCAAAGCTTGTGGATTCTTATATTCCAATACTTCAAAACTCGAGGTTGAGTTTTTTCCAACCAAGGAAAAATGGTGTAGAATATAAGAAACTCATGGAAGGCTAAATTCAAAAAAGGTATGATATTTGGACATTGGCATGATTTCAAAGAGATCCTGATAGGAATTTTATATAATAATGTTTTTAGTATTATTAGAGTCTTATTTTATGATTATTTTTATATTTTCTAGAATTTTTAGGTTAAGGGTATTTTGGTAATTTTTATTATTGTTGTCATGGGTTGTTGGGGTCGTCCATGTATCATCTTGGAGGTCAAATTATTTAATTGAGTTTTATTTATGTTTCTTATTTGATCTTAAATTAGTTTTGGAATGTAGTTTCCTTTTTTCGTTCTAGTTAGCATGGAAAGTCTCTAAAGTCTATATAAAGTCATGTAATGCTTCTAATTCAATAAAGTTGATATTTAGAAAAAATTGAGAGCTTTGAAACTTCTTTATGAATTTTGTAATGCAATCAAACCCTAAGTGTAATGCCTATGGAATCTAGGTGCGATGCCTAGACCTATCTTCTTCTCTTCTTTTTTCTTCTTTTCCTGTACTGTTCACGAGTTACTGTTCACAGCCTCATAACTGCCCCTAAACGGTGCTAAAATCCCATATTTTCATGCTTAAACTTACTTATGTATTACCCTAAACAACCCCTACTTGTACCCTATACTCTTATTGCAATTTCAGCCAAAAAAATCTAATTAAAATCAGTCCTCAAGGCTAGATTTATTGCTGCCCTATTTGTCCTGCATCAATTACAGTCCTCCACACTTAGGCACATTCTAGCATTTCGACCTTTTCCCCAAAAGGAAAAAAGAAAAATGGTTGATATCAACTGCTTGGCTAGAAGCATGCGATAAATACTTTTATTGTTGTAATTAAGCTTGACTCTCCAATTCATGTAGCTGTTACTTGTTAATATAGAAATCTTAGTAATTAATCAAACTATATTTCCTATAGTAGGCTTTGTCAACACTTTTTAGGTTTAGAACATGAAATTTAAATTGGTTTGGATTCTTAACTACTATAATAAGATCAATGAAAATTACATGTAAAATGCAAATTATACGTTTGCTTCCAGAAACTTGTTTGAGAAGAATCAATCATGCTAGGCAGATCACTGGACATGGTTATATGAGTTCCTCCATGTGCGTCGTTGCTTTTTCTTTTTCTTTTTCTTATCTGGCATGAAAAATTTCTATAATCTTCTTGGTTTCAATTTAACGTTTCTGACATTTCCCTATGAGTTTTTTCTTTTGGTATCACAAGCATTCCTGTCTTAGGCTAAGTTTGGCATAACCTACATAATACAAAAAGTCAAAAAGTCACTATCCTATTTAAGTCATATCATCTTATTTAAATCACATCACCTTTCTAACACATCACATCAAACCCAACCCAAACCCAACCCATATAAGCCAATAAGTCAAAAAGTGCACTTTTTTAAAACATCCCAAACCAACCCTTATTGTCTTGGAAAGGAAGTTACTGTGCATTGAATTGCCTCAGTTGGTATTGCTAGTTATGTGAATTGCCATATTGTGGTAATCTTGGTCCAATTAAAGCCATAGTGAGTGTTCTTGCTTGGTATAACTGAAGGAGTTAGCATGGGTTCTTTCTTTCAAGATGTAATCAGAATTCTGGTTCATTTACCTGCATGAGTATATTATTAGAGAACCAAACCAACCTGACCTCTATGGGTGAAGTTGGTTTGGTTTTTTAATACACTGATTCAGTTTAGGGTCTTAAAATTATCAACATGATAGGATTGGGTTGGGTCTTGGTTTAGGCAACCGGAGACCCGAACCTATATATACTGTATAAAATTTTATTTATGTTCACATGTCTTCATGTAATTGGCTTGTTGCAAATACTAAGTGGACTGGATTGCACGTGATCATTTCATATAAAAAACAAAAGTTAGGGCTTATTAGAATTCATTTCCTACCTTCATCCACACACAGTTTATGCCATTGCAACCATGTTCCCCTCCTTTTCTGTTTGTGCTATATTAAACTTTGTTTTCAAGGCTTGTTTACTCTAATCATTTATTGTTGATAATGTTCACTTAACTTTTAGTATATTTGAGTTGTGGTTCCAACTCAAACCAACCTGTGCTACATTGGGTTGATTTGGTTTGGTTCCATGCATGATTGGTTTGGTTTTAGCTACAAAAACCTAGAACTGACTATGATTGATTTGGTTTTAAGTTTAGTGCTAACCCAAACCAAACCAACCCATGCACAACCCTAAGTATTGTTATCTATGTTCTACTGATTGTGTGTTTAGCTGCAACATATGGTTTTCTTTAGGCAATTTACTGCTGTAGAACACCTACTTTTCTTATGGGACACAAAGCATGAAATCTTATTTTCCTTGAATGAAGTTCAAAGTGATTCCATATTTGGCATGTCATGTTTCTTTGTCAAAGATACTCAACCAATAATGAGTCTCTCCTGGATTGCAATCCTCATGTTCATCTTATTGATATTTTATTTTTTTGTTGTGAAGAATGATTTCGTCAAATCCATGTGTTTTGTTTCTAGATTATTTTCTTTCACTTTCCATATTGTGCTTGCTCTCTGTGTATTGTGATATATTTTTCTGTCACTGCATTTTATTTTGTGTCAGGCTGTATTACAGGGTAGATTTCCTTATTAACTCTGTTATTGAACTACAGGAATCATTAACTACATCCCAAGCAGAAGTGTTGATTTGCTCGAGCAGCCCTAGAAATGACCTAGAATCTCCCATGAGCTTCATGGAAGGACGTTCTCCTAGTCCAAATTCAGTTCTGGAACCACCTTTGAGTGAAGAAATTTTATCTGGCTCTGAATGCTTTCAGGGTGTTGGTGCAGACTTTCATGGTTTGTGAACTACAAGGATTACTTTTTCTCACCATCTTTGTTTAGTTTTTGCTGATTCTAATATTGTCAATTTCTGCAGATTTTCAGATGCAACTTCAACTTTTGAAATCAGAGTCGGAAGAAACAAATTCAGAGGGACCTGGAATGGTTGTGTCAAGTGATGAAGACGGTGGGGATGGATCTGTCGATCTTTCTGAAGAAAACAGAAAATTAGTGGGGTTGTTCAGAGTTGAAGAGAGTAGGGATTTCTCTTACCTCGTTGATGTTCTGGACAAGGCAGGCATTCATGGTAGTATCATGCAATTTGGCTTTAAAAAATGGTACTCTCCGGAATACCCAATGAGCCCTTTGGTGTTTGAGATGCTAGAGAAGAAGTATGGCAACCAAACATCTTGGGAGAAGTCAGAACGGAGGCTTCTGTTTGACCGTGTAAACTTGGGGTTGAAGCAGATTCTCATGGATGTGCTCGCATGGGACAAACCCTTGAGAAAAATGTTTAACCTCTCTCAAAGCCGTGAGGTGATTGAGGAAGAGCTATGGAGGTTTCTGGGTAGCCAGGAAAAGGAAGCGAGCAAGGATTTGTCAGAGAAAGCGCTAGGAACAGAAGTTAGGTGGTTTGAGTTGCGGGATGATATTGATTCAATTGTCAGCGAAATAGAGAGATTTTTGTTTGTTGAGTTGGTAGCGGAGTTGGGGAGCATTGACAGTTTTTAGTCAAGGTGTTCATAGTTTTTGGGCATGCTAGGTGGTTTGAGTTGTGGGATGATATTTTGATTCAATTGTCAGCGAAATAGAAAGATTTTTTGTTTGTTGATTTGTCAGTGGAGTTAGCTATCATTGAGAGTTTTTAGTCACTAGGTAACATTTTTGAGAGTTTTTAGTCACTAGGTAACATTTTTGCTTATATATGTGTTGTATAGATACAATTTTGGTATGTCAGGATGAAAAAGTACAAGTGTAAGAGTCTTGGATTGGAAATGGAAACAGATTGGGATTGGTGTTTACATTGAAGTTGTGTGAAATTGTGAATGAAGAGTCTTGGATTTCTATGAGAAAATTGCATTGCCTGTAGAAAATATTAGATTGGTCTGTGTCACTTGCACAGAGATTCAGAGCTCTTGTACGAATACAACCACCTCTTCATGCATATACATGTTGAACCTTGTTACCGATTGCAGGGTTTTTGATGACTTGCTGATTGATTGTGAATATCGTCTGGAAAGTGTGTTACTGTCATAAATGCCTTGGAAAATAAAGATGGTGAACTTAGATTCTGAAAGCTCTGTTTAGCGGCCTGACACTGCTGTCGATGGTTTCACCCTCCAGAAGCTCATGTTTGGCGCTGTGACAGTGTTTGATGATGAGTTGACAGAAGGATATGAGCTCGGGTCTGGTTTAGTTGGCAAGGCACAGGGGATTTATGTGGCGAGCTCAGAAGGTGGTAAAACTCAGATGATAGTCTCCGTTTGTCTGAGGTTCATAGGATGGCTGTAGCAGAGTGACAACTAGCCGTGCCATTCATGGGTGGTACTGGAAAGTATGTTGACTCAGAGATTTGCTACTGTCAAAGACCATTCCCTCAACCAATCAGCCCATGACAGATGGCATCGTGACATCATTGGCGTTTTTTGGTTTATGTTACTCAGTCTGTCTAAGAGGATCAAGGATCTTGTGTCTTCAAAATTTCTGTCCATACTCCCAAATGCTCTGGGAACCGCTGCATTTGTGGGATTTTGGGACAGCAAATCTTGTGTTGTCTAATAGCCCTAGCGATCTATATTTGGATTTTTCACCTGTGTTGAGCTCTGTATCAAGTGAGAAGAAAAAATGTTTCAATTTCACCTGTTTTGTTTTACTTGAGAATTTGTTTTTCTGATTTTTTTAATTTTTTTAAATTTATAAATAAAGTAGTTTAACAAAAACAAACACCAAAAAGCTATTTTTTGAATTTTCAAAAATTATTTAGTCCCAAAAAAGTGAAAAACATACAAAATGATGAGTGCTTTTTATTTTTAATTTTTTTTTTCACCAAAATAATTTGTTTGTATTTTACTGGAGGAATTCTATGGTTTCAGCTTGTTTCTTTTTTACATTTGGTGGTACAAATCATACCCTTTTTTTTTGTGTATGTTGTTACTTAATTACTTTTCACACCTCAAGTCCCTTTTTTATGTATGTTGTTACTTAAAGATAGCTCACAATGGAAGAAAGTCATTTGTAACAACTATGAATATGTGGGAGGCAAGTGGCTACCCTTTCTTTTCTTACCTACTCAAAGATTTGGTGTGACATTGTCTCTGTGGCTGAACATAACAACTTGCTGCTTGACTTCTTTTTAGAGAACTTATCTCTGAAAATTCAAGATGGCAATAGAATTATGTTTTGGAAGGACAAATGGATGAGTAACTCAAATCTTGAATCTCTTTTCCCTGGACTTTTCAGCCTTTCAACAGAAAATGAGATCTCTCTTAGATCATTGGTTAACCGAAGAATTAGTTCAAACTCTTGGAACCTCAGGTTAAGAAGACCTCTAGGAGTTGGTCAGATTGCAAGACTTGATAGGGTCTGGTCCATCACTGAGTTCTGATTTAATGGATAGCATTATTTGGAAGGCAGATAGGTCAGGCACCTTCAAGGTAAGTTCAATTTTCAAATGGTGTGAATATCCACCAGAGGGGTCCAGATTTGTGTTTGGAATAATATTTATCCCCCCTAAGGTTCAATTGGAAAGGTAGAGTAAAAACCATTTTCTAACCAGAATTCGGGTGTTGAATAGCAATGTGGATCCTATTTGTGTCCTTCGCAAAAATGAACTTGAGTCATTGAATCATACCATGTTGTATTGCCCCTTTGCCAGGGAAACTTGGTCTGCTATAATGGATTGGTGGGGTCTTCAGTGGGTAATCCCAGGTTAAGTGGACTTGCTTTTTCAGTGGTAGGCTGGAGTGAAATTCAAGAAGAGGGAGCTGCAACTTTGGAGAGCTATACCCTTGACAGTGCTTTGGTCTCTCTGGAAAACCAGAAATGATTGCATCTTCAATGGGGCTACTCCTAATTTAGGTGAATTGTGTGAGCTAATAAAAGTGAGACTTGCTTTATGGATGAAATCACATTCCTAAGGAATTTTTCACTTAATTGATGATTTTGTTTCTAACCTATAGCAGACAAGGTTGTGCCTTGGGCAGAGAGGGTGATTTGGTATCCTGATGTTGTCATTGGTGCAACAGGAGCTTGGGATGGCTGCTTATTGGCTGTATTGTAGTTGTTGCTGGTGTACTTTCTATTTTGTTTGTTTTTTGTTGCTTGGTTGGTTGCGCACCAACTTAATGTGATGCTTGCAGATGATTGGGTTTGCTTTTTAGTGCTAATCTTATTGAGATCGCTTCGCTTTGTTATGATGTTTCTGTACCCATCCTCTTTATTGATGTATTTTTTACTCTCATCAATAAAAATTCCTTTTACTGATAAAAAAAATTAATTTGATCATGACTAATAATACCTAACTAAACTTTTTCAACCAGTTCTACCAAAAATTGGACATATGATTCAAGTTGAAGCTACAAATCAAATAGAGGTGGTATTGCCTTATCATCCACACATGATATTATTATCTAATAAAAATTAGGGTAAATTATCATGTAGACACACGAAGCCCCCATTATGTAAATGTACTAGTAACAACTACATAATTAACTTGAAACATGTAGATACATTTGAATAGTGGGGGTTTATTGGTTTAGACATAGTTGTGTTATTTGTTGATAATATCATGTGACAATAATAACGCGATATTGAAGCATTCTAAATAAATAAATAAATAATAATGTGATATCACCAATATATTGAATTATTACTATTAAACTAAATATGTTTGTAGCATTGTGGTCTTTACAAGGATGGCACATCGTGAGTAATTATTTAAAATGAATTATCAAGCACAAATTTTGGACCAAGGCTTTTTACAACATTTATAGTGCCACCATCAACATTTTCACTTTCACATTGAGAAAATAAATAAATAAAAATTCAGAAAAATGTTTAGAAAAAAGCACACCAAGTTTAAATTTACCTCATATATTGAAATTCTGATTTTGTCTAAATATTATATAAATATATTTTTTGAATACATTGGTAAATGTTAACTAGGATCTCTAGCTTAGCTTTCACCATTTTAATCAACCCATCTATCACCCATTTTATGCCAATTGCAGTTTTACAAGTCTACCACAAAAACTTCTTTGCTGGAATTGCCTTGGAGAAATTTATCATTTTCAAGTTTTTGTTCATATTCCAACTTGGCATTCCTTGCTGCAACTCTCTCATCCAACCAAGCAACAATGTCGGAAAACACGGCGTCGATGTTCTCCGGCAACTCGCCGTAGGTGAGTGAATGCCACAACCCTGGATACAACTTGAAAGTCTTGTCTTTGCTGCAAGCCGTTTCAAATAGGAGCTTGCTCACGGCTGGGTCAGTCACTTTATCATCACCCCCATGGACAACTAGAAATGGTAATGAAACCTGTTTGATCAAGCAAAGACAACAAATGAGTTAACAAGTTTAAAAAATATATTTAAACTTGATTTATTTATTTTTCGAGTTAAGCTTTCTTTGACAATTGGCTTAAACGCATTTTTGGGGAATTTTTTAGCTTCGAAAGGTAAAAATGCATAGCCTCTTTTATCAGCCTAACTTTTCCATCTCAAAAAAAAAAAAAAAAAAAAAAAAAAAAAAAAAATCAAAAAAAGAAAATGGTACATTAATATGAAGAGCACACATGTATTAAAAAATTGGACCGTGCTAGGGAGCCTTAATTTTTGGCCCCCTAATCCCGAAATTTTAGACAAGGCAAAAAAAAAAAAAAAAAAAAAAAAAAAAAAAAAAAAAAAAGCCCAAAACAACGTCGTTTTGGACATTAGGGGGATTAGGGGGACTTTTTAGGGGGACAATTCATTTCCCAAAAAAATTATGAAAAAAAAGTGAATGTTGAAGATATCTAAAATAAAATATTTCAAAACCATAATGGGTGTGTCAAACATAATTCATTTAGGACAAACATTTTTTTTGACTTATTTATATATATATATATTTTTTAAGAAACACTTAACCTAAATTTTAATAGCGTCAAGTTTAAATAATTTTTTATGTTATACAATTTTATAATATATATAAACTTGAATCTTGCTAACAAATACCTCTAAGACACAAGTGAAAAATAAAAAATTTAAAAAACATAAGACATTTTACTCTAAATTTAATGCATTTTTATTGAAAGGGTTATTTACATGAAAACTTCCCAAACTATTGAGAAATATTATTTCGATCCCTTAAATTATAAAAACGTATAAATAAACCCTCTAAACTATTAAGAATTATCACTTTGCATAATAAACTATAAAAACGTATGAATGGATTCCCTAAATTATTCGCATATTTTACTTTGACCCTTTTTATTAAAGGGTCTAATTTGTACATTTTTATAGTTAAGAGATTTATTTGTAAGTTTTTATATAGTTTAGGAGATAAAGTGATACTTCTCAATAGTTAAGGGTTCATTTATATGCTTAAATACCTTAGGGTATCAAAGTGATATTTCTCAATAATTTAGGAAGTCTCTGTGTAAATAATCCTTATTGAAATCAATGTATATATTTTTCATATATTTTCAACACACTATTTACACATTTCCTAATATTAAACAATACTCATAAAACACTTGTTAACATTTGCCTATAAAATTGTTAGCCTTATTTGGTTTGTGTTTCAGGTTTTTTTATTTTTATTTTTTAAGATAGAAACTAGTTTGATAAAAGTAAATATCAAAAATATTATTTTAAAATTTGGTTGTGTTTCAGGTTTTTTTATTTTTATTTTTTAAGATAGAAACTAGTTTGATAAAAGTAAATATCAAAAATATTATTTTAAATTTTAAAAAATCATTTCTGACAACTTAAAAGACAAAATTATATAAAAATGATAAATTTTTTAAAAAACTTTTTCATCTTTTTATCAAATTAATTTTTAATTTTTTAAAAAAATTTAAAATAAATTTTTGAGAATCAAACAAAACATAATCATAAAGTTGAGTTCGAGATCACTTAAAAAAAAAAATTAGCTTTGAAAAACTTGGATCATTTTTCAACACAACCATGATGTGTGGCAATCTTATTGAACAACAGAAAGGATGTGATACACCACCAACTAAAAATTAGCTTTGAAAAGCTTGGATCATTTTCCTCCTAAAAATGTTTTGAAACTCTAATTTTTGTGTTTTAAAATTAATTTGAATAAGTTAGTAGTGGGCCTCATCCTCTATGATGGGATGTTTTAATCTTGGTTTATTTTTATTTTTATTTTTCTTTTTATCATACCATTAGTATTCCATTAAAATATCAAAATTAGTACTTTAAATCATCGTTATGTTCCTACACAATATTTATGCTTGAGACGGCATATGATACACCTAAATACATTCATAATAAAGTGGCAATAAAATAGAATTTATATAATTAAATATATATAATAATTAAAAATTGATAATTATTATTTTATATTATTATAGGTAAAATTGTGAGGATTTAGTAGTGGTCTGAAATATTTTTCGAAAACATCATAATATTAAAAAAAAAAAAAAAAAAGAATGGATAAGATTAATCTATTGTTAACAGTAAACAATAAAAATATATATATATATATATATATATAAACAAACCTCGTTAAGTCTTTGCTCGAGATCTAAGCTGACAGTCATTAGTTGATTGCCCGTTTGTAACCGTGGTTTGTCTGTGTAGCAGTACGAGTTTGACCGAATCTACAAGCATAGTACAAAATTTTTTTTTTAAAATGTTAATTTTTAGCCCCAACTCATGCCAAACGGGGCCTTATTTTTAGGAAAATTTCAAAGCAGGGTATGATTTAAAAAAAATACAAATAAATGGTAAATTTTATAAGTGTTAATAATTAAAGATAAATTTTTTCACCAATCTGTAATAACTTTTTGATAAGTGCATTTATTCCACGGCTAATTTTGTGTATGTAGTATTATTTTAAAAAATTATTAGGATGATAACCAAATTTGAATTTTGTTTTTTTCTCAATCCTTGGAGAGAATTTTCCATTATGCTGTTTCAAAACAAGACCTAACAAGTGCTTGATTGTGAACTCTATTAATTACCTATGTCATTATGGGACCATGCCACTCTAATCAACTTTCTACCACCTAATAAATTTTTTTTTCTCTAAACAAATAATTAGTGCCACTACCAACTTCATATTCAATCACGGATTATAAAACAAATCACTGCCTAATGACTTGACATTGATGAGACACCGCCTTAACCCAAAAATTATCGTTGAGGCACACTAATAAAATATGGGAATTTTTTTTAAAGATTTTATAATATAAAAGAAATATAATATTTTTATAATAGTTGGCGGGGTTTTTCAACATTGTTACAGAGAAAATTTGATTCAGATAAATTTTGGCCTGATTCTGAGAAATTTCAATCCCAACACAAAGAAATTTTTAATTTTTACAGAGAAATTTTAAATTTTTTTTAGTATGATCAAAGAGAAATTTAATCAAGGATCTTTAATTAATAAAAAAATATATATATTTGATCTTTCATACTACACAAAATTAGAAAAGAATGTTTCACTTATTTTTTCATAAAATATGCCATGCCTACATAGACTTAAAACAACAATATAAAAAGCTAAAAAATCAAAAATTTGGTTTTTTTTAGAAAGTTTCTAAAACGCCCATTAATGGTTTAAATTCATTTCACTCATTAACTTCACACTTTATTAATTTAATATTCACAACACATATTTGAATAAATTGTGACACCCTAAATCTGGACTACTAACATGTTTATTTATTTATTTGTTTTTCCCTCAAGAAATAATTAGTCCCACTCCCAACTCTTAATATCACATCGCGGAGTATAAAACAATGTTTACTTCATTATGACAATGATAACACACTCCTTAACCCGAAAAATTATTGACTAATTGCTCTTTTGAGTATTGATCCGCACTGATATAAAATAAGAAAAATTTTTAAAAAAATTTAAAGATAAGTGAAATTTTTTATAAATATCAATTATTAAAATTATAATTTTTACCATGAAAATTGTAATAATTTTTTAGAAGGACCATTGTGTGGTAATTTTCGCTATAAGATATGCCACACCTTGGATTAAACAACACTTTTTTTTTTTTTTACTGAATTATAATTTTCCCATAAGGGAAGAAGACGAAAAAAAGACAAAAGTAAAAAGTAACGGGGAGGGAAAAATTGTACCTCCTTTCTGACTTCAGGGTCTCTGAAGGCAACATCAACAATATCTTGAGTTGGAATAATTTTCCATGTTGGAATGACCCTGCATAGCTTGGTCAATACTTTAATCACCAATGGGTTTGGCCTCAAATCATCTGCTATCTGTGTATCCAATCAAAACCAATATAAAATTATATTTTACTAATTAATTTCAAAATACTTTTTATGATTTAATTTTTCTAACTTCTGTTTATTTATTTATTTATTTTTCACCTATTTACAAATATCTTCTAGACAAAGTAAGATCAGTCAAGAATTAAATGCAAGACTTATAGACTCTTGTCTTTAATTAATGCATGTTCTAGTTTTCTACTACTAAAAAAAAAAGGAAAAAAAAAAAAAAAGAGAAAAGTTAGGGATCATGAAAATTTTTTCATAAAAATGGTCATGAAATATTTAAGATCCTTGGATTACCTTGATCAGTGTGTGGTGCTTTATTCTAAGTGCAATCCAAGAGTCACAAAGCTTTCATAATTATTTTCATGATAGATTTTTCATAATACCTAGCATTGTTGAAAAAAAATTGTTAGTGAAAATAACATTTGACTTCTTGTAAAATGTCTAGCTAGGTTTATCTTTTGCATCAATCTCTCCTAGAATAATAAAAAATAGCAGCAGTTATAAAGGGCAATGGTGGTCCTCAAAATTAACGGAGTTGGAAGTCAAGATCCAACTTTTAAGGGTTAGGCTATTATTTAGAAGAATATTAAATTGAATGAATCTAAAAAAATCCTATATATTAATCCGAGCAAAGCTTTTGGGATCTCTATTTTGGGGATAGTGATAGGGCATCTTGAACTTGTTAAACTCCATCCTGGCAGAATCAACCTATCTACCAAACATGCTCTCCTCCACTACCAATCGGTCTTAAGGTTTCCTTCATTTGGCAGAAGCTTTAAAAAAATAAATAAATAAATAAATAAAAATTGACCAGTAAAAGTTCATTTTATTTATTTTTTATTTTTAACAAAAAATAAAAGAAAGCCTTAGTTCATTTTACTCATTTTAGTTACTTTAAAAAGTCAAAAAATTTAAAATATGCTAAGCAAATTAGTTGTTTTAGCGTTAGTTTTTTTTTTATAATATTATTTTAGTTGATAAATTAACTTTTTAACTAACCCGCAAACAAAAGTAAATTAATAAAATAAACTGTAAAATATTTTAGAAAAATGATATGTGGAGTTGTTAGATGAAACCGGCTTACGCGGTGCAAGAGTCTTCTTAGGTCACTTTCCAATGAGTTGTTTATGCCTGGGTTAGTTTTAATGAGTCCTTCAATTTTATTAGAATCAATAAGGGTTTGGCTTTTCTCATATTGTTAAATTAATTTGAGAGAGTATTTAGCTTTAGTAGATCTATTTTGGAATCAATTTTGATTATTCGAATTGTTCATTTTTTTTTAACAAGTAGAATAGAATATTTATATAAAAAATCAATATGATTGGATATCACTAGCCATATGTTTGAATCATATTTATTTTAAAAAAATTAACGACAAATAATTTTTTGTAATACAAATTTAATTCAAACATATGTCTGATAATTTTTTGCATGAATATTTTATGCAACGAGTCATAAAAATTGAACGGTCAGATCTCTTTAATCCAATCATGGGTGTATATTTATGTTTTATGTGAGATAATTTTTATCTTGGATAATTTAAGAGATCTGTCATTATTTCCAATGACTTGTTTTATGATTCTTTTGATCAATATCAAGCAATTGCTATCATATTTTTACTTGTAAAATCAATTAAGATATTATTGGGATCAATATAAAATTTATGCTATAATTAACTTAAGGAAAATGCTATATATATATATCCCAAATAATCTATCAAATTTTTTACCAAATCTTTCACATGGTTGTGGGACCCACACATGTGAGAGATTCAGTAAAAAAATTTAATAAATAATTTAGAGTCTCCACATAACCCTTAACTTAATAATTTAAACATAGGAGGTTTGGAGAGAGAGAGAGAGAGAGAGAGAGAGAGAGGGGGCACACACCTTACACATGGGTGCAACCAAAACAGCACCATCCCATGAAGCTGGCTTCTTTCTATGCAAGAGTAGAGCCACAGCTCCTCCCATGGATTCTCCTAATAAAATTCTCAACTTCTTCATATTCTCCTTCCTCTCTGCTTAACATATTCAAATTTAACATAAATTAAACCCACATGTAAAATTTTACTAACTAAACTTATCAATTACAAATTACAATACATAATCAGTCTGTTTCCCTAGAAACTTGGAGGAAAGAAAACATGCTGTACACTAGAAAATTAGAAATTCACCAGCAATGCTCGTATAATGATCAGAACAGTCTGTGACAAGATCTTCAAAGCAAGGCACATAGCCTTGAAGCCCTGATGATTTTCCATGTCCTTCATAGTCCATCCCATATACTCCAAAACCTGCCTTGGCTAGCCGAGTCCCAGCACCTGTTCCAATCAACTGACTTTTTACCACTTATTCAAAATATGTACCATACAGGCGAAAATAATACATGACTCTATATGTATGTATTTGTTCCTTCAAAATAAAATATATATATATAAGAGCAATGTTAGGTATCATGAAAAAACTTTCATGAAAATGATCATGAAAGATTTATGACCCTTGGATTACACTTAAAAAAACTACCACACACTAATTAAGATAATCTAAGGATCATAAATCTTTCATGATCTCTAACTTTTCTCTATATATAATAATAACGAGAGTATTCAAGTTTTTGTCTAATCTCTTCGTTTCACATATACTGATTAATTATCGGATACAGAACCCAACAGGCATAGACCTTTTACCTTTCTGGTTCAAAATATGAATGAAAAGGCAAAAACAATACACAACTCAACAATGGACATGTATTTGTACCTTTTCTTTTTTCAACAATACTTAGTAGCCTGAATTTTCGTGGTTTAAAAATATTCGAGCTATTCGGGCCATGCAAATTCGAGCTATTAAACATTTTTTTATTTTTTTAATGAAGAGGGTATTTGGATTTTTTCTGTCAATTAGTCTTGAGTATATGAAGTCTCTTCATTCCACATGTATTAAAGAATTATTGGGCATGGGTATTTATACATATATTTGTATAGAAATACAGTTTTTCTACGTGCACTTAGAATTTGTCATAGAAACTACAAGATGTTGACCTTTCATAGAGATGCTGCACTCCATGGCATAACCATGGCACAAAAAGATCAAAGCTTTTGGTTCATGATTTGCAGGCAACCATCTGCACGTGAAAAGCTTCATTCCTCTTGAATTCAGTATAAATTCCTGTAATAGTTTTTGAGATTGGCCAACAAAATTAAATGGGTATAACTTTTCAAATAAAAATAAAAATAAAAATAAAAAAAGAAACCGAAAAGAAAAGAAGAAAATATATTTTGAAAAACAATTGCAATTGAACCAGGCTAACCTCTTCATATCTTACGCCGTCAATTTCATATGCCTGTAAAGAATAAAAGAAAAGGTCAAAAAGAAAGAAGAATACATATCAGTGAATATGGGTATCAGAATTTCAAAATTCCTATACATATTGGTGAATAAATATTGTATTGGTCGATATTTAAAACTCTGGTGTATAATAGACATATTTGTATATATGTTTGTATGCATAAGAGATATAGATACCATGAAGAGGGCTTTCAGACAGAAGATAGGATTGTTGTTCTGATATGAAGAGAAGGAGAGAGAAAGTGAAGTTTGTAACTGAAAAGGAGAAGAAGAAGGAGAAGGAGAAGGAGGTGGATGGAGTAATGGATAGGTTGAGGATTTGATCTATCTGCTTATATATATAGACATGTGTGTGTGTGAGAGAGAGAGAGAGAGAGAGAGAGAGAGAGGGGAGGGGAGGGAGGGAGGGGAGGGGAGGGGGGGGGGGGGCCAAGTTGGAGGGGCAAGTTGACTTGGCAGCGAGCGGGAAGGACTACCCTTTTGTGGGTCGTTGTTAATCCTAATTTGACCCATAAACATCTTATCTTTTACGCCAAGTTTGGCATATTGAAAAAAAGTTAAAAGTCAAAAAATAACTTAAAAAGTTAAAAAGTTAATACTATTCACCAAAAGTCAATAATTACGGCTACACAACTCTCAATCCTAATTTTTTTCTACAAATCAATTTTTATAATTTTTTATTACACATTTTTTCATAAAAAATCAAAAAATTAACCCAAACATCCATATTTTATTCCTCAATTTTTTAGTCTAAAAAGATAAAAAATGCACTTATTTAAGACACCCCAAACAATCCCTAGTCTCAAAACTCAAATAGGTTGTTAGTTAACAGAACTTACTATTTACACTACTGCACACACGTTATAAATTGGTTTAATATTCTACAAGAAACTTTGCTTAATTGGCCAATATTGGATTGTATTATATGCCATTGCTGAAATTAGTTCATTGCTAGTTAATAAAATCCTCTTCTCTTGGTATAAAAGGATTTAGGCTGAACTTGGATAAGGAATCTAATCTTTTCTTGGGACAAAAGGATTAGGGCTGAGTTTGGATAAAAAGAATTTTGACCTGATTGAGATTGTGTAATTTATAACAAATTAAAATGAAAAACTAATTTTTGATTACTAACGTAGCATTTTTTTTTTTTTTTAAAATTAAAGAGTAAAAAAAAATAGATATAGATGCTCATAATATTTAAATTTGGGTAAATTATATAAATAGTCCCTGTAGTTTATACGATGTGTCAATTTGGTCCCTATTGTTCTAATTTGATTGATTTTGCCACTTAATTTAACGGATTGTGTCATATTGACCCTATAAATAACAGCCATTAGGTTTGGTGGATGAAAAGTTGTCACATGCTCAAACGATGTGTCAATTTGGTCTTTATTATTTTAATTTGTTCAATTTTGATAGAAACCAAATTTATACACCGTGTAAACTATATGGACCAAATTAGCATATCGTTTGAGTTTCTGTCCACCAAACCTAACGGCCATTATTGATTAGACCAATATGATACAATCCATTAAATTAAGGGGCAAAATCAAGCAAATTAAAATAATAGAGACCAAATTCATCGTGTAAATTACAGGACCATTTAAATTTTGGGTCAATTACACTAACCTCCTTTGAGGCTTGAGAAAAATATAGTAAGCCTCACAATTTTGACATAATTACATTGAGCTCCTTTGTGATTTTAATTTATTTAACACTTAACCTCCTTTACATCAATAATTTATTAGTTATATGGATGTCTACGAGTACTAAATAATCTTCTTGTATAATCCTATTGACCAAGTTTGCATTCCTCCAAGCGTCGTCGCTTTGCTACCTGAAAACACACGTGAGCTCGGCGGCGGGTGTGTGCTAAAAACCCCTCCGGTGCCTAAGTCAACAAGTAGACAATAGATAATAAGCTCTATGTATTTTTGAGTAAGAATTGCAATACCTGTCCATAGGTTCTGCCATGAGCTTTTATAGATTCCATGTGGCACAATCCTAGTAGGACTCTAACTCTCCTTAGCAGAGTCCTCCTAGGAGTCTCATGTCCAAGGATAACGTTTATCCTTAGAACACCCTTATCATTGCAAGCCAAGTGACATGGCAACACTCTGTTCGGCCACCGCTTTCCCCAACCGAACTACTTCGCCCAGATCTTCCACTGGCTGAACAACCCAAACCACCAACTTATGAGGTGATGAGCTAAGCCTAGCTCGGCCTTCTCGATTCAAGCCAACTCGGTCCGCTGAGATCCGCACCTCTATAGAACAGTCCAAGCTGCACCAACCCTTCACTAGTTGACCAAGATCCCATGTGGCCCAAAGCTGGGCTACCTAAGCCTTTACCTCGGCCCACTGTTTGGTCCAACTCTTCAAGGCCATTTCCTTTGCTCGGCCTAATTTGTTTACACAAATTACCCTCTCAATTGCCCTTTAATTCCATTTGCAGAGCAAGATTGGGATTATATTCCTTCAGTTGAGCTAAGAATGCCTACGCTAATTGAGCTAGAGCAATTGCTCGGTTCCCACCAATTGCTCGATTCACGGACATCTCTTCAACTGCACAGCACATCCATACTCTAGTCTGACACGCCAAACATGATTGACACACTTGGAACATGTGGCACCGTCCCATTGTGCCTGTATCCCCATTACAACCGTCAGACACTCGTTCTAAAAATTTTGAATCGTCCTGCCCTTTTGCCTCTATTAGATATATAACCCATATGCAGTGGAAAAGACACTTCCATTGTTCATCTTCTCCATTCGTGACCTCAGAACCAGAACTCAAGTCCTTCGGAGTCATCCATCGCAATGTCAATCCTAAGCAATCTCCTTGAAACAACAGGCTTGTAATTGTGCCAGAAAGCGTTCTCCTTGACTGGATCTTGATCCCAGCCTCAAATCCGTAAGTGCCCTTCACTCTCTTTTTCTATTCCACTGTTCTTCATTTTGTCAGCCTTGTTCGAGTTGTTATGAACACCATTCTTGGGTATTAATCTACTAAAATATATATAGAAAATGGATGCCAAACTAAATTAGGGCACGAAATACCCCTCTAAATACACTAAGAGGTAAACACCAAGCGGATGGGGAAAAACCAAACAAAACCAACGATTTTGATCCAAAATGATATAGTGACGAAACTAAAAACTTGTTTGTGACCTATCCAAGAAACGGCGACCAAGCTACGGCTTGTTGGTCTTTCCTTAAGTGGATCCCACTGAGCGAAGAACCTCTCCAGAGATCGCGATTGGGCTAACACCTTGCCTCTGATATGAACCGAGCGGAAACCTGCTTGTGCTGCCGTATGTAGATTCAGTCGAACTAGAAGTAACACCCATTTCATAACCAAGCTAAAAATCTTGCACATAGTCAGAACCGGGCTAAAACCTTGCCCATTGCATGCACACTCGACTGCCGAACTACACTTGGCTAGTATACACTTTTGCTTTAGCCCGGTCAATCACATGGGTATAACACTTTCATTTCTTACTTTGCAGACTTGGCTAGGTTGGCCAGGCACTCCTACCCCACAACACCTGGCGGTACTGCTCAACTGAGCTATTGGCCTTGCTAGCCAACTAAACTACTCCTTAAATTATTTTTGATAGACCGACTCCTATGGGCAAGTACCGCTTCTTGGTGAGTTCACCTGGCACTATAGCCGAGTTCCGAAGGGACTAAAACATCCCTGACGACGTACAATTCACGTTGGTCAAGCTAGACACCACGTTATGGAAAAAGCCAGGCTTTGTTCCTTTCACCCTGTTATCCATCGTAGAGGGTGGAGTACGGTTTCCTGTCCCACCCCTTATCTGCGAATTTCTTAAGCAAACCAGACTTTGCACTACTCAATTGTCCACCAACACATACATAATAATAAACGGTATTGTTGAAATCAATTGCCATCTTGGCCTCAACCTCAGACTGGTCGAGCTATTCCACCAGTATTCACTTGGCCAAAATGATGACGGTTGGGTCTACTACCACAGGATCAAAAAGGGCCGAGAGAAAATCATCAAGTGTACACCAGACAAAGATCTAAATGATGATGATTTTCTTTGGGTATTTGGCAACTTTGAAGAATAAGGAGCCCAAATACCGGGCTACAACATCAATTGGAATAAATGACCGGCCGGTGAGAATAACTCAGCTGTTTTCTCACTCAGTCTCAACCTTTACTGCCGTACTTATCACGACCCAAACCTGCCCCCAAAAGTTTAGACCATGACTGGCCTGCATTTAGGCCACAAAACAAGAATTCGAAATATTTAAATCATATTAGGGCCTAAAGAGAAAGCAAAATAAATAACAAACGTCCATTGAGCAGTGCTTATATGCCATGATTAATCATGCCATATAAAGAGTTCCTATTTACAATTCTTCTATATACAGGTCCAAGTCATATCGATATATATAAAAAGTTCACAACCCAAAATTTACATATTAATTAAGTGTTCAACAAAAGCCACCAAAGACTTAACTAAAATGTGGCATCAAGGAACTCTTCAAAAATACAAAAGGCTCCAATTTTGGAGGCTTAGCAAAACAGGTCCCACAAAAGTTTCCTAAAGCTAACCTAGGGCTGATTTCCTAGCTGATCACCTACATAAATATATATAAATACAGAGTGAGTGAAGCTCAGTGAATAATAGTAAAGTAAAGAGAATCCAAAGTAAAGAGAATCCAATGAAGATGTTTAAATTAAATAAGAGCATGTGATGTAAACCCAATATTTTTCCAAGGTACAATACTTAGAGCATTCATCATATTTACGTTAAGCATAGAGTTATTCATAATCACTTTTCAGAACGGCCTCAGGTCCACTTATTGCAGAACTGCCTCGAGCCTACATGTAATAGAGTAACCTCAGGCCCAATCATCGGTTAACAGAATGCCCTCGGGCCCACATATGACAGAACGGCCTCGAGCCAAATCACATGGTAACAGAACGGCCTCGGGCCCAATTATAATAATTGAATGGCCTCGACCCCAATCATAATAACAGAACGGCCTCAGGTCCATTTCATATGTCATTACGGTTAAATGCTCAACCATTTTAACCAAAGCACAAGTTGTATAAAACATCTCATTCGTGAACAACAATATATAAATCATAACATTCAACATATTGTTACACTACTATCACTCACAGTGATTTCCAGAAATGGTTGACCGGTCCTCGAACCTTGACCTGCAATCACAATGCACATAGCACAACATATCAAAACATAGAATTACTCTCTTGGTCAAATTTACTTCGCTTAATCTTTTCTTAATCAAATAAACTGATCTCTTACTTTTCTCTTTAACCAATTATTTATGTTGGTTCCAAAATTATTAGTTCTCAATGGGTCATAATCTGTGTCTAGGGAAATAGAAAGAAACGAAAGGAAACTGGGTTAGGAGAGGAAATAGCATGAAACGGTTAGAAAGAAAGTGAATAGCCTTCACTAATTTGAACATATATATTTGTTTACTTTGAATTTGGATGTAGGACCACGCCGTTGCAAACTAGACTTCAGGGGCTTGAATTTAGGCTCAAGAATCACTTAAAACGGAGTTCGGATGAGAGAGATATGCCTATTCGAAGTTGGACTAAAACATGGGAGTTCTGCACGTGCGGGACTAAAACCGCACGTGTGGGAGAGCCAGGGCATGTGCGGGAGCACGTGCAATTATTTCAAAATAAAAAATGTTGCTAGAAAGAGACTTTCGCACATGTGGGAAACCCCACTGCACGTGCGGCTCTGGGCAAAATTCTGCTGCCGAAAATATCTGTTGGTTCTAACACTTGTTCTTCCATTTTCCAAGCTAGGTTTCAACTCAAATCACTCAAAAACATGTAAAATTAATAGAAAATATGAGATTATGATGGTTTTCTAAATTAAACATCAAAAATACAATGAATCTTCAAGCAAGAAAAATCAAAATCCTTGTTTTAGTTCTTTTTCAAAATTTTCAAACTTCTTCTTTCAAATTCACATAGATTTTCATTTCATATATAATTTAATGAGTTCAAACCATACAAACCCTCAAGATTAAGGCTCAACTTCTCACAATCAACTTCATTTTATACAAATCAAGGCCCAAAACCTTTCAAACCATGTTGAGTTAAACAATTCTAACTTCAATAAAAATCATGATTTCAAAGTAAAGCCAAAATTCCATTTACAAGCCCAAAGACTTGAAGTCAAGAACAAAATCAAAAGCGATGCATGTGATGAGTTCTAATTCCATAATCCATGGAGAAAGTCCCTTGAAATCTTTATGAATCTTAGAAATCATGCAAGAAAATAAGTTATAAACATGAATCTTAGGAAATCATGCTATGTTCTTGCCTTATGTGACAAGATACATGTAAAAGCCTCCATAAAATTCATAAATATAACTCTTACTTCATGATCTTCAAGGTTTGAGAGGTAAAATCTTACCTAGAATCTTCATAGCTACTTAATCTTGCATAATCTTGATGTATTCTAGCTTGATATATATGTGTGTGTATATTTAGCTAGGACACTTGCCAAACACACCTTAACGAATCAGACCGAACCAATTTTCAATTAAACTTCCCAAATGGCTCTAAAAATTCCCGTTAGCATATCCATGTACTCAATTTCGGTTTCTGAACCCATTAAAGTTTTGTTTTGAAAAGTGTTTGAATATGTACCACTTGAAAAAGTGATCTCATAAATACATCACTCAAATTATTCCAATTCAAGCAATTAGCCTTCATCCACAGGCATTCAAACAGATATAGCACTTAAGCACTTAGCCTCATGGTAATCATGCTTGATATGGCAACACTAACACTCATGCAATATGCTAAAGCAATAAGTACTCACCTAGTAGTCCAAGGCAAGCCAAAAGAGATAAAATAGTTAGGGAAAATGCATGATCTTAATGATACAAAATGACTAACGCAACGCATGCAATATGCAATTAATAAGCTCGGCTACTAGCATGACATGTGAATCACTTTGATAGCATGCAGTTTAAGTACGTTTCCAAAGAAGGAATAAGTATAATGCTTTGTTAGAATGATGAGCCGAACTCTATGCATGTAAGACAAATGGATGCAAATAATGGAATATGCTAAATGAAACATGATGTTCTAAACTATCCATCGTAAACAGATAAATAAAATGGAGAAAGACGGGGTTGGAAGACATACACATTATTATACATTAGCCCTCGCACAGAAGGGTCCGAATAAATGGACTAGCTAATTAATTACCTAATTAACTAATTATTATAATACCCAAAATAAATTAGCTACACTAAGTAATTAACTAATATACTAATTATTACAACACTATAAATAAACTAACTATTCTAGCTAATTAATTAAATACAACATATAACACATCACTAGCTATTCTAGCTAATTATTACAATACCAAAATTAGAGAATTGAAATTAACTAATTAATTACAAATCCACCATTCAGCAGGTCCCAAGGATCAATGAAAGGACTTATGCCTGCAAGAGAATCTTCCACCTGAAAATGCCTCTATTTTACTGCCAAGAGGGTTCTGTTTTGCAGCCATAAACTTGTATTGTTTTTCACCTTTACCTCTGCTCTATTCTGTAGGAAAAAGGAAACTGCCTGGCTAAAAAAAGTGGCTGGTAGGCCAGAAATGGTGGCCAGCCGCCCACTAATAGTGGCTTGCCGCCCGTAAAGGTGGCCTGCCCGCCACTAATGTTGGGTTTCTCTTGCTGCAATAGAAAACAAACAGAGAACAAACAAAGCATCCTCAGGGGATGTTTGTCCACCCTACCCCTCCTTATCATCGAACATCTCAAAGGAGTGGTAGGCTCGATTCACAAGCCATTGCAAATTCATTACGTGATGACTTATAAACCAAGGGATACAATTTTAATAAATGCACAATGAAAGACTCATGAACCTCCTCCCTATCATGATATTGATTAAGGGAAGCGGTTGACATCGACTCTTGAACTGTTTTCATCACTAACAAGTATGAAACGACTCAAGACTCAATAGGTTCAATTAACGTCCGATTAAACCCCAAACCATTTTATTATCTTGCTCCATTTTATTTCAAGTTTTATTGCCTTTTTTAATTACCTTTCCATTCATTAGTCATTTTAGTCCAAAATGAACTAAAATGACTAATGGAAAGAAGTATCAAACAAAGGGTTGTTTTGGGCATGAGAGATGTCATGTCGTTGGTAATGAACCCCCAAAGGGATTAAACCATTAAGCACAATACCTCTATCTCAAACTTAAACAAGCAATTGGTTTGAAACAACTCTCAAAGCAAAGGAAAAACCAAGAAATGAGAGAGGTTGCAGAGATGCTTAGAGGTGAACATAACTATGGAAAGAAGGAAATAAATGCTATCAACTCAAATAGGTTAGTGTCTAAGGCCTAAAACACCAAACCTAGGAGGACCATTACACTACAAGCCTATCAAACAAAGCATGAATGACATGAACAACTTAAAACAGTCCTAAAATAGGCTAAAACAATGCTGGAATTGTAGTCAAAAGAGTTAAAGGAGTGGGCTACAATAATGAAGAATTTAAGCTAGTAAACAAGCCAAGGAAGGGGTGGCTAACCCCTCCATTTTTAGGACCTCAAAAAATGATTTTTAGCCTCTGAAAAACTCTGAAAATTAGTGGTAAAAAACTCAAAAAAAGTTGACGAAACGATGGGAAACACAAGGGCAAAAGTTTAGGAAATAAGGTTCAAAGAATGGTGATTAACCCCTCCATATTTGATAGCTTTAAGCCACAAGTTTCAGCCCATAAAAACAGTGTAAAAATAGTTCAAAAATAGCAAGAAAAGAGAGGAAAGAAGTAGTGCAAAGATGCTCAAAATTATGCCTCTTGAAGCAAGGTAACACTTTTGTTAACAAACCCATAAGTTCTCACTCTCAATGGCTGAAATTTGGACTCAATAATCTCAACAAGGAGAGCTCCAATATTGGTGTAGGATGTTTTTGGGCAAGGTGTGTGTGTGTTGCAAGATAGAGATAGAGAGAGAATTTCAAGTTTTGGAGCTTTTGAAAAAAATTTTAACCTCAAAACATGAGGAAAGGTCAAGTATATATAGAAACATAGATTGATATCTCGGAAATATCCATATAGAGACAGCTGGAATGGTGCACGCATCTGTGGAGACAACTGGCAAAAATATTTGGTTTTTTACACAAGTGGCTGGCAGGCCATTAGTGGCCGGCCAAACAAAAATTTGCTTCCAGGCATGACTTCAAACGGGTATATCTTCTTCATCTGGACTCGGTTTCAGCTCATTCTTGAGTCTAAATTGAAGCCCCAGAAGTCTAATTTCCAATGAAGTTAGCCTCACATCTAAATTCTAAGTGTGCAAATAGATATACCTATTTTAGTGAAGGCTGCTCATTTCTATCCTAACGGATTGATGCCTAACCTCTCCTCCAAACTAGTTTTCTTCCCTCCCCTCCTATTTCCTTCAACTCCAAACCTATAAATAAGATGTTTTTAAAGATTTTTCAAAAAATTCACCTCTCTTTCATTTATTTCCACTTTGTTCTTACTTGGTTTACTGAAAAGTGCAATATTTAATGAAATATGAGCCCCGGAACATCATAGAAACATTTTGAAAAATGTTTTTAAAAAAAGGGGTTTTAAGGTCAAATAGTTTTGGTCCAAAATAGGGTGTAAGGTTGGGATTTAGAAGCTCTTCTTGCTGAAGAAATCGAACATTTGTATAGCATAACTTTCATCATGGAGTGATCAACCTGAGACGCCTAATTCTTAAGAAAGGTCAAAAATGGAGTGTCTACAACGTGCCACCTTTTAGGGCTTTCACCTGTTGGTGGCACTTTTAGCCATCATTATCCAGACCTTAAGGTCTCCTTCTCTATTCCTTCTTTTAGTTCTTCTTATAGTGATTTCGTAGCCTCTGAGAAGTAATGAAAGGTTTTCTCCATGATTCTTACTCTTTATCTCTGATTGTTTTCCTTTTTTGTACTTCTTCTTAGAAAATAATGCCTGAATTGGCCCCCCTTGCCAAGGCTTTGGCTTTAGGGAAGAGAATAGCCCTAGCCCCTTATGTTCTGGGCCATGTATATAGGGTCTGTTCTCAATTTTGTGAGAGGCCTTTAGAGCCTAATCAAGGGGGTCCAATTTGGGTCCTTCAACTCTAAATTTTTGCATACTTCACTGACCTCCACTCCCGTAGCTTAAGATTTTTGGTACAAGATCCTACACTTATGGAGAGAAATATGCCAGAGTTTCTTTATATCCCTCTAGCTTTGTTTATTACTTTTCTTTCTTTCATCATCTACCATTGGCTGCTCGGCCTTCCTTCTTCCGCCCCTTCGATGCTGCTGTTAGGCTAACATGGTTGAGGGATTTTTTTGGCTAATTCCACCTGTTCCAGGCCTATTCATAAAAAAATGTGGGCCTCCATTCTGCTGCAAAGGGAGCTCTTCATTGGCCCTTTAAACCCTCGAGCTTACAAGTGCATCTCTGAAGCCTACTACCCTTCCCAGTTTGCAAGGCAATTCGGGCTTAGCGGGATTCATGTTCCACTCTGTAGCTACTTCAACTTTGATCTTGACGCGAGAAATCTGAAGGTACCAAAATCCAGGCTAGATGAAGCAACAGTCAAGTTCAGAAGAGATCTTTACAGCTTTGAATTTGTACCTTACTGGCTACAGCAAGGCCATGACTAGGTTCAAGAACTGGTGGTCTACCAACATGGAAGTGCAGCTTGCTATCCCCACCTTAGATTTACTAAAGAATTTGGATCTACCATCCCAGGGTGGGCAAGCCAAATCTACAGAGGCTGGCATCACCATTACTTATGCCCCGACTACTGCCCTCTCACCCTGAATTACCAGGGCTGTTGTAAAAAAAGTACCTGTTTTTCCCTTTCTCTTGCCTTTCTTTTCCTTCCTTTATATTGTTCTTTTTACTTAAAGTTTATTTCATTGGTATAGGAACTTCGCAGAAGGCCTCGTCTCAGAGAGCACAAACCTTAGCTACACTGAAGGGCAAACAGCAGAAAAGAAAAGCCCACATTAAGCTCGAGCCTGTAGAAGAGGCCCTTAAGGTCTCTTCAGAAGTAGAAGAAGAATAAGAAGATGAAGCCCCTTTAAAGAGAAGGAAGAAGCCAACTTCTCTTACTACCTAACTTTCCATAGATGTTGTTCACGAAGCAACTATTAAGGCAGTACAAAAGGAACAGGCCAAAGAGGTCATTGTATTTCAAAGATCTGATAAGAAGAGGTAACAGAAAAATTTGAAGGAAGAAGCTGTTGTTGTTGTCAAGGCAACACAACAGGAGTCTGCAAGGAAGAGTAAAGTTGTTGAACATCATACCCTTCACAGCTCTCCAACTATCATTACTATAATTGCTGGTAACTCTTCATGTTTTTTACAACACCTCTGGTTTTGCTTTACTCTTTCAGCTTTGTTTTTATATCTCTTTTCTTTTGATATGCAGCAGCAGCTAGCCTACCTATAACTTCTTCGTTGCCTTCTTTTTCTCCTCCACAAAGCACTGAGGGACTATTCTTGAGCTTTGCAGGTTTGAAGAAGGCCTTAAAAGGAAAAGGGAAAGCAAATATCAACTTTCCAATGAGTGTAGAGCCTCTACAGATGATATTCCCAACCCCTACCTCTACATTCCCTATGGCCTCTTCCTTGATTCCTTTCAAACTTGACTTGCCAATCATTATTTCCTCCCCTTCTCCTAATCCTGTTGAATTTTTTAATTGGCCCCCGGTGACCATTTCCTCACCTTTGCTTGCTTCCACACCACCCAAAGTCCTAGCCACCCCTTTATTTGCTGAGAGTACGCCTACTACCTCTTTTTCTTCACAAGCAGCTACTGCCTCCAATGATGGTACTGGTAGCCTATTAATACTTCATTCAATACCTTGCTCCAGTCTTCCTTCCTTGGATCTGTTGGTGGCTAGGACCATTAATGTTGCTAAGGCATCTTCATCTCCTTCTCTTGCACCAATTACTTTAGCATTGTTTTCCACTAGTAGCTCCTCCACACTCCCCTTGTTAGAGGAATAGATGGACATTTTCGAAGCTCAATTGGCAACTTATTTGGCATATCTACACTAGTGCTTCCATCTGGCAATGAGGCTAAGCCTTGGGATCTAGATGACTCATTTCTGGAGATCATTAAAGGCTCTTCTGCTGCTAAATCCACCATTCCTCTTCCTAAGGTGGATTTAGGCATCTACTTAGAGTTGATTAGGACTTTCTTGAGGATCCCATTCGAAGCCTTAGAAAAGCCAATAATCAGGAATGGGTCCCTCAAATGCTGCCAATTCTTTGAGAAGACCAATGCTACCTTCAGAGGTCATTTGTCTCAGGCAACAGCAACCATCGAATTTTATGTTAACATTCATCAACTGGCCAAGGTTGCAGAGAAAGAATTTTTAACAGACAAGGAGTTTGTCTCTCATGTCCACTTTGAAGTTTCAATGCTGAAGGGACAACACTCCTCTGCCATACAACTCCAAGCTTAGCTGCTATACAAGAAGACAGAATTAGAGAAGAAACTAGCAGCAGTCAACCTAACTTTGGAGCAAAATGCAAAGAAACTACATTCTTCTCACCAAGGGTTATCAAACTGCAGGTAGGAGATGAACACTACTATTCAACTATTCCCAACTCTTAGAAGTAGAGAACTCATTGTAAGGGAACAGTTGAGGCATTATAATGAATTTTGGGCCAAATTGTGCCAAAATGTACTTGATTTATTATGAAATGAAGCACTCTTATTTACCGAAATATTTCTTATTTCTTATTGATGTTTTGTATGATGATCCTATACTCCTTGTGTTTCCTACACAGTTAGGTAATAATGTTTCAAATATCTACCATTAATTTTTTTGGGATGCACATATCCATTCAGATTTTTCAAATGGTAGGCTCCCCCAGGCTCCTATGGACATGGTATGGCTTCTCCCAATTAGGTGACCACTTGCCAAACTTGTAGCTTTTAATTCCTATTAGAAGCATTGTTTTCCACACCAAGCCCCCTTCATCAAAGCTGATGTGTTGGACCTTTTTATTATAGATTTTGGCTACTTTTCTCTTTTGTAGAAGGATAATGTTTAGTGCGAAAATCCTGGCCTCATCTAAATTGTCTAATTCCAAACACAGGCTTTGATAGTACTGATCAGTACTTAGGTGATTCTGGCATTTGACCCTTAAAGACTTTATATTGATCTCAACAGGTAATACTACATCATGTCTATATACCAAGACATAAGGGGTAATTCCAGTGCTTGATCTTTGAGAAGTCCTGTAAGCCCATAACACATATAATAGTAAGTTATGCCAATCTCTACGATTGTTCTCAACCTCTGTATTCCTTTCTTTAAGGATTTGTTCAATGACTCTGCTTGGCCATTTGCTTGTGCATAATAAAGGGTGGAATTAATAAGACTAATTCCAAATTCTACTGCAATAGCCTGTACTAGCTTTCTATCAAACACAGTTCCATGATCCACAGTTATGATCTGTGGAATACCAAACCTATGGATCAATTCCTTGATGAAATCAATTACTTCTGTCTGATCCACAGTTTTATAAGGCTTAGCCTCAACCCACTTAGTAAAGTAGTCTGTAGCTACTAGAATGAAACAGTGTTGTTTCGAAGAAGGTGGATAAATTTTCCTTATCATATCCATTGCCTACCCTCTGAATGGCCAAGGTTTCACCACTGCATGTAGATTAGTTATTGGAGCATGTCTTATCATGCTATGCTTCTGGCATGGTTGACAACCTTTTGCATACTCTATGCAATCCTTAAGGATGGTTTGCCTATAATAAGAGTACCTTCAAAGTAGCCATCTCATCTTAACTCTAGGCTGGTAAGCAGCACAAATGCCTTCATGTACCTCAGCCATGGCATTCAATGCTTCTTTGGTCCCAAACACTCTAGTAAGAGACCATTTGCCCCTCTTTTGTAAAGAGCATTCCTGTACACTACAAACTACATGGACTGTAGCTTAAGCTTTCAAACCAGGCCATTACTACATAATAAGGGAGTTTGTTT
Source organism: Camellia japonica (assembly GCA_030407325.1). Taxonomy (NCBI): domain Eukaryota; kingdom Viridiplantae; phylum Streptophyta; class Magnoliopsida; order Ericales; family Theaceae; genus Camellia; species Camellia japonica. The sequence goes on from JAPPVO010000032.1 coordinate 99,958,226, forward strand.
CTGCCCATGCCCGACCGCAATCTAAACTGAGCCTCTATATCTCTAAAATATAATTTTTTTTAATAAAATCAATAAAGATAAAGTCTAGATTCCAATAAATATACAATAATTAATTAATTTAATAGCGGGCCAGGCTGAGTTGAAAGTATAAATCCCAAGCCCAACCCATTAATATTTTCAGGCTGAAAATGTTGGCCTAGGTTGGCCCTATGGGCTGAAACAACCTTTCCAAACCCTAGAAAAATAGAGCGGGCCAGGCGGGCTATACAGGCCAATCGGGCCGATGTCCACCCCTAAGTGGTATAGAAAAATAGACAAATTTCGTAGAGAAAAAGGGGATGACAAGTGAACAAATATATAGACAAATTCATAACACTTTGACAAATAGATGGACTAAAAATAAATTAGATGGGCGGATAGGTGACACATACAAAAGGGGGATGACAAATGAATGGATAGATGATACGTGAACAAATAGGTGATGCAGACAAATAGGTAACATGGATAGTGGAGTGATAGACAAATAGATAGGGGTAATATGGTCTTTTCAAATTACTTTGTCCTTTTAACTCCAAAAGAATAAACATTGAGGCTATTGCTCCAAAAAATTTAAAATTAAACTTATGACTTGAGTCTCAAAAAAAATATATATATAAAATAAAAATGATTGAGGGTTTTGCCATCCAAAGAATGATTCAGTTAGAATTGTTTTTTTTTTTTGTTATTGGTTAGAATTATTATTGAAAATATAAAATCAGGTACATACAGTGACAAATACATGGTTCAAAAATTATTTGACACAAATTAGGGGCACATTTCCTTTATATGTTTTTGTTAGAGTTTTAGGACATCCAGAGTATACTTACTAGTTAAGGTCATTAAAATTTCAAATTTTAGAAAGATAAATATTATGTATCACCGTTGTCTACTCCAAGCCGCCTTCTCCTTTATTTTTTGGGAGATGCACCAATAAATTCCAAATTCCAATCTTTTGATCCATTTAGTCCTAACTTTAATCTTATGAATCAATAAGTCTCACCCCAGTGTTAAAGACCAATTGGCATAACGTAAGTGATATTAACATTGGCAAAAAAAAACACACAAAACAATAATCCACACCAATAGTTACCACTCACAAAACAACACAATCCCCCCAACACACCCAAAACACCCAGCCATACACACCACTAAACAAAATAAAAAAAATAAATCCCACACACCAACAATCAAATTACTTACTTGTTACACTATAATGGCCGTAACAACGCGTGAATCAGTCAATTAGGAAAACAAAAAACGGAACCAATGAGAACAATGTTAAACAAAAAGAACAACACACTCTCCCCCTCAAAACAATGAGAACAATGTTAAATAATTCAAAAACGGAATCCCAAATATAACATTTCCTTATCCCCATCCGAAAATGAATCAGTCAATTAGGAAAACAAAATCAAGGGTATACATGTAAAAAAACAAAAAAAACCCATCTAAATAAAACATATCAAAAAAATAGGATTAATTGGTGTACAAGAAAACTCTTAGGACCAAATGGTTTAACTTTCCTCCATTTAGGATTTATTAGTAATTTTTCCTTATTGGTTTCTAATTCCTCTCTTTTTATTACTCTTTGATTATTAAATCATTCTCCCTCTAATCTGATTATTGTTCTTTAATAGAGATCTGTTTATTATTGTTTGATAACATCATTTACTTTTTTTTTTCCTTTTTCTTTTCTTTTTTTTTTTTTTTTTTTTTTGGTGTGTGTGCTAGTCAACGAAAGTTTACAAAGTCAATGAATGAAATTTCACTAATTTTTTGTACAATTGCATTGGCTTTGGTCAATGAAATTTTACTAGCTTAGACTGAAAGTTAGTAATTTCTTTAATCGAAGTCAATAATATTTCAACAAAATTATAGAAATACAAGTGTGTTATCACAGTAAAATTTTATTTTTTTAGCTATTAGTTGAAAATTTGCTAGTTTTGAAAATAGTGAAATTTTATTGATTTAGAATAACAATCAGTGAAATTTTACTGACTTCCAATTTTGCAATTTGTAGCTTTAAATTGAAAAAAGGTTTTGAAAAATGTAAAATTTCATTGACTTAGGGTTGTTTTGGGAAGTTGGTAAAAAGTTGATTTTTGGCTTTTTACCAAGTTTTTTGGCTTTTTTGGAAGTGATTTGGGAAGTTGGTAAAAAACTGGATTTTTGCTTTTTAGTTTAATATTTATTTATGGTGTCAAATCAAATTAAAATGACCAAAATACCCTTACCCAACATAAGAGATTTATTTTTTTATTTTTTTTCATAAGCCCTAATTTGTAATTTTACCGTTGCGTTTTTGGCACTTGCCAAATGGCTTTTCTGACGTTTTTGGCAGCCACGTTTTTGGACAAAATATCCAAAAACGTGACTTTTTACCATATTCTCAAAATGGCACTTAGAGACTGAAAATTTTCTTCATGGAGTCAATCAAAATTTACTTTGCTGTAAAGTTGTCGGAAAATGGTAGCCAAAAATAGGTTGTGGCCAGTGGCGGTGGAAGGTGGTGAGATAATGAGACTACTCCAATGTAATTGTGTCCAGAAAAAAGTTAATGTCTTTATACTAACAAATTACTTTAGTTATCCTTAGCCCTCGTTTGGGAATATATTATTTTAATAACTTTTTAATTTTATAGTTAAAATATGAGATAAAAAAATTAGTATGTTTGTGCTAACTTTTTAGTTTTTTGCAAGAAAATGTATAAAAAGTAAAGAGAAAATATAATCTTTGACTTTTTTGTATAATTTGTTTGATTTTTGGATTTTTTAATAAATTTTTTACTTTTAAACTAAAATGTGATGTTGCCAAATGAGACCTTACTAATACATAACATTGATCAGAGAGCTAGGAAGAAGAAGGAAAAAAGAAAAAAAGAAAAAAGAGAGAGAACAATTTGTGAGTCAAGAGTTATTTAAAGAAATAAAGCAATTTTTGAACAACAATTTCAGGAAATAATTTTTTAAAGAAAGAAAAATTTATACTAAAATGTATAAGGATATGAATGCTCATGCTAGTTCCAGATAATTCAAAAAGGGGTCTGAAACAATTGTCAAATTATCGACTTAATTCATGAACAATCAATTGAGTTTATTAAGTTCCTAAATTATATAAATCAAAATTTATTTTGTTTCTAAACTATCAATTGAATCCGTTAAAATCTTAAAGTATTTAATTCAAATCTATTGAATTCCTAAATTGATTACAAAAATAAAATATAAACACATAAGTATTATAAATTAGTAAAAGACTCTATCTAGTTAAAATTTTATTTTTAAAAAATCTTAAATTTTTATTCTGTCTCTGAAAAGTGAGTGTCAATCTTTATGGTGAATTTCCTTTATAGGTTAAGGGTCATTATTTATAGTATTTTCTTATTTATCTGCTACGATGGCTACGTGCTTACCTTTATCTAGTATTATATGTCAGATTTCGTTTATAATTTATAATTGATTATTTTTAAATTTTTCTCTTATTTTTTTTATTACTAATTAATGTATTATTTTTTTCTATTATTATTTATAGTAATGTGTTATTATTTAATGTGTGAGTGGATGACAACTGTCGGCCAGCTGTCCACCCACAGCAACTGGTCGGCCGTCCTTTCAAGCGGCCGGCCGACCACCTCTGTTGGCCAGGCAGCTAGGCAGTGTTGTTTTGTTTTGGCCTTTTTGCTCTAAGGTCTTGTTTTAGGTCTTTTGTTTTCAGCAAGTGTGAATAGCTGTGTTTAGGTTATTCTGAGTTTGTTTTTAATTTATCGAGTTGTATTTTGCATTTTAGGTCAGTTGTTGGCTCAATATCCAATTACGAACGTCATTCAAATACAAGCATTTTACACATTCAGTTCCAACTTTATGTAAGTGCGGTGCTAGTCCAGAGACGCTATACAAAACAAAACTCATTTTATAAAACTGCAGGGTTTTACCCTGATCATAGTTTCTGCAAAAGAAAGAGTACAAGTGTTTGCAAAATAAAAGTAAAGTTCTATTTGAAGCTATACAAGTGCTATACTACCAAAGCAAAAGGAAAAAGAAAAAAAAATAAAAAATCCGAGTCCAGCTTGGGAGGCCCTCTTCGTCCTCTTCCATGGAAAGGACTCGGGGGCACTGTCTCCATCGACACTACTATTACTAGGAGAGTCAGACTCAGAGTCGGAATAGTCCTCCTTGCTCCCGGACCCGAAGCAATCGTTATCATCCCCCCTCTCAGACGCAGAGCGCCTGCTCTTTGTCTCCTCAGTACCACTGGTCTCGACGTCATTTCCACTCAAGGGCGGCTCTAAGGATGAGGAGGTCTTCTGCGCCTCAGACTCCTCGCTCTCACTCCGAGTGCCCCTGCCTCTGCTCCTGCCTTTACCCTCACCCCTACTGTGAATAGGAGCCTGCCTATCTCTCCTTCTTACAACTGGAGGAGATGCCACTGCTGCCAATGCACTAGTGCCACCAGTACAAGTAGAACCTAAAAACAAGCATCAGAGTATCAGGTACAACATGAGTATGTTGCAGAGTGTAGTATATAGTATGAGTATGATGCAAAAGGCAAATTCAGTATGAGCGCAGTATGTCAGTACAGTGTGATACAGTATGAGTATAGCAGATTCAGTATGAGATGATACAGATTCAGTGTGTGTATGACATATCGGTGCAGTGTGGTGTACAACAATATGGGTAAGCAATGGAATTCACGATAAAATGTAAAGTACCTAGATGCCGTGGAGAGCCATCAATGTCTCTCTCCTTTGTACCATCTGTACCAGAGAGACAACCAACCCGAGGAGGCTGTCTACATACTTCCCAGGCGCCTGCAAATGAGTTTGAACAATCAGTATCCAAAAGGGAAATGCAAAGTGTAAACTATAAAGCAAGGTCCGTATCTGCGATGTATCAGGATCCATGATGTACCCATGCTCTTTCTCTGATGGCTCTATCGAAATCTGATAAGCTGACCCGGTTGGCCGCCAACATGGGATCGCGGTCGGAATCACTGGCCAACCGACTACATGTATGGGATCAGCCCTTCCAACACCAAGATCAGCCGCACGAGCGGCGCGTCCAACCGTGGGGGCACCTATAGTGTCTCCTACGCGAACTCTAGTCAAGGGAGGCATGAGATGAGTCCTGATGAAGGCTGCGTAATCCTCGCCCCCTCTGAAGAAGTCAGCATCCATCATTGCCATGTACTGAACGATAGCCTCAACTAGGAGGCTATCAACTGTCCTCATGGATGCCGAAGAAGGAGTAAGAACAACCGGAGTAGGTAGGAGTAAGGTTTGGCGCACGAACCGCTCGTCCAAATACTAGGTCCAGCAGAATGAACCCTCCAATAAAATTCGATATCGGGTGATAGCCCCAGACCCGGCATACTAGTCTCGTATCCCAGTAGGCATCATTGCCTAGGGCTGCCATGTGATCTGCAAATGGAAGAATTCATAGTTGTGAAAATATGGATTAGAGCAGTAGCAGTGCAAATGAAACAGAAGTGAATATGGATTTCAGATTACCTCACACGCCACCACTGTGTCGAAATATCGACGATAGTAGGAGAAGGTAGTGTCATCGCGACGCCTACGGTGGCATCTCCCGTTGTATTGTCTAGAATACATTACAACTAGCTCCACCTCATCTCGCGGAACTGGGGCGAGGCAAGGAAAGTATGCATGGGCACAAAGCTACGAAGAATAATTTGTGAATCAACATGCATGAACAGAAATAAAGACAGAAAGTGCAAAGCAGAAAGCACATGTATGAACAGAAATAAAGGCAGAAAATGCAAAGCAGAAAGCACAAACAGATATCAAAGATAAAAGAAAGTGCAATGTGTACCTCCCAAGCTCTCCAGTAGCCTCCGACCTAGTTCCCCTTCTTGCAGGAACCAGAGCTCATGTATCCATATAAAGTGGCAAGGCCAACGGCCCCCCGGTCATAGAATCGGACCCGGGGCAATGTCACATGGGCGCTCAGCAGATACAAACCTAAAACATTCTGCCTGTTTGCAAACAAGGTGGTACCAAGGAGATAGATCAAAAAGCCTCGCGTATACTGCTCCACCTCCTCCTGTGTCTCTGGCTGGCAACTGTGGAAGCGTTCGTAGAACCAACTGTATCGGATCATAGCCAGCCTGTCCAGTGGAGGCCGTACCCTGAGTAGGTGAATACATGTAGCCTCCCACCGACCCATATCCATGTCAAAAGGGATCAGATCACCCCCTACTCTCAAGCCAGTGATCATGGAGAAGTCATAGGGAATCATCATCATCTCCCCAGTGGAAGAGAAGTGGAAGGAGTTGGTGGTGTCTCACTATCTCTCCACCAAGGACCCGAGCAAGGCCCGGCTGGCCAAATGTTGCAAGAGCCCGGAGCAGAATAGGTCGAAGCCTGCTGTAGCTTGCTTTTTGTGCTCCTTTCAGATACGACTAGACCTATAATTCGGACTCTCGTGATTCTGAATCTGATTTTGACAAGTGCAATGTGAAATAGATAAACACAAATGAGTCTAAATCTGACAAATCTTTTGGAAAATTGATGTTTGAATCAAAATGCCAAAAATGGACTGCTTTGCCAGATTACAGAGTTGCCACCTAAATGTTTTTCGAAAATTTAGAAAACCCGAGACTTGTGCCAAATGCCATTAGTCTGTCATCACCAAAGTGTCTCGCTCAGGAATTTAGGTATGAGATGGAAAGGTCATGAATTGAGCACCCCACTCACTCGATCAAAGATCGGCCTCTACTAATCATGATGTTATTGTTATTTACATTATATGCTCTTGTTTCGATTTTTAAATTAACATTACTATGTGTTGCACACAAGTATAGACTAATTTGCAAAAGTTGAAACATTTGATTTCATGTTTGTTTGAAAAGTGTTTTGAATACGCATCACTTGAAAAAGTGGGCTCGTATGTACATTAATCAATTTACTCAAATTCAAGCAATTAGCCTTCATCCCCCAGCATTCAAACAAATATATCACTTAAGCATTTAGCCTCATGGAATATGCTTGATATGGCGACAATCACACGCAATGCAATATGCTAAAGCAATAAGTGCTCACTTAGTACTCCAAGGCAAGCCAAGGAAAGCAAAGCAAAATAATTAGAAAACATGCATGCTCCGAACTTATGCAAAATGACTAATGTGACACATACAATCATGCAAGAAAATAGGCTCGGCTACTAGTATGGTATATGATTCCATTCAAGACATGTGATAAATCACGTATTCATTTAAGAGAGTTGAATGCGACATCGGTTAGTATAATGAGCCGAACCATAAATGCATACGAGATGAGTGTATGCAAACATGGGAAATGCTAAGGAAACATGATGTTCTATGCTACCATTATAAGTGGGTAAATAAAATAGAGAAAGAAATAGGTTGGAAGACATACACCATCATTACATATTTTGCCCTCGTGTAAGAGTGTTCGAATGTCCAAGTGTCTGAATTAATAGCTAACTATTACAACATCAAATGAATGAATTAAGCTAAACTAACTACTTATTACCTATTCGAATGAATTCTAATTTAACTAGTTATATACAACAAGGGTATTGTAACAATAATAACTACAACAATAATATACAAATGAAATTGCAACCATAATATTTACACCGATAATAATTACAAGAAGAATAATAATACAACAATGATAATTACAAGGACGCTAATAAAAATATTGATCCAAGCAATCACGAGGATGGTCGCATGCATAATGCCTAGAAGTTGTTCTGTCTGACCAGATTGTTCTGCCTCACCTTTAGCCACTTCCCTCTGTTTCTGCAAAAGGTCACTACTTACCACACATTAGAGGTCGACCGGCCCCCAATAAGGCCCGATTGGATCCTAATAAGGCCGGTCGGTCCTAAGTTTCATGCCAAAACCTGTTTTGTGCTCTAAGGTGAGGTCAGTGCAGACAAAGCCTTTCTGGGCCCTGTTTGTCCCTCCTGTTCTTCTTTGTTATGTGAAACCTAAGAGAAGAACAAATTCACGTTTGAAACCATCAACTAGCACAAGTTGATGGCTTGATGATCCCGACCACGTTTGGACAAAATTGATAAATGTAATAAACAATGACCACCCATCCCTCCTATCATGAAGGCTCAAAGAGGGAAGTAGACACGCTCTAAGTCTTATCGACGTATCATAGATTGATAGGCGACAATTCTCAGAGTGATGAACTTGACATAACGTCTGACCAAATCCAACCAACTCTAAACATTTTCCTTGTGTCGGTTTAGTTCATTTTGAGTCGATTTTATTAGTTATTTCCATTCTTTAATCAATTTGTCCAAAGTGATGTTTAAGTCCACTAAATGAGAAGAAATGTCAAACGAGAAGTGATTCATAGCATGAAAGAGAGACTACGCCTTGACGATGAACCTCCGTGGAGATTAAGCCATTAAGCATAGGTCTCTGTCCCATGCCTTGAATAACCATCAATCTTTTGAAATAACTCACTCTCAAACAAAAGAAAAGAAAAAAAAGAGGGAGGGAGGTTGCAGAAATGACTTATTGCAAAATTGATTGTTTAGAATGAGACTCTTGACATAAAGATTAAGTAAAGAAAAACTCTTACAAGATATTCAAAGCAAGGATAACACAACACAACAAGGTATAAGGACTTACAACAAAACAAGTGAGGTATTCGAAGCATAAAATAATTAAATAAACTAGGACAACCCTAAAACAACCCCTAATATGTGAAAAATAGTGGCCAAAATTTTATGTTAAAGGGCGCAAAAAGGTAAGAAATAATAAGGAATCACAAGGCTAGTAAACAAGAACAAGGAGAGGTGGCCAACCCTTACATTTTTGAGACTTCTAAACCATTTTTTTTTTAGCCCTTTTAAACTTTGAAAATCAGTTTGAAAGCCAAGAAAAATAGTGGTAGATCCAAGGAGATGAGCTATGAAAAATAGCAAGTTTCTCATGTATCTCCTCGGTACTACCCTGTTTGCGAACAGGGAAAACACCGTAGGGTTATACATCTTAGGGGCACTTGTGCATCTGCTGAGGGTGGTGGAGTACGACTGGGGTGGCGCCGGCCTGGCCACCCTGTACTACTATATGAGCTCAGCCTCCCGCCGAAAGGTGTATTTACTCGGCAGTTATTGAAGAGTTTGGGAGGTACACTTCACATTTCTTTTCGGTTTTGCTTTGCATTTCCTGTTTGTCTTGATTGCTTTGCTTGCTCACTTGCCTTTCTTATTCTTGCAGTTGTGGGCCTACACATATTTCACTTCTCTCGTTCCAGTCCTAGTGAGGCCGATTGAGTTATCAGTACCCCGTTCCCGGTACTATAACTCCCGATTCGAGCTACGTCGTCACGTGGATCGAGACTTCCTTTACTTTCGCCACTTCTTTGACACCGTCACCACAAATAGGGTAACAATTCTAACCTTGATCTTTTATTGTTTTTCTTCTTTCCATATTGTTGTTCCCATACTGTTGTTTAACCTCAAATACCTGACTTTTGCCTTGCATCTTCTGTTCACAAGTTGACTGGCAACCCTTGGACGGGCATCCCTCAAGCGCCGAAGGTGACTTATGTTGCGCATAGAGGGAGCATCCACTATGCGGATTCTGTTCAAGGGCCCTTTCGGTAGGGCATACTATTTGGGAGAGTGATTCATTCGCCAGACCTGGGGCCAGGCCAATCTTGATGTTCCACATCCTCCCCCTTCTGGCATGAGGATTACCGATGATCCCCACGACGGGCCCTGATTGATCACCCTGACGCAAAAAGGGACAGTGACCGGTACCACGAGGCCGGTGACTTCATTACATTCTTACAGACCCGGGTGATGGCTCTGCTTACCAGGGGTGTGGCCCGCATACTTCTCGAGGCTGCTACCGCCACTGCCAAGAGATGCTCCTGCTGCAGCTCCTATTGCCGGGCACTAGTGCATCTGCCAAGGGTGGTGGAGTACGACTGGGGTGGCGCCGGCCTGGCCACCCTGTACTACTATATGAGCTCAGCCTCCCGCCGAAAGGTGTATTTACTCGGTAGTTATTGAAGAGTTTGGGAGGTACACTTCACATTTCTTTTCGGTTTTGCTTTGCATTTCCTGTTTGTCTTGATTGCTTTGCTTGCTCACTTGCCTTTCTTATTCTTGCAGCTGTGGGCCTACACATATTTCACTTCTCTCGTTCCAGTCCTAGTGAGGCCGATTGAGTTGTCAGTACCCCGTTCCCGGTACTATAACTCCCGATTCGAGCTACGCCGTCACGTGGATCGAGACTTCCTTTACTTTCGCCACTTCTTTGACACCGTCACCACAAATAGGGTAACAATTCTAACCTTGATCTTTTATTGTTTTTCTTGTTTCTATATTGTTGTTCCCATACTGTTGTTTAACCTCAAATACCTGACTTTTGCCTTGCATCTTCTGTTCATAAGTTGACTGGCACCCTTGGACAGGCATCCCTCAAGCGCCGAAGGTGACTTACGTTGCCGCATAGGAGGCATCCACTATGCGGATTCTGTTCAAGGGCCCTTTCGGTAGGGCATACTATTTGGGAGAGTGATTCATTCGCCAGACCTGGGGCCAGGCCAATCCTGATGTTCCACATCCTCCCCCTTCTGGCATGAGGATTACCGATGATCCCCACGACGGGCCCCTGATTGATCACCTGACGCAAGAAGAGGACAGTGACCGGTACCACGAGGCTGGTGACTTCATTACATTCTTACAGACTCGGGTGATGGCTCTACTTACCAGGGGTGTGGCCCGTGTACTTCTCGAGGCTGCTGCCGCCACTTGCCTCTCTGCTCCTGCTGCAGCTCCTATTGCCAGGCTTCCTGTGGTTCCTACCGAGGTCGTGCACATGCGACCGGATTGAGTGATCGAGCAGATCCCTCTTGAGCATATTGAAGAGAAGGACCGTAGGCTGGTGATTGCTCTCGGCATCGAGCAAATACATGTTTCTTTATACTTATGCTTGCTATGTTTTCTCATTTCTTTCCACAGTGCTTTATTGCTTTATCCCCATGTACTTCGTTACTTTGTTCCATTGTCTCTTTATTTTTGTAGGTGCCCTTGGGTTATGTTGACAATCTCCTCCGGATAGTTGACCAACTACTTCTAATGGTGCGGAGGAGGCAGACTGCTCTGGTTACTTACGGGATTGAGGTACATTCTGCCCATTGTTCACTTTTGTTTACTATTTTTGCAATCTTGTCCACAATTCTATTAAGTCTATACTGATATCGATGCTATTTTCAGCTTAAGCCGGCGCCAGCTACACCTGCAGGACCTCTTCCAGCTGGGGAAGAGAGAGAGAGAGAGAGAAACGGGGCCTAGTAAGAGGCAGATGATGGGCCGACCGAGGGAGAGGCAGAGCGAGGCAGCACTCGCCTTCTAAGGAGTCTTTTGATGGGTACACAACCCCTGAGGATGAGGGAGATGAGGTCAACATGCAGTCCTATAGCCTAGTGATGACAGTGACTCACCTCCTCCGCAGCAGAGGAGGAAGAGAGCGAAGATGGACTGATTCTGTATTTTGCTTTTCTTTTCTTTTGCTTTGTAGTTAGGAATCAGCTTCAAATAGAGCCTTGTATTTTATTTTTGAAGACTTTTCTTTTGTTTTGTTTTTGTAAAACAATGATCAGGGTTAGACCCTCATGTTTATGAAAAGGCTACTTTTGATGATTTCTCTTGCATTGCATAGCATATAATGACTGTATGGCACAACCATTGCATGATAATCTTGTACAAGGCGTTAGAACTATGAAAACTTGCTTTTGACTTATTCTTGAATCGAATAACAACCTACAACTGGACAAAATACAAGATACAACTCGAAAACAAGAAAAAGAAATGGAAACAATCTAAAAGCACTAAACAACACTTGATGCAAACAAGACAAAACTCAAACACAGCTTCGGTACGCCAAGGTGAGAACCTGCCTTCTCTGCAACTGCTCTTATCTAGGCAGTCATTGAGAGCCGACCGGGTCCAAATAGGTACGACCGGCCTCCAATGGAGTATGACCGGCCCTAAAAGTGATGTCGGTCAGTGCAGTCCAACTGTCATGCACTGCTCCTTCTCAAAGTTTATAAAAAATGATCCCATGTTGTTTTCCTGGCAAAATAACAAAATTTTGATGTTTTGCTCTCAATATGGAGATTCTTCTCAACAATAGGCTTTGAGACTAGATTGCTACTTTAGACGGCTCGAAAAAGGTGAATTTTTGTGGTTTCGGCATAAACGCTCTTTTTCCTGTGAGCCGCATTTCACTTTGCTTTCCATTCCTCCATGTCGCAGCTTGATGCTGGAACCCAATTACATGTATTTTGCTTCGGAGCACAAGCAATTTGTCCGACGTTCAAAGAATTTCAAGTACTGATCGAGTCTCAGCACGATGAGGCGATTATTTTGCAACCTCATTTTGGCCATGCACGGGCAGTTGGTCATATGTATGGGCTTTCCTTACATGAGGCTCGGTCCTTGGCTCATGATGGGGAGCTGGACATCCCTAGTTTAATTCATCGTTTTTCTGTTATTGGAGACAAGAGTGATCTTCTTTGGTGAGGTTATCGCCAACGTGCCCTTTGCTTATGTTTGCTTGCGCAATTCCTACTTGCCCCTAGTTATGGCGGAGCTAGCATCCGGTCGATCAAAGTAGCCCAATGTCTGAAAGAGGGCAAGAGTTGCATGGATCGGGCACTGGCCGAAACCTTGATGGGCCTAGATGCTTTCCATCAACAAGAGACTACCCAGTTGGCAAGGAGTCCGCTGCCTCTCCAGGTATTATTTCCCACCCTTCTAATTTATGATTCTCACATCACTCACCACTCAATCTCTGTTTTTCTCTCAAAACCTCCTCCTTACTTTTTTCTCATCGTACACCTCTCTATTCTTTACTCTATCTGGTTTTTATCCTTTCCCAGGTATAGTTGATGGACAAGTTGAAAGTAGTGGACCCTTGCCCCGAGTATTCAGCCCGAGCTTACTTCTTTCGCCAACGGGTAGTGGATTTCCCTTCAGAGGGGTTGTGGTGTGACTGGATGTGCAGTCGGTCCACAGAGCATCAAACGTATTAGATTTTTCTCTTAAAAAATTAACCCAAGAACAGTGAGTGTAATCATCAATAGTTAAGAAAATGTATCTTTTACCTCTAATGCTTTCAATGCGAGTAGGTCCCATAAGATCCATATGAACAAGTTCAAGAGAACGTTTGGTTGTTAAGATGTTCACCTTTTTATGAGGAACACGAGTTTGCTTCCCAAGTTGACATGGTCCACACACATGGTTTACATTCTTACCCATTTTGGGTACTCCTCTCATAAGCACTTTGTTGGCTATCTTAGTTAGGTCTTTGATATTCATGTGACCTAATCTTTAATGCCACAGGTCAAGATTACTTATGATGGCCGAGTGGCAAGTGAGATCATTTGTGGTAATAATCTCGTAGCAGTTATCAGATATGTGAACCCCATGCATGACAGTATTTCCCTTCTTATCCAAAATTTCACATTTATTTTTTGAAAATAATACTTCATGATAGGAATCACACATTTGACTAATGCTCAAAAGATTCGCTTTAAGGCTGTCAACAAGTAAGGCATTTTCGAGCTTAGAAGACCTGCCACACTTATAGAGCCCTTACCAATGACTTTAGAGGTGCCACCATCTCCAAAGGTAACAATTCCTCCTTCATATTTTTCAAGAGATGTGAAGTAGGATTTGCCACCAAACATGTGACGAGAGCACCCACTATCAAGATACCACATGTGTGAGTCACATGCTTTCAGTACAGTGTGAACAACAAAACAAGTTAAGTTACTCTTTCTCACCCATATCTGTTTGGTCTTAACAGAAGTAGGATTAGCAGTCTTGGTAAACGTCATAGTGTTGTGAACACTATCATAAATCTTGGCGTTCCACCTCGACATGTAAGGTTGTCTCCTAACCCATGAAGTATTAGAATTTCTAATTTTTTTGAGACACCTTGCCAAACAACTCATAACAATAAGGGTGAATGAGGCCATACCTACCACAATGATGACAAACAAAATCAAGTTTTACCTCCCTTTTGTTGATCTTACCCCCTTTAGGTTGATGAATAGAGTGACCGCCTTGTTGAACCTTCAACTTTCCCTTTGCTTGAGTCTTGATGGCATGTGATGTAGAGGCCTGTCCCTTTTAAAATGTTGCAGTACCATAGCCTATTCCAATTTTGTCATAACTCATCTGTTGAGACCCGATGATGTCTTCCACTGTCTTTGAACCTTTGTTCCACGTATCAATCATGACTCTAGCATCTTTGAGGTCTTCCTCTTTCTGACTAACCAGCTCTTCCAATGCAGCTTGTGACATCTTAAGGATTTCAATCTTCTCTTCATATGTGGCATAGATTTTCAAAAGTTCATTCCTTTCGGTCTCACAAGATAGAAGTTTTCTACAGAGGTCTTGCTTGTCATTGGAGATCTTGATGACATCCTTTTTTGTTGTTGTAATCTCTTCCTTTAGCTTGACATTCTCACTTTAACATGCTTTGAGCTTGAAAGTGAGTTTGTCACTGACTTGGACAAGTTCAGAGATTCATTGTAAAGTTTTTCATAAGATTGTTGTAGTTCATCATTATCAATCTCATTATTGTCTTCTGAGGTTTCATCATCTTCTTTTTGTTTCTCTTTTTCCTTGATTTCATCCAGTCGAGCAATTAAGGCATGAAAGTTTATGGATGGTTGTGAAGATGACTCTCCTCTTTCGTGGACTTGACTAAGAATATCCCATGCATCTTTGGCCTTTGTGCAGTGAGCCATTCGATGTTTATCTTCTTCATAAATTGCTTCACAGATGGTATTCAGAACTCTTTGATTGCTCGGATTGTCAACACTTTCAACATCCTCTTCAATTGCTTGCCAACCTTTAGGATCATAAGCTCTAATATACATCCTCATTCTGATCTTCCAAAATAAGTGATTACTCCCATCAAAGGTAGGAGCACGATGTAGACTCTGACCACGAGCAAACTCAACTGGCTTTGGGAGGTGGTTGGGTGAAGATAGAGTAGAAAGCCATGTAGGTATTATCTCCGTCTTCACTGAATTTGGTTTCTTCGGGTTCTTGCTCTGACCTAATTTCATCATCTCAAGTCACTGTCTAGACTTTTTTTCGGTTCTTTTTTGATGGACATTCAAGTGCAATATGTCCAAATCCTTGACATTCATAACACTTGACACCTTGCCCCTTCACAGTCTTCTTCTTAGTTTTCGGAGCATCTTTTGGTGGAAAAGTTTTGGATTTTGTCATTACCCTTATCTTTTGAACTAGAATTCTTGAAATTAGGCTTCTTTTTCTTTATTTTTTTTTTTAATATTTTGAACTGTTGGGTAAACATAGCCGTCATTTCGAACTCTAGATCAAACTCAACCTCAGGGTTCTTAGCAGTCTCATGAGTACTGGTAAACGCCACACTATCTTTTTGTTTTTTCTTAGAAATTTGATCAGCTTCATAAGTCTACATTTTTCAAACAACTAATCAAGCTTGAGGTTCTCAACATCCTGAGCCTCCTCAATAGCTGTCACTTTTGATTGGAACCTTTTGGGTAATGACCTCAAAAATTTTCTAACAACCTTAAAATTAGGGATTTTTTCACCAAGTGTGAAACAGAAATTCACGATGTCACTAAGTTTAGCATAAAAATCATCAAACGTCTCATCATCAAGCATAAAAAGAGTTTCAAAAGAGGAGGTGAGACGTTTGAAGATTCGATCTTTTAACAGTAGTAATACCCTCGTGAATAGTTTCAAGAATATCACAAACCTCTTTTGCTACCTCACACGTGCAAATACGACGAAACTCTTTCGGTTATAGCAAACAAGGCTGCGATGGTCGCTTGAGTGCAAGATCGCTCGCTCGAGCGATGAGACTGATATGCGGGTATTTCTTAAGTGCCTTCACTCAAGCGCACAAAAACTCCTTCTCAATATTTTTGCAAACATTGAAAACTGTTGAGAGCAAAGTTTCTTCACTTGAGCCAGGATTTCTTCACTCAAGCAAGGAAGGCAAATTACTAGGAAACTTTACAACTCAATAAACTATGTTTGTTCGCAGAATTTACAAGACTAAGGGACCTAACAAGACATATGGTATACGCTTTGTACACGTATCAAATATCTCATGTGCACATGTCACCTATTTGTGTAATTATCTATTCAAATATCTAACTATTTATTCAAATGCCCCGCTATCTATACATTTATCAACTATCCATTGATCTATCTATTCAATATTACCTATATGTCCATCTTACTACCACTAGCTATGGCCTCTGGCCACCAGCAACTTTCCTGCGACTTTTCTGGCAATTTTTTCGATGACTTTTTAACGCGTGTTCTTATTACCAAAAAAGCTTAGGTCTTTTTTGAGATGAACCAAAAAAACCAGCTTATTGACTAAACGGGGTAACAATGTCGTATGGGTGATAGTTGACCGATTAATTAAGTCAGCACACTTTGTACCTATGCGTACGAGTGACTCGATAGATTATCTTGCCGACCTGTATGTTAGGGACATAGTTCGACTTCATGGGGTCCTTGTGACTATTGTTTCGAATAGAGATCCGCGTTTCACGGCTCGATTGTGGCAGAGCCTACAGAATGCCTTGGGCACTAGATTGACATTTAGTATCGCTTATCATCCTCAGATTGATAGGCAGTCAGAGCGTACCATTCAGATCCTAGAGGATATGTTTCGGGGTTGTGTTTTTGACTTTAAGGGGTCATAGGAGAGGCACTTTTCCTTAGTGGAGTTTGCCTACAACAATAGTTTTTTAAGAGAGTATTGGCATTGCACCATTTAAAGCCTTCTGTGGCCGACCGTGTAGATCTCCTATGTGTTGGGCCAAGGTGGGTGACGCACCTATGTTAGGTCCTGAGTTAGTCCAGGAAATGACAGAGAAGATTACAATTATCCGTAAAAGGTTGGTTTCGACTCAGAGTCGTTAGAAGAGTTACACCAACCGTAGGAGGAGACTATTATCATTTGAGGTAAGAGATCAAGTCTTCTTGAAAATATCACCTATGCGGGGTTTGATGAGTTTTGGGAAGAGCGGGAAGAGCGGGAAGTTGTCTCTTAGATTTATTGGGCCTTTTTGAGATCTTAAAGTGCATTGGGGTAGTAGCTTACCTTTAGCCTTGCCGCCATGCTTTCCAAGGGTTCATGATGTGTTTCATATCTATATGCTTCGGTGTATGAGCTGGATCCGTCACATGTGTTAGATTGAACCGAGTTGGAGGTAGATAAAGGATGCCTCATATGGGGAAGACGATTAGAGTCCTAGATATATGGGACCAAGTCTTGCGAGATAGAACAATTCCATTGGTAAAGTATTGTAGAGACACCATGGTGTTAAGGAAGCAACTTGAGAATGTGAGGGCAGGATTCGTGAGAAGTATCCAGACCTTTTTGTTGATGTTTGAAACTTGTAAGGAAAATTTTGTTATATTGATTAAATGTAAAGCATTGCAAATGGTTTAGAAAAAGTGAATTGTATATTCAGTATTGAGAACTTATTTTTGTTATGAGAATGAATGACCAGTGGATGGGTCATGGTTATGAGTTGTTGTAATTGATTTAAATACAATGGTTGTTGTGTTGATTTTAAAATTTGGGACGAAATTCCTTAAAAGGGGGAGGTTATAATGATTCTAGTTTAAACCCGACATGTTCATTGTTTTGGATCTGGGATTCCTTGTTTTGATGGTTGTTCATGTCTTCTTTTGTCTCATTCCTTGTTGAGTTTGGTTATTAGAGTGTCTTGGTTGTGTTTGAAACAGGTTGGAAGTTAGTTTTAAAAACTGTTGCTGCCAGATTTGGCATTACATGGTTTTAGAAAGAGGTATCAAATGTTTTGACACGAGCATTGCATATGCATTCACCTTATAACTCGGTTAAGATTCATAAACTATGTTAGAGTATCTTTACTGGACTTTGGCTCACCCTATGTGGAAAACCATTTTCAGGTGCTAATGATATACCTTTGCCAAGGCTGTAGCTTGGGAGGACTTGGAGCCGAGAGCTTCTTGTTTTGTTTTTGTTGTATTTATTTTGTACAAGCCTAGGTCTTTATTCATATTGAGTTTAAACTCACTTTTGTTGTAACCAAGCACCGTCTTGGAAAGTTGTAGCTACTGAGGATTTATATATATAGCGATTCCGGTTTTGACCCGAACCTTGTTGTATCTCGGACTCGGGTTTCATGGTTTCATATTGTTGTTCACATCTTACTTCCCTTGTATCTCCTTAAATTTGGCTATTTGATTGTTGTGGTTGCGTTTGGGACATGTTGGTTGCTTAGTTTGTAAACTTTTGTTGCCCAGATTTTTCCTCCTCCGCTCGAGCGGCACTTCTAGCGCTCGAGCAGGCTTTGCAAACTCTCAATACTCTTGTAAGTCTGCAAAACTACTGGGAGAGTGTATTCTACATTCGAGCGGTTCTTTCTGCGGTTGAGCGAGCTCAACTTGAGTGGTCTTTCATGCACTCGAGCGTTGGCCTATTGTCTGCAAAACTACTAGATGTGTGTATTCTGCGTTCGAGTGTCACTTCTTGCGCTCGAGCGGAACAACTTATTGTGTCTGATGCTCGAGCGGCAACTCTTGTGCTTGAGCAAACTGTGCATATATCAATTTGCAGCAGCCTCCTTCCGCATCACTTTTTCATCTTTTTTCTTCCCAAAACCCTAGATCTAGAGCCTCTCTCTCTCTAAAACTCAACTTCTCTCTGCATCTTCATCTAGATCCGTTGGTTCCTCTACCCTAGTGTCTTTGGGAAAAGGGTAGAGCATCTCAAGAGCCTATTTTGATCCAAACAAAAGTTGGTTTCGGCATCTTTAAAGTTGTCTCCTTGCGTTGCTCATCTTCTAACTTTGAGATAGGGACTTTCTACACTCTCTTATGATTTGTAACTTAGTTATTTGTTGATTGTGTAAATAATATTAAGATTTGGAGAATTTTAGACAAACCTAGGGTTTTGGTTTAGGTTTAAAATCAAAAGAGGGGTTTTCAAATAAAGGTATTGAAAATGGTTGTGGGTGTAGATATGAGGTTGTGTGTGTTAAATTTGTCGATTTTGACACATGGATTAGATTTGGACGAAAATGGAGTTTTGCCCTAAAATGTTTCAAATGAGTATTTTGTATAAATAATGGAATTGTTATGGAGAATGTGAAACTGAATGAGTTGGATATTGTTATCTTTCACCTATGAAAATTTGGAATGTTTATCTATTTTAGAGATTGTATATCTGTTTAGAAATATTTGTTTTGGGCTATCGGTGGAGGATTGCTATAATTGTTGTAGAAATTTCCTGAGGAATAAGTGAATTGAAACTAATCTCTTATTTGTTGTCATTGAATATGACTTTGTTTTAATATTGTATATGTATGATACTGGGGAGGAGAGAGGAGATGTACTCCATGTTTGGGAGAAGAAAGCAGATGGACTCCATTGAATTAAGTTGGCTTGTGTGTCTAGGGTGAAAGTCCTGAAAACCACGCTTATATATACATGGGTGTCGATTCCCACCGACGAAATTTCCATAAAATGGTAAATTGAAGTGTTTGTGCAATGATTGTATAGGTCAAAAAATCACTGAGTTGTAGTCTCAGTTGGGTTGTCTGGATAACAATGAACATGACTCATGAATTGAGGTGAAATGAATTGGCATGAAATGAATTGAGACATAAAACTTGACATGTTATGATTTTGTAAAATATGAATGATTTTCTACAGGCATTGTACATGCACATCATACTTATATCTTCGTTAAGATTCATATATTGTACTAGATTGTTTCTGCTGGGCTTTGGCTCACCTGACTTTGCGGAAAACCATTTTCAGGTGCTAGTGATATGCCTCCACCAAGAACTTAGCTAGGGAGGACTGTGGAGCTGAGGGCTCAATTTTTTGTTAGTTTTGTATTTACTTTCTTTACAAGCCTAGGGCTTATTTGTATTGGGCTAATAACTCATTTTGTTGTAACCAAGCATGGTCTTGGAAAGATGTAAGCCATTAGGGCATATGAATATCTGTCTAGCTTTCATTTCTTATTTCATCTTGCAACACATGCTGTAAATTCAGGATGAATGATTTATGAATGTATATCGCATGTGTCACCTTTTGTATATTAACTCTGATTGATGATAGCTTTCTATTTTATTTATATCACATTGTACTGGTGTTTGGAGTTGGTTTATTGTAATTATTTTGGGGGCGTGACAACTTGGTATCAGAGCGTATCGGGTTTGAATACTTTGGGTACGTGAGAAGTGGTTAGTACCACATTGGGTTTGTCTCGCTTGATAGAGATATTAATGGGTACAATATGCTTATGTGATAACATGTTTATGTGAGTATATGGGTATGGGATTAAATTTCTGGGATGTTGATTGAGTCTACGGATTTATAGAAGTCATGTTAGAAGAGCACTTGATCACAGCTGTTTCTAACTGGAACTCTGGCAACGCCGTGGGACGGTCATCATCCGGGAATGAAATTCGTATGTGTTTATGTGATTACGTGCTTATGTGGCGTGAATTACGGTTGTCCACTGCATTAGGACGCAAGTGAGTTAGCTTCGGCACATTTGTAAATGTGCTAATCTATTGTGTTACCTTCATTAGGATGTCAGGACGTAAATGTGGTGGTGGTAGGCGTGGTAGGCCTAGGAGGCATGAGGTGCCTTTATCGGATGAAATTTCGACACAGGAAGAATGGGTTGGTCAGGCCAATGTGGCCAAACCAATTGGTTAACAAGCCATGGGTGCCTTGGCCTGCGAAATGGCTGGTGTGTTGTGGGAGTCTATGGACATTCTCAGAGTTGAGAATTAAGTCCAGGCCCAAGTAACTAAGGCAAAGCCGTCTTTCTTGAAATGGGAGTTTTTTTGGTCAAATCTGGATGAGTTTTTGGGTGATCCCAAGGAGCCACTGAAGGCAGATGGGTGGCTAGAGCAAATAGTGAAGACGTTTAAGATGCTTGACATCAAGGATGACCAGCTAAGAGTGACCTTGGCATCTTTCCAGCTGAAGGGAGATGCGGGTTAGTGGCGGAAGTATGCGTATGGGTGTATTGAGGTGACTTGGGATGCTTTTGTTAGCGTCTTCTAGGACAAGTTTTTGCCTCCCACTATTAGGGAGAAGTTGAGAGATCAGTTCTCCAAGCTTGTGCAGTTGAACACTCTGGTGGCCGAGTTTGAAGCCACGTTTACTAGCTTGTTGAGGTTCGTACCGGAGTTAGTGGCGACAGAAAAGCGTCGTTGTTTGGCGTTTGAGAAGAGGTTGAGGACTGGGCTTATGTTCAAAGTAGCCAGGTCAATGATTAGAGATTACGGACGCCTTGTGGAGGTGGTGGCTCATCTTGAGACCGTAATGCAGATAGAGGAGGAGAGGATGAGGGGCTCCAGGAGGAGTCAGGATATTCAGAGGGACAGTAAGAGGCTGAGGGATTTTACCCCAAAGTAGTCCCAGGGAGCTCAGTCGATGTCCACTTTTCCAGTGCTGAGTTCACATTCTGGGAGACGAGGTCAGGGGGATTTCACTTGTTACAAATGTGGCCAGTTGGGCCACAAGTCTCCATCTTGCCCACAGAGAGGAGGAGGGCAACAGTTTGCATGATCTTTGGCTCGTTCTTAGAGCCAGAGTCAAAGGAGAGGCCAGCCGCTCAGTTGTTATCAATGTGGGCAGGCGGGGCACATGAAGAGATTTTGTCCACAGTTGGGTGGCACACTTGGTGCATCTGATTCGAGGCAGACACAGAGCCACCAGCCTGCACAGCTGACACAGGCCTCGAGGACCAATTAGGGAGCCTCTTCGACTCAGCCAGTGCATTAGGCTTATGCTCCGAGAGGCGAGGAAGTTGAGCAGAGACCTACGAGCGTATGTACAATGTTACTCCGCCAGATCTTATACCAGCGCGTTCAATAGTGAGAGGTACCTTCTTGTTTTGCAATTTAGTTGCTAATGTGTTGATTGATACGGGTGCATCACATTCATTTATTTCGTCTGCATTTGCATCGGTTTTGGGATTAAAGTTGGCTCAGTTATCATCTCCTATCTATGTAGAATCACCTATTGGGGGTGAGTTTGTTTTGAAACAAGGATGTTGGGGTTGTGACATAGAGGTTACTAGTCGCCGACTTCCTTTTGCATTTGTATTGATTGATATGTCTAGTTTTGACATTATATTGGGTATGGACTGGTTGTCATCCTATCGGGCTATTATAAACTGCTACCGTCAGAGGGTTATTGTATGTATCTTGAGTGGTGATTGCTTTTATTTCTTGGGAGACTGGGTTGATAAAGTTTAATCACCGGTGTATGATTCACGTGGGCGAGGTGAGCTTAGTTGCCTTCTTACTAACTTCTTGAGCATTGAGTGTGATGAAGTATGAGTTGAGTTGCCAAGGGTGGTTTGTGAATACCTAGACGTTTTTCGAAGGATGTTTATCACCTCACCGAGAGATCGAGTTCTCTATTGATTTGGTGCCTAGCACGGCACTGATTTCTATGGCACCATATAGATTGGCACCTATCAAGTTGAGTGAGTTGAAGACTCAACTCCAGGAATTGTTAGATAAGGGTTTTATTCACCCTAGTACTTCACCTTAGAGAGCATCGACTCTTTTTTCCAAAAAGAAAGATAGTGCATTGCAACTTTGTATAGATTACTAGAAGTTGAACCGGATAACTGTTAAGAAAAAGTACCCAATGCCTCGTATAGATGATTTGTTTGATTAGTTGACGGGGTCTTATTGCTTCTCTAAGATAGACCTAAGATCGGGTTATCACCAGTTGAGAGTAAAGGAGGAGGATATCCCGAAGACGACATTATGTACGCGAAATAGCCATTACAAGTTTCTAGTGATGCCCTTTAGGCTAACCAATGCACCAGCTGTGTTTATGGACTTGATGAACTGGATCTTCTGTGAGTTGCTAGACCGTTTCGTAGTCGTCTTTGTGCACGACATCTTGATTTACTTACCCTCTGAGGAAGAGCATAAGGAATACTTGCAAGTAGTACTTGAGTTACTTAGAGCCCACAAACTGTATGCTAAATTTGGGAAGTGTGACTTCTGGCTGAGAGAAGTTAAATTCTTAGGCCATGTGATATCCGGGGAAGGGGTGACTGTAAATTCATCCAAGATAGAGGCAGTGCAAGATTGGGAATCACCTAAGAATGCTTTCGAGATCTGTAGTTTCTTGGGGTTGGCCAGGTATTACCGTAGATTTGTGGAGGATTTCTCTAAGCTAGGCTCACCATTGACTAGATTGACGAGAAAAAGGAATCAAGTTTGTGTGGAATGAGACTTGTGAAAAGTTTTTTCAAGAGCTTAAGGTTAGACTTAGTATTGCTCCAGTTTTGATTATTCCAGAGAGAGGTTTAGGCTATTTGGTGTATTGTGATGCCTCACGGGAAGGTTTGGGTTATGTCTTGATGCAGGAGGGAAAGGTAGTAATAGCCTATGGCTCGCGGCAATTGAAAACACATCAGAGGAACCACCATACTCATGATCTAGAGTTAGCAGCGGTGATTTTTGCCCTAAAGGTTTGGAGGCATTATCTGTATGGTGAGAAGTTTGAGGTGTTTTCTGATCACAAGAGCCTGAAATATCTGTTTACACAGGAAGACTTGAATCTGAGGCAGAGGAGGTAGATGGAGTTCATAGAAGATTACGATTTCGAGTTACATTATCATCTAGGGAAGGCCAATGTTATGGCCGATGCCTTGAGCAGGAAATCTATTAGTAGTATAGCTTGTATTGCCATTTGGGAATGAGGAATGTTGGGTGCTATTGGGGAGTTTGACTTGCATCTTGGCGAGTCTGTTGAATTAGCAGCCTTGTTTTCAATAGTTGCATAACCTACACTTGTGAACCGAGTAATAGAAGCACAGAAGGGTGACCTTGAGGTAGAATGCCTTTGGGAGAAGATTTCCAATGGAAAGGTAGAAAGAGGCTTAAACGTGTATCCCAACTCGAGTGTTAGATACCTTGACCATCTCTTCATGCTGGAGTCTTGTCAAGAGGAAGTACTCCGAGAGTTTCACCATTCACACCTTGCGGTGTATACGGGAGGCACAAATATGTATCACGACCTTTGTCGCCAGTTTTGGTGGAGGGGAATGAAGAAGGATGTGGTCGTGTTTGTGTCAAGATGCCTTACTTTTCAGTAAATGAAGGCCGAGCATCAAAGGCTAGCAAGTTTGTTGTAATCCTTTCCTATAGTCGAGTGGAAGTGGGAACATGTCACGATGGATTTTGTTGTGGGCTTTCCGAGGACTCAACGGGGTAGTGATGCCATTTGGGTGGTAGTTGACCGGTTGACTAAGTCAGCGCACTTTATACCTATGTGTGTGAATGACTCGGTAGATTATCTTGTCAACCTTTTATATTAGGGACATAGTGAAGTTGCACGGGGTCCTAGTGATGATTGTTTCGGATATAGATCTGCGTTTTACGACTCGATTGTGGCAGAGCCTACAGAGTGCCTTGGGCATGAGATTGACTTTTAGCACTGCATATCATCCTCAGACTGACGGGCAGTCTGAGAGTACTATTCAGATCCTTGAGGATATGCTTCGGGGTTGTGTCCTTGACTTTAAGGATTCATGGGAGAGGCACTTTCCCTTAGTGGAGTTTGCCTATAATAACAGTTTCCAATCGAGTATTGGCATGGCACCGTTTGAGACCTTGTATGCTCGACCATGTAGATCCCCCGTGTGTTGGGCCGAGGTGGGTGATACACCTATGTTGGGTCCAGAATTAGTTCGAGAAACGACGGAGAAAGTTGCACTTATTTGTAAGAGGTTGGTTACGGCCTAGAGTCGCTAGAAAAGTTATGCCATTGTAGGAGGAGACCTTTGTCTTTTGAAGTGGGCGGCCATGTATTCTTGAAGATATCACCTAGAAGAGGTTTGATGAGGTTTTGCAAAAAGTAGGAAGTTGTCCCCTCAATTCATTGGGCCTTTTGAAATCATTGAGCGGATTGGAGAGGTAGCTTATCGTTTAGCCTTGCCGCCACAACTTTCCGAGATTCATGAGGTATTTCATATTAGCATGCTTCGGAAGTATGAGCCAGATCCATCGCACGTTTTGGATTGGACCACTTAGAGGTAGATGAGGATGCCTCGTATGAGGAGAGACCGGTGAGAGTCTTGGATACCCGGAACCAAGTCTTACAAGGCAAGACAATTCTCTTGGTTAAAGTATTGTGGAAACATCACCGGGTTGAAGAAGCAACTTGGGAACGTGAGTTGGAAGTCTGTGAGAAATATTTGGACCTATTTGTTGATGTTTAAGCATGTAATGAAATTTTGTTATGTTAATAAAATGTGAAAGCATTGTATATATTTTGAGAATATGAAAACAACGTATATGTTGTGTTTATTTTGGAAACATGGGTTTAATGTAAACATTGTAAATGTTTTGGGAAAAATGTGAATTATACTTTCAATGTTAGGACTTGTGTGTCGAGTTGATGAGAATGGATGACCGAAAAATGGGTCATGGTATTGGAATTGATTGATAGTCATTATGGTAATTGGTTTAAGCACAACTTTAAAACTTGATTTGAAATTTCGAGGACAAAATTCCTTAAGGGGGGAGAGTATAGCGATTCCAATTTTGACCCGACCCTTGTTGTATCCCGAACTCGGGTTTCATGGTTTCATATTATTGTTCACATTTTACTTCCCTTGTATCTCCTTAAATTTGGCTATTTGATTGTTGTGGTTGCGTTTAGGATAGGTTGGTTGCTTAGTTTCCAAACTTTTGTTGCCCACATTTTTGCTCATCCACTCGAGCAGCACTTCTTGCGCTCGAGCGGGCTTTGTAAACTCTCGGTACTCTTGCAGGTCTGCAAAACTACTGGGAGAGTGTATTCTACACTCAAGTGGGCTCAATTGGAGTGGCCTTTCTTGCGCTCAAGCGTTGGCCTATTGTCTGTAAAACTACTAGATGTGTGTATTCTGCGCTCGAGCTTCATTTCTTATGCTCGAGAGGAACAACTTATTGTGTCTGACGCTCGAGCGAACTATGTGTATATCAGTTCGCAGTAGCCTCCTTTCACATCACTTTTTCATCTTTTTTCTTCCTAAAACCCTAGATCTAGAGCTTCTCTCTCTAAAACTCAACTTCTCTTTACATTTTCACCTAGATCTGTTGGTTTCTCTACCCTAGTGTCTTTGGAAAAATGGTAGAGTATCTCAAGAGCTCCATTTTGATCCGAACAAAAGTCGATTTCGACATCTTTGAAGTTGTCTCCTTGCTTTGTCTTCTAACTTTGAAGTAGGGACTTTCTATACTCTCCTATGATTTTTAACTTAGTTATTTGTTGATTGTGTAACTAATGTTGAGATTTGGAGGATTTTAGACAAACCTAGGGTTTTGGTTTAAAATCAAAAGGGGTTTTCAAATGAAGGTATTGAAAATTGTTGTTGGTGTAGATATGAAGTTGTGTGTGTTAAATTTGTTGATTTTGACACATAGGTTGGATTTGGACGAAAATAGAGTTTTGCCCTAAAATGTTTCAAATAAGTATTTTGTATAAATAATAGAATTGGTATGGGGAATGTGAAATCGGATAGATGTTTATATAAATGGTGGAGTTGGATATTATTATCTCTCACCTATGAAAATTCGGAATGTTTATCTGTTTTGGAGATTGTATATCTGTTTAGAAATATTTGTTTTGGGCTATCGGTAGAGGATAGCTATAATTGTTATAGAAATTGCATAAAGATTAGGTGAATTGAAACTAATCTCTTATTTGTTGTCATTGAATATGACTTTGTTTTAATACATTATATATGTATGATGTTTGGGAGGAGAAATGAGATTTACTCCATGTTTGGGAGAAGAAAACAGATGGACTCTATTGAATTAGGTTGGCCTGTATGTCCAGGGTGAAAGTCTCGAAAACCGCCCATATATACACATGGGTGCCGATTCCCGTGGACGAAATTCCCGTAAAATGGCAAATTGAAGTGTTTGTGCAATGATTGTATGGGTTAGAAAATCACTGAGTTGTAGTCTCAATTAGGTTGTCTGGATAACAATGGACATGACTCATAAATTAAGGTGAAATGAATTGAGACAGAAAACTTGACATGTTATGATTTTGTAAAGTATGAATGATTTTCTACAAGCATTGTACATATACATTATACTTATATCTTCGTTAAGATTCATATATTATGTTAGATTGTTTCTGCTGGGCTTTGGCTCACCCTACTTGCGAAAAACCATTTTCAAGTGCTAGTGATATGCCTCCGCCAAAAACTTAGCTTTGGAGGACAGTGGAGTTGAGGGCTTAATTTTTTGTTTATTTTGTAGTTACT
This sequence comes from Camellia japonica, assembly GCA_030407325.1. NCBI lineage: Eukaryota > Viridiplantae > Streptophyta > Magnoliopsida > Ericales > Theaceae > Camellia > Camellia japonica. The sequence goes on from JAPPVO010000032.1 coordinate 99,985,613, forward strand.
TTCTTTACAAGCCTAGGGCTTATTTGTATTGGGCTAATAATTCATTTTGTTGTAACCAAGCACAGTCTGGAAAAGATGTAACCCATTAGGGCATATGAATATCTGTCTAACTTTCATTTCTTATTTCATCTTGTAACAGATGCTGTAAATTCAAGATGAATGATTCATGAATGTATATCGCATGTGTCACATTTTGTATATTAACTATGATTAATGAAAGCTTTCTATTTTATTTATATCACATCGTACGGGTGTTTAGAGTTGGTTTATTGTAATTATTTTGTGGGCGTTACAATATATCTGTTTAACTCTTATTTTATATGTTTTGCTTGTGACACATGCTATAGAATCAGGGTTATGACTTATGAATGTATTACTATATGTGTTACACTTTTGTAAAAAAATGGAATCATACAAATTTACAAAAGTAGAATCATATGAGTGGAAGGATATTATGTTCGGAAATGTATTGTTATTTAATAATTGTCATGGGATAAATAATGGTTATTATTTCGGGGTGTCACAATAATTAAGTCATAACAAATACCAAAATGTGTCATAACTAAGAATAATAACTAAACCCCACTATAAGGCATAACCAAGACCTTTTTAGTTATAATCAAAATAAAAACCACAATATAACTAAGTTATAATCAACACCACAATGAATTTTAATCAAGTCATAACCAACACTACAATATTTCATAGTCAAATGTCACAAAAATCATAACTGAGACATGATATACGCTTTATACACGTGTCAAATGTCTCATGTACACGTGTTACCTATCTGTGTAATCATCTGTTCAAATATCCAACTATTTATTCAAATATCCCACTATTTATACACGTATCAACTATCTATTGATCTATTTGCTCAATATTACCTACATGTCCATCTTACTACCACTAGCTACTGCCTCTGGCCACCGGTGACTTTCCTGCAACTTTTCTAGCAATTTTTTTGATAACTTTTTAATGCGTGTTCTTATGACCAAAAAAGCTTAGGTCTCATTTGAGATGAACTAAAAAAGCCAGCTTATTGACTTATTTGAGTTACATTATCTCTCTACTTTTTTGCATGTCTTTTCATAATAAATAAATAAAATTAATTTGTAAGTCATAGCCAAAACCTTGAACTAACATGCCTCTTAAGAATCAATTTTTCACCAATTAAATCATAATAAAATTACAATAGAGGTTCATTGTAAGCCAAAATAAACATTATCGTCTTGCCATCTAAAACCAAAACAAACTAAAGCTTAGAAGAAACAAATGCCACCAAACTTTAAAAAAATGTTGAACTGTGCCAAACAAATAAATAAATTATTAAGTTTCACGGGGCCCCTGCTGTGTATTCTCCCTGCCGGGCCTGCTGTGTGCCTTGAAACGGCACCGTTTTGTCACTTGTTTTTTTTTTTTTTTTTAAATTTATATGTAATGGTTTCGTTGACTCTTGGCTGCCGCCGTTTCTACACTCCAAGCAAGAGTAGAACACCCTTATGAAACGACACCGTTTTGCCTACTTTTTTTTTTTTTTTTTAAATTTATATTTAAGGGTTTCGTTCTTTAGTAGGACACCCTTACGAAGCTACCGCCGTTTCTAACACTCCAAGGAAAAGACTCTGCTGTGTTGGAGTAGAAAAATTAGTTTTATTTTTTTTATTTTGTTTTTTATACATTTTTGTCTTCTCTCAAACAGATTGGATAGTATTCTCTGTCTTTGCTTCACCATCCTTCTGCCAAATTTACAGACCATTATTGTTCAACAAACTGGTATGTATATCTATATCTATATCTATATCTATATATATTATATGTATATATGTTTTATATTTTATTTTGTATAGTGTGTTAGTGGATTCAACAAGTATAATGGTTTGATTTGTTTTCTGTAAATAGATTGAGAAACACAATTGTATATTATAAGAAAATTTCTTTGTTATGTAATTTGTTTTGTACATGTTATGTATTTTTGTATAAATATTATATAATTTTTTTAAGGAGTTACGATAATTTGTAATTCATAATTTTTTTTATAGCAATGTTATGCATTTTTGTGGAAATATTATACATTTTTATAACAATGTTATGTATTTTTGTAATAATATTATGCATTTTATGGTCTTAAAAAAGTTTCAACAAAAAAATCTATACCATACTACATAATGCAAATTTAATTTTTTAATCATAAATTGTCATAACTCAATAAAAAATGACATAACATTTGTGACAAAAATACGAAACATATATCAAAAATTTATATAATAAGAGGGCATATGATTCACATCTTTAAGTGTGTCTGCCAAAAGATTCCCTATATTATACAATTGTCCCTATCCTTTTAATTAATTTACATTATTAATTGATTTATTAGATTTCATTGAATTGTTTAATTACTCAGCATTTAAAATTAATTAATAACTTTTTTGCTCAGATTCTTGTTTTGTTTAATTTTTTTTTCTTCATATTTGTTAGTGTTGAAATGGAGGATGGTATAATGGATGATGGTGGACTTGAGGGATGCATCGAAGAAATGGGAGAGTTGGCCAAGGATAAATCACCATATCTTGGTATGGAGTTTCCATCGGAAGAAGCTGCATATGAGTTTTATAATGAATACGGAAGAATTGTGGGGTTTAGTATTAGAAGAGATTATTGTAACAAAAGCAAGAAAGATGGTCTTATGACTAGTAGAAAGTTTGTTTGTTGTAAGGAGGGAGAGAGGGAAAAAGATAAACGGTACACGATGATAAAAAATCCTCGAAGTGAGACAAGAACAAATTGTAATGCATTCATGCATATATCTTTTAAGCGGGACTTGTCGAAGTGGATTGTGTCAAAGTTTGATAGCAACCACAACCACCCTTTGCATCTTCCTCAATGTACTCATTTAATGCCATCTCAGAGAAAGGTATGTGATGCTCAGGGTATAAATATTGATATAGCTGATGAGACTGGAATATCTCTTAAGGCTTTACATGATCTTATTAGTGCTATAGCAGGAGGGAAGGAATTTGTAGGGTTCACACGGGAGGATCAGAAAACCTACTTATGTGCAAAAAGACAGCGAAACTTGCAGTATGGTGAAGCAGGGAGTTTGTTAAGATATTTCCAGCAGCAAGTAGCAGAAAATCCATATTTTTACTATGCCATTCAGTTGGATGTAGATGAGATGATTACTAATATATTTTGGGCTGATCATCAGATGATAACAGATTATGGGCTTTTCGGTGATGCGGTGTCATTCGACACAACTTTTAGAACAAATAAGGAGTACCGTCCACTTGCTTTATTTTCTGGCTTTAACCACTTTAGAATGACAGTGATTTTTGGTGCAGCATTATTGTATGATGAAACTACAGAGTCATTTGAATGGTTATTTGAAACTTTTTTGGATGCAATGTCAGGAAAAAAGCCTATTAGTTTTTTCACAGACCAAGATCAAGCAATGGCTAAAGCAATTTCACAAATCATGCCTGAGGTTTTTCATGGGTTGTGCACTTTTCACCTAATGCAAAATGCTTTAAAGCATTTAGGTTATTTGTTCAAGAGTGGTTCAAAATTCAGTAGCGATTTAAAGGCTTGCATTTATGACTACGAGAATGAGCATGAATTAATAAGAACTTGGAGAAAAAGAGAGCAATGGGCGCATGTGTATATGAAGTGGGTATTTACTGGAGGAATGCGAAGCACACAACTTAGTGAAAGTCTAAATGGAACATTAAGGAGATATTTGAAAGGTGATCATAACATTGTTCAATTCTTTACTCACTTCAATCGGATTGTTGTAGATAAGCGGTATGAGGAAATTTCTGCAATATATGATTCTAGACAAAAGTTGCCAAGAATGAAATTGAAAAAGTCTCCCATTTTAATCCAGGTTGCGAGTTTGTACACCCCTCCTATCTTTGATTTATTTCATTATGAGTTGGATACATCCCTTTGTTGTCAAGTGAAGCAATTCCATGAGTTAGAAGGAGAAGTTAAGTGCGTGATTGGCTTGTATGGTAATGATGAAGAGTATATTGTGGAGGGTAGGGTGGAAGTTACTGGGCTAAGAGGAGAAAAAAGCTGTCGAGAAATACATTGTACTTGTAAGAAATTTGAGAACTTCGGAATTTTATGTATTCATGCAATCAAAACACTTGATAGAATGAATGTTATGGAAATTCCCGAAAGGTATATATTAGGTCGATGGAGATTGGATGCAAAAGATTGTGAAATTGAAGAGAAAAATGTTGTAGTAGATGAGGATGATCCGAAGTTGTTGATGTTAGCACGTTATAGAGATCTTTGTCCAAGAATGGTGAAACTAGCAACTCAAGCATCTATGCACAAACCTTCCTATCAATTGGTTGATGAAGGGATTAAGGAATTGTGTGTGAAAGTAAATAATATGATGAAGGGAGTTGGAAATTTTGGTACCAAAGAATTAGATGCGGATGACCCCAACTTTGCACAAGTTAAGGGCATAAAGAAGAAAGATGTTGGACACAAAGGGAGGGGTAGATTGAAACCTTGGCATGAGATGATGAATAAGAAGACAAAAGTTATTTCACAACCAACCCGCCTTAGTAAGGTATTACTTACGTACTTTTGAAATTTAAAATGATATGCATTTATTTTTATAAATTGTGTAAAGTATTGATAACTTTTTGAACTTCTTTAGACTATTGGTCAATCAAGCAACACTACAAATGTTCAAAATTCATCTTCAAGCCAACCACAGGTTAGCTCTTGTTTTATGTTATTTATTTATTATTATTATTTTTTTTTATAAATTGTGTAATGTATTGATAAATTTTACAACTTATTTAGACTATTGGTCAATCAAGCAACACTACAAATGTTCAAAATTCATCTTTAAGCCAACCACAGGTTAGCTCTTGTTTTATGTTATTTGTTTATTTTTTAGACTACGTTGTATTAGTGTATTTACTTTTCATGATGTTTAATGGAATAGGATGTTGGGAGTCTCTATTGGCCACAATTGATAAATTATGGGTATAATCTTCTCACATGTGATACTAATTCATACTCACCAAGGTATCCACAATCACAACCTCTGCCTTTTGAAGCATCACATAGTCCACAAAGTTCTCAAGTAAGTAAGTATATATATATATATATATATATATGTTTGTAATGTAATTTAGTCCATAAAATTTATTCTAATGAATTTTCTTTTCTTTTTATTTTTTTTATTTTTTTTAGGGAATATCACTTCATCTAGCGGGGCACAATCCAATGGAGACCGAATTTAGAAATGAGAGTTCTTTTGATTTTTCTATTTATTCCCAACCGCCTCCACAAAATTGACATAGGGATCCACTTTGTAGTTTTTGTTTTGAGAATTGAAATTGAAGATTTTTAGAATTTTGTTTGAATGATTTAGAGTGGTTGAAAAAGATTTTTGGATATTTGACAGGAGATTTTGAAGTTTGTATGCCTCAGAATTATTATTTTTTTATACAGATGTTGGATGTTTTGGATGTTTGACAGGAGATTTTGAAGTTTGAATGCCTTAGAAATTTTTTTTTTTTATTATTTTTTTATGCAGATGTTGGATGTGAATTGAATATATTTTCTCCTTAAGTTGTTTTTTTTTTTTTTTTTGTGGATACAACTATTTTTTTTTTAAAGTTACATTTTTTTTTGCTTATGGTTTGATAAATCGATTTGTTTAATTACAATTTTTTTCCCTTTCAATTTTACTTTTGATGCATTTAAGCCAGTTTTGAAAAAGTCAAAACATGTATTAGGCCCGTTTGGTAGAGCTGTGGAAAAGTGATTACAATTTATAACCTAACAGCTTATAACTTATAGCTGTGAACATAAGCTGATTTTTGACTTATAAATTAAGTTTCTCCTTCCCCACTCAAAGAATAAGTTGATTTTTAACTTACAAAAAGTTATGAGCTGTATTGTTAAGTTGAACCAAACACATCAAAATAACTTAAATTAAGCTAAAAGCTGAAATAAGCTAGAAATAAGCCCTACCAAACAGGGCCATTATTTGTTTGATTTTAATTTTAAAATTAATCTTTTTAAAAAAATATAATTTAGTTTGATAGATTAATTGTTTTATTATAATAAAACAAGAATTAATGAGACTCTTACATATATAAAATAAATAAATAAATAAATAGACTAACTTTTCTACTCCAACACAGCAAACACTTTTGCTTGGAGTGTAGAAAAAAAATAAAAAATTAAATAAAACTAACGTTTCTACTCCAACACAGCAGACACTTTTGCTTGGTGTGTAAAAAACAAATAAAACTCACTTTTCTACTCTTGCTTGGAGTGTAGAAACGGCGACAGCAAAGAGTCAACGAAACCATTACATATAAATTTAAAAAAAAAAAAAAAAAAACAAGTAACAAAACGGTGCCGTTTCAAGACACACAGCAGGCACGGCAGGGAGAATACACAGCAGGGGCCCGTGTCCTTGAAGATGAGGTGTTAATAGCTGTCGACTTGTGGGAATTGTTAGAAACCAACTGTTTTAGGTGTTTTTTAATTAATTGTTCGAAACTAACTGTTGTAGTTGTTTTTTAATTAATTTTTTTAGGATACTTATGTAAAGGTTTTAATAAGTGGACTTATTGTTTAATAAAGTATAGGAAAAATTTGTTATAAAAAGTCACTAATTGTAAGTTTTAGCGACAATTTATAAAAATTATGACAAAAAAAAAGTTACTAATTGTTAATTTTTAGCGGCATATATAAAAAATTATCACAAAAAAATTACTTTTAGTGACAATTTCATCAAGGCTTATTTTCAATAGATCTTGATGAGAATTAAGTCAAACTATCAGGACCGGTTGATAGTTTACTCTATTTTTCTTTTTTTTTTAACTTTATCAATTGTTAATTATCATCAAAAATTGAAAATAGATAAACAAATACTAAAAAGCACCTAATAAAGTTACTTTAGAGACGGCATCTTTGACTTGTGGGGGGATGGCATGTGCGTCATGAGACATTTTATTTATTTTTATCGCAAATTTTGTGGCATTCAAGAACCATGCGGCTCTTCGGCTTTAAGAGTTGTTTGGCAATTTAACTTTTTAAGTTAAAAAAAAATCAAAATTTAAGAAAATAATAATAATAATAATAAAAAGTTACAATAAAATCAAGTCAAGCACACCAGTTTATAGAAATTATAAATAAAAAAACTTAAATTTTGATTCTTTTAAATTTTATCAATTTAAATTCTATAATTTTTTAATTTGTTTTAAATCTAAATCATATGGCTATTTTTGTTAAATAAATTTTAATAAAAAAATAGTATTTTTGATATTTTATATAAACTTACATTGACGTTAATGACTAAAATATTATTTTTTTAGTTTTATTTAATAGAAATAGGTGAATTGTTTATATTATTATCCACCAAAAAAAAAAAGAATTGTTTATATTAAAAATAAATAAAAATATTACAAAAAATTAAAAATTCAAGATTTATCTTGTAATAAGGATTAAACTCTGAGTTTTTTTTTTCGATAATTTCTTTTAAAAAAATCATTCCCGAACACACTAATTTTTTTCATATCATAAAAAAATCAAAAAAAATCACTAGAAGTCCAAATCCTCCAAGGTGATTTTTCCTAAAATGATTAATCACTGTTTCAGCTGCCAACATCTAACTCTTACTTTAGGACTTTCTTCGAGTACCCTCTTTAAAAATAAATAAATAAATAAATAAAAATTTTAAAAAATTATGTTTGGATCTTATATTAATATTTATGATTAAAAAAATAAAAATAATTTTTTTTTTCTTCTCTCTCCACATATTTCTCATCATCCAAACACAAAGGACATGATTTTTGCCTGCAATCCAACCAAATAGATTACAGGACTTTCCCTTATACACCCAGTGGGGGTTGACCCCAGTGACGTGGGGCTCCCCCACTGGTCAGTTTTTCGTTTTTTTTTTTTTTTTTTTATTTCAGTCCAATCACCCAGTGACACGTGACACTGGGTGTCACTGGGTGTAAAGAAAACTGGGGGTAGGAAGCATTTTGCTAGATTACACAATGTAATTGTGTTTATGGAGTCCACTCCATGTCTTATATATATATATATATATATATAAAGAAAAGAAGATTTTTAGTGAGAAATATTCTAATAATTCTAAAGTCTCAAATTAAAATTTTTAATTTTTTGATTTTAAAATTAATTAAAAAAATATTCTATTAGCTAAATATTTAATGTTTATTGATTATTGATTTATGACTTTCAAAATGAAAATTATTTAATCTATTTCAAAATTCAAATTAATATTATTTGATTTATGACTTTCAAAAGAAAAGTAATTTAATCTGTATCAAAATTGAAATTTGAGTGCCAATAAATATGAAAAATAATCTATTAATTTAAATTTAAAATTAGCACAATCTAAATTTAAAATTATACTGTAATACAAATTCATGTTTAAATACAACTTATAATTTATGCTGATTTTAAATTGAAAATTTTAATTTATGTTTAAATACAAATTCAAAATAATCTATTGATTAATGTTTGATTTTACGAGTTTTAAATACAAATTCAAAAGTATCATATTATCTATGGGGGTTGTACATAAGTCGGCTCATATTGGGCTGTACCCTCAAGATTGCCGAGAAGACGGTGAAGAGTAGGGCCGTGGCCGACTAGAACCTAGTTGTTGGGCTGAATAGGCCACGGATCCTATGAAACGACTAGGGCCTAGCTGTAAGGGCCGAGTGTCCATAATAAAAAGTGGGCCGCTGGAGAGCAATATAAAAAAGGAAGAGCATCAGCCAAATAGGAGGTGTGTGAAAAAATGATAACTTGTGATAGAAGCAAAACCTGAGAAAATATTAACTTGCCTGTCGGAGTGCTAATTCTGACACCCCCGACCGGAGTGTTCATCCCCGTTTCAAGTATCAATTCAAGGATCAAGAAAGTCTACTTGAGCCAAAAGGTATTTCCAATCTCCATCACCACAATTATCGTCGTTTGTGGGAAAACTCAAATGTGTTCATAGTAGATGTAACAGATGATTCTTCACTCATTGCTGACGATGTTACACCAAGAGATGATGTTACACCAAGAACCATGGTTGGTCCGGAGAACATCACCGCGCGAATGGCTCTGAACTTCGACCCAGTGGCTCAAACTTCGCCTTTAACCTCGATGCAGGACACCATGCAAACAATCATAGATTAGGAAAAATGAAACGAACGTCTAGAAGATATTGTGGCTGATAATGAGCGTTTACGTAAGGAGTTGGCCCTTGAGTTAGCCAAATCCCAACAAATCGCACCACGTCATGACTGGGGTCGGTCACTAGAGAAGAAGAAGGATGATCGACAGCGTCGGCATCGGAAACATGATAGTAGCAGTGCTTTCGACTCGTCATCTCAGGAACCCAGGAAGAAGGGGCGAGTTGACATGTCCAGCTCATCGGAAGAAAGTCCATATGTATGGCACAAGCGAGGAAAATGAGATGATGGTTCGGATGAAGAGGATAAACATGATCTTTTCGTACGACGCATTGCAAAGGCTGTACTGCCTAAAAAGTTTAAAGCACAAACGTTCACCTTGTACGACGGTAAGTCAAACCCTACGGATCACATTCATTAATATAAACAAACGATGACATTGAATGTTGATGATGAAGCACTCATTTGCCGAATGTTTCCGAGCAGCCTGGGACCAGTGGCCGTCAGATGGTATTATAAACTGGAGCCGGCCTCAGTAAAAAGCTTTTATCAACTCCAAAAATCATTCAGGGCAAGATTCATCACCAACGAAGTCCAGCCAAAGCAAGCCGACTCTCTCTGGGCAATGCAAATTAAACTAGAAGAGACCCTTCGTGAATATTCGGCGCACTACTGGGAGTGTTTCAACTTGGTAGATGATGCCTACAATGATTCCATGGCCATCACCACCTTTAAAATGGGATTACACTCTGATAGCCCTCTCAGAAGCTCGTTGACCAGGTGACCTCCCAAAACAGTCTGGGTGCTAATAAAGAAAGTTGAGGAGTACTGCAAGGTAGAAGAAGATGCCCTTCGTGTCAAGGCCGGACAGAAAGTCATGAAGTCGGCCCCATCTAGTCTGGTTTAGCTGATAAGTGTCGTACCACCAGGAAGCCCTGAACCTCGAGACCGGTCAAAACGAGACAACTGGCAGGATTCGCACTGATCAAGCAAGCAATGTTCGCGCCGTTCAAACGAACAATATCAAGTGGATAGCAGGTGCCCCAGATGTTCTGACAAGAAGTATACAGAGTTGGCAGAGCCGATTAGTAAGATCCTACCCAAAGTACAACATCTACTATTCTTTAAGTGGCCATCCAAGATAATTGAACCCCCTGACATTAGACGGAGGGATAGGTGGTGTGAATATCATAAGGACCATGGCCACAAGACTGACAGCTGTTATGCACTGAAGGACCATTTGAAGGAGTTGGTGCAAGATGACCGACTAGCACAACATGTCCATAAGAACAATCCCCCGAACACAGTAGCTCTACACCCAGATTCACCTTCACTTGTTGTGATTCACATGATATATAGTCTACCGCCGCCAACTCAGGTACATACGATCCAGCTACAACCTGGCTCATCCAAGCCATTCACACGAGCCAAACGACCTCATGAAACGGGCAAAATCAGTTTCGACGACACCAATCTTGATGGGGTAACGCTTCTCCACAATGATGCCCTTGTCATCGAGTTATGCGTACATAGATTCATCGTTGAACATGTTCTGATCTATCAGGGGAGCACTTCGGAGATAATGTATCACAAAACATTTATTAAACTCGATTTTACCGATTCGGACTTGCTACCGGCCAAATATCCCCTGTTCGGCTTCAATGCCAACCTCGAGTACCTTTTGGGCAAAATCACATTATCAATCCATACAGTTACCAAATCAGTCGATGTGGAGTTTCTGGTCGTCAAACTTCCATCACCATACAATCTCATCATGGGGAGAACCTGATTGCACGCAATGCAAGCTATACCAAGTACCTACTATCAGTTACTCCACTTTCCAACGCAACATGGCATTGGGCAAATTTGAGATTCTCAAAAATCGGCAAAGGCATGCTACCTTATTGCTTTAGCAAAGAAGCCAAAGGAACTAGAAATGAACTCGATTGAAGTTTCGGGTCGGGAAGTCCTCCAGGATGTTGGGAAAACCCCTAGTGATAAGGCAACCGAAGACCTTGATCAGATCAGAATCAAAGGGGAACCTGACAAGTTCTTCTCGATCGACACCTTCCTAGACACAGCTGAACGACAGGAGTTGGTTTCTTTTTTACTCGACAACATCGACGTATTTGCCTGGACATCGTATGAGATGTTGGAGGTGTATCCGAGCGTAGCCCAACATCGTCTAAATGTTGATCCAAAGGTTAAACCAATTATTCAGAAAAGTCCACGGTCGGTCGCAGAGCATACTTCGGCCGTTGTCGACGAAGTCGACAAGATGTTGGAAGCCGGGGCAATTCGTGAAGTAACTTATCCCACGTGGCCGTCCAATACCATGTGTAGACGTCCCCGAACGCCCCGGGAGGGTTAGGTCCCGTTCTGTTCATATTGGGTTCACTACAGTTCGGACTCAAATTGTCACGGTTCTTAATCTGAACCAAAGAGTCCAACTCTGGCAAATCGTTTTGAGAAAAACAGATTTTGAAAAGAAGTGCCAAACATGGACTGCTTTGCCAGATACAGAGTCGCCACCTAAATATTTTTAAAATGGGAAATTTAGGAAACCCTGACTCGGTGCCGAAGGCCACGTGTCCGTCATCACCAAAGTGGTCTTGGCTCGGGAGCTTGGGTACGATCGGGGAAGGTCAGCTATGAGCACCCCCTTTCGCCCGGTCCGAAGACCGGCCTCTACTAACCGTGATATCCGATTTTGAAAACATTATGTGTTCTTATTCCGGTTATTAGCCTAGAATTACTATGTTATGCGCACAGCAAACAAGTATAGACTAGATCGCCTAATTTGGAAACAAACATTGCATATCCGTTTGTTTTGAAAATGCTTTGGAATTTGCTACTCGCAAGTAGGCTAAAACACGGATTTCAATGAGTTTTCCCAACTCAAGCAATCCAACCTCCACCCACAGGCATTCAAACAGTTTATCTCATATAAGCACTTAGCCGCATGGTAAGCATACTGTTATGTTAACATCCACACGCATGCGATATGCTAAAGCATAAATACTTACATCGTACTCCGTGCCAAAACAAGGAACTAGTTAGCAAACATGCATGACCTAGCTCATGTTAAGATGACTAATGCGATGCATACAGAGTGCAATTAGACGGGCTCGGCTATCCTAAACATGGCATGTGAAATGCACGAGTAACACGTATTCAAGTTAGATTTGAAATACAATGCAGTTTGTATGATGTACCGAGCCCGATGCGTGTCAACAGATGCATGGATGCACGCATGCATTGCATAAGGTATGCTAATTTTAAATATGCCCTAATCTACCATCATAAGCAGGTAAATAAAAGGGAAGAAAGAAATGGGGGTTGGAAGACATACACACACTCACCCACACTTATTACAAATATGCCCTCACACGGAGGGACCAAAAGAATAATACAAATTAATTAACTACGCAAGCTAATTAAATATTACAAATCAATTAAATTAATTAAACAAATTAATTAATCTAATTAAAACAGTAAAACCCTCGGGAAGCGGATCAGATGCAGTGCATGCTCGGGATTTGCTCGGAATCGCACTGCCATGCATAGTTTGCCTCTGTTTTCCCTGCTTTGCCCCTCTGAAAACTGCCAAAGTCTCAGGAATGCCTCTCTGGACACTGGAGATCACCACCGGCTGAACAGAATAGCCACCGGCTGCTATATGTGGCCATCGGCACAAAGTTCATCCATCGGCTGCTGATTTACTGCCGGTCGGCACTAAAAACTGCCGGTCGGCAAAGAATGCCTGCAGAACCTGCAACTCACAGCAGCAGAGGCCAAAACTTGCATGGCAATACAATTCAAACAATGTATGCACCAATCACACTCCCTATCATGTTAATGACTCAAGGGGGTATGTGCCTCGATTCTCGGGCCACCAATCACGCATTTCCATGCATGATGGCCTAAAGAATCAAGTGTGCACTTCAATTTCAAATGAAATGCAAACCAATCAAACAAAAAGCCCAATCCCTATCACCAAATCAAGGGACAAGGCATGCATGCAAGATGCATTGCAACCTAATCATGTTAGCTAGGGATGCAACATGAACATGTGAACAAATAAGGCACACTAGGCATGCAACCTATGCAAGCAAACTTGCGAATCATGAGGCAAGGAAAACCAATGAAAAGATGGACTTAAACATGTTCTAGGCAGCTCTAATTAGGCCTAAAATCAGTGGCCAAAGTGATGCAAGTGAGGCAACAAAATACATGGAATGCATGCACAATGCATTAACCAAGCTAAAGGCACAAAAATGCAACTCTACCAAAGCATGGCAAGGGGTGCAAGATGACATATAAGCATGTGAATTTCAGTACCAAAATGTGATGCTAAACAGCCCCGAAACATGGAGATATGGCACCCGATGCATGAGATGAACCCCGAAATGCAAAACTAGGCACATGGAATGACTTACAGCTATACAAAGCATGCATTATTGGACTATGAAGCATGAAGACAGAATCTTGGCAGTCCCAAAACATGGACTTTTCCAGTTCTAAGCATGGCCAAAAAGTGCTAACAAGATGGACTAAATTAGCATGCGAATTTGACTAGCTAACATGGTTTACATGGCAAGTGTATGATGCACATGGAATCTGACCAAACCATCAAAAATCAGTGAATAAAACATGCAAAAATAGGCCCAAATAACCTCTGGAATGCAGCCAATGCATATCAAAATGAGGGGCTCCTTTGGAGGGCCATGCAAGGGATTCTTAAGCACATGCAAGAGGGACAATCAACATGACCAAAACAACTTTGGAAATGGCTTATGGGGGTCCTAAAACCCACTGAAAAATGCCTGAACCAAGCTCAAGAAGTGTGCAAATAAGGGCTCCTTTGAAGGGCCAAACATGCTAGTAAACAAGACAACAAAGGAGAGGATCACCCCTCTCCTTCTTAGGACCTCAAAACACCACCCCCACCACTGAAATCCCTCAAGATTTCAGTGGTGGGAGGGCCAATACAAGGTGGTCCCGAAGCTTACAAAAAATGCACAAATAAGAGGCCAAACAAGGCCTAAGAGGGGGTAAACGACCCCAAACACAAAAGTGTCCTTAATGAAGTATCTTAAACACAAAAAAACAAAAAAATTTTATGTTATACACAAAGCTCAAATCAGCAAGCAAGACAGGCTAAAAGTGTGTGCAAAAACGGGAAATAAAGAGGGTAAGAAGTTACCTTTGAAGACCAGCAAGAACCAGCAGCCTTTAGGTTTTAAAACCAGTCCCTTAGCCTCTGAAAATGAGCTCCAAGAACCTCCAAGTGATGATGGAAGTGTGTGGCTATGAAGTGGTGTGCAATAGGCCAAGAACAAGACCCTTTTGGAACTTCTAACCTACACAAATGTAGAGAGAGAGGGAGATATAGAGAGGGAGTGATATATATTGATATATATCAGATTTTTCTAACCCTTAAAATGGGAGGAGAAGCCCTCTTTATATAGACAAGGTAATGGCTCAAAGCTTCTAAGAGAAGCAAACATAAAAAGGGTCAAAGGGGGCAAGCTTCTCTCAGAAGCTTGGAGCAAAAGGGCCAAGAAGGCCAAGCTTCTTGGAGAAGCTAGACAAAAGAGCCAAGCTTCTTGGAGAAGCTAGGCAAAAGGTTCAAGAGGTGCAAGCTTCTCTTGGAAGCTAGAAAAGGTCAAGCTTCTTGGAGAAGCTAAAAAGGGCAAGCTTCTTGGAGAAGCTAAAAAGGTTCAAAAGGTTCAAGAGGTTCAAGCTTCCTCAAGAAGCTAAAACCAAGGGTTCAAAAGGTTCAAGCTTCTTGGAGAAGCTAAACCAAGAGTTCAAAAGGTTCAAGCTTCCTCAAGAAGCTAGAACCAAGGGTTCAAAAGGGACAAGCTTCCTCAAGAAGCTAAAACAGGGGGTTCAAAAGGTTCAAACTCCCCTCAAGAAGAGGTCTCGGCCAACCAATTAGGTCATCGGCACAATAAAGTGCCGGTCGGCTAAACATAATGCCGACCGGCCATTATTTTTAAGAAACAATGGCCGGTGGCAAACATGTGCAGCCGGTGATGATAGGGGAGGGCCGATGAGGTGTGAGGATGGCCAAAAAGCCATTCCCTGCCCTTCAAGGAAAAAACACAGGTGTTTGGTGCCAAAACCGAACACGAAGCAGTCGAGTCAAGAGGTCCTGAGGCGAGGCGCGCTGCCAAGGCCTCCGGGAACTCGAGACGAACACAAATATGGATAATCACCGAGTGTTCAAACGGTGATGTCCAAGTCTTGAGGACGGTCAAAAATGGGGTGTCTACACCATGGTTGTCAAGAAGAAAAATGGATCTTGGCATGTTTGTGTGGACTTCAAGGACTTGAACAAGGCCTGCCCCAAGGATTGCTTTCCTCTTTCCCGAATTGACCAACTTATGGACACAACTGCTCATCACCAATGCATGAGTTTCTTGGATACTTACCGGGGTTATCACCAAATCGCCATGCATTCAGAGGACCGGGAAAAGACAGCATTCCTCACCCCACGAGGAACCTATTGCTATAAGGTCATGCCGTTCGGATTGAAGAATGCGGGGGCAACATACCAGAGGTTGGTCACCACTATGTTTAAAGAACAGCCCGGCTGCACAATGGAAGTATACATTGATGATATGGTAGTGAAGTCCAAGGAAAAGCATGCTCATTTAGCCGACTTATCCGTGACCTTCGGCATTCTCCGAAAGTATAAAATGAAACTCAATGCCTCGAAGTGTGCATTCGACATCAGATCTAGCAAATTTCTCGGCTATATTATGAACCATCGCGGAATAGAGGCCAACCCAAGGCAAATCACGGCCATTATAGAACTGGGCTCACCTCAGTCGGCCAAAGAAGTTCAGAAGTTGATGGGAATGGCCGCTGCTCTAAATAGGTTTATCAGTCGTTCCTCTGATTGCTGCTGACCATTTTTTCACACACTTCGGCAGGGCAAAGCATTTCAGTGGATCCTCGAGTGCCAAGCCGCGCTAGACGGCTTGAAAATATATCCTCATTCAGTGCCACTCTTGGCAACCCCATCGCCAGGCAATCTGCTCATCTTGTATCTAGAGGTATCCGATCGGGAGGTCAACATCGTCTTACTAAAAGAGGAACTCGGGGAGCAGCGACCAATCTACTATGTAAGCAAGGTGATGGTCGACGCTGAAACACAATACCTACCACTGGAAAAGCTCATCCCGGCTCCTGTAGTGGCTGCCAGAAAGCTGATGCACTATTTTCAGGCTCATTCTATAGGGGTACTAACAGACTATCCTCTCTGAGCAGCGCTCTATAGTGCGAAAGCATCAGGGCGAGTCACTAAATGGGCTTGGGAACTCGGCCAGTATGACATTCAGTTTTTGCCCTGAACGGCTATCAAGGGGCAGGTGTTGGCCGACTTTGTAGCCGAGTTTACAGGGTGTCACGCCGACTTTAAGTCTGACCCAACTTTCCCCTCAACCTTAACCAGATTGGAGAATGTATGTTGGAGACATTTGGCAGATGTATTTTGATGGATCATCCAACCAACGTGGCAGCAGAGCAGGCGTAGTAATCATGACTCCCGAAGTGGTAATAATCGAGCAGGCAGTCAAACTGGGTTTCGATGCATCAAATAACGAGGCCGAATACAAAGCATTGCTAACCGGCCTCCGTCACGCGCTTCACCTAAGTACCAAACGGTTACAGGTTTTCTGTGACTCAAAATTAGTCATCAACCAGTTGAAGGGGGAATATGCGGCTAAGAACGACCGAATGACAACCTATATGAAAATGACAAATTCCTTGCTCATGAAGTTCGGTCACTACGAGCTGAATCAGATAACCCGAGATCAGAAAACACATGCGGATGTCCTTGTCTGCTTGGCTTATGCCATTAACTCAAAAATCAAATGAACCATTGAAGTGGGATTCATCCCAGAGCCGAGTATCAATTCCCCCGAACCTGTTCAAGTCAACATCATTGATTCAGGACCGAGTTAGATGGATCCCATCGCTATATTTCTTTCCTTAGAACAGCTGCCAACAGACAAGAAAGAAGCCCATAAGCTGCAGAACCAAGCCCTACGATATTACCTGGATCTCCTGGGAAAGCTTTACAAAAAATCTCTCTCAGGGCTGTATTTGGAATGTGTTCACCCAGTCAGAGTTGAGGACTTGTTGGCTAAAATACACAAAGGTAGTTGCGGTGCCCACTCTAGAGGCCGCTCATTGGCCCACTGAGCCGTAACGTAGGGATACTATTGGCCGACCATGCGTCTCAATACCGAGAACTACGTAAAGAAGTGTGAACAATGCCAGAAGTTCTCCCCATTAACTCATCTGCCTACCAAATAATTAAATTCCGTTACTAGTCCTTGGCCATTTGCTCAATGGGGCCTTGACATCGTCGGACCACTACCGCGAGCTCTGAGAAACAAACGGTTCTTGATCGTTGCAACAGACTATTTCACGAAATGGGTTGACGCAGAATCACTGGCACATATCCGAAATGTTGATGTTAAACAATTTGTGTAGAAAAGCATTATAACCCAATTCGGCATACCTAGATCACTTGTGTTCGATAATGGCACCCAATTCGATTGTGGTGTCTATCAGGAACTGTGTAGCATATACGGTATTCGGCCCTATTTTTCCTCACCGGTGTACCCACAAAGCAACGGTCAGGCCGAGGCCTCTAATAAAGTGATCCTAGATGGAATCAAGAAACGATTGGAGAAGGCTATAGGCAAGTGGGTTGAAGAGCTTCCCAGTTTATTGTGGGCCCACCGTACCACTCCAAGGCGGTCCACTGGACAAACGCCGTTCGCTTTGTGCTTTGGGATAGAGGCTATCATCCCTCTTGAAATCAACCTGCCCACTCTGAAGTCAAAGGCTTTTGACACAAGGCGTAACGACATGATGTTGGCCTTGGATTTGAATTTGCTTGAGGAACGCCGAGACCAAGCTCTTGTGCACATGGCGCGATATCAACAGCAACTTACTAAATCATATAACCAGCATGTGCAGCTGCGCCGTTATGCCTCTGGAGAATTGGTCCTTAAGAAAGTGCTTCCTACTACTAAAAACCCGACAAATGAAAAACTAGGCTTAAACTGGGACGACCCCTACCAGATTGATTCGATTGCCGGCACAGGAGCATATCGCCTTTCAGACATGGCTGGCAGAAGTTTACCACGACCCTAGAATTTGACCCACTTGCGTAAATTTTATTATTAAACCAACTTGTATAATGTGCTAGTTCGTTTTTGTTTTTGCTGCAATGCAAGCATGTATGCATCTATGTAGTTACTCAGCAATACAGTATGCTTTTCTCGTTGCCTTCTCCTTTAAAAGGGCCGCTTGATAAAAGACTTCGACTTCGAAGCGCCCTTCATGCTCGGCGCGATTGGCCGAATAAGCCTCTAAATTAGGAGCGCCCTTCGTGCTCTACACGATTGGCCGAATAAGCCTCCGAATTCGAAGCGCCCTTCGTGCTCTGCACGATTGGCCGAATAAGCCTCTGAATTTGAAGCATCATTTGTGCTTGATCACGTTTGGACATTACAAAGACTCCAAATTCGAAGTGCCCTTCGTGCTCTGCACGATTGGCCGAATAAGCCTCTGAATTCGGAGCACCATTCGTGCTTGATCACGTTTGGCCATTACAAAGACTCCGAATTTAGAGCGCCCTTTGTGCTCTGCACAATTGGCCGAATAATCCTCCGAATTCGAAGCGCCATTCATGCTTGATCACGTTTGGCCATTACAAAGACTCTGAATTTGGAGTGCCCGCTGCAAGGGTTTTTTAAGGTCAGAATTTATGAAGTCGGCAAATTTTAGAAATCGAATTACAAAGGTCGATAAACAAGCTGTTGTAAAGAGACATCAATACGCTACAAGCAATAGTCGCATGGGTCCACAATCGGTGCAATTTGGACAAGACTAACCACAATATCAAATAAACAAGCTGAATGTATATTTATTTCGAATAAAAAGTACAAATACATAGATCCTACTAGAATAAAAAGTACAATACAAGTTTTTCTTGTTATTTAGGCCTTCTCCTTCTCCAGACTAAGACCTTTTTCTTCATCATTAGTCTTTTCGGTGTCATAAGCTTTGAAGGGAAACTTGTAGCTTTGGTACAATGGCGACACCAAGTCGATACTAGCGGCTTGCAAAGCCTTGGTCCATCCGTGCTTAAAGCCACGGTTCTCGCATCGGCAAACGTCATCTGCCAACTTTTCTTTATTCTCAATGCCAATTTTTCGGCAGTCAAAAAAGCCTTCTTCATGGGCCCGTGTTCTTATCGCTTCTTTTGCGAACATGCTTGCCGCATCCCGATCAGCTATGGCATGATCTAGTAGGCGTTGGTTTACTCTGTCTGTTACGGCCCGGGTTCGTTGCACCCGCCGATTAAGTCTCGGCGGCCTTGGCTTTCCTCAGCTCGCTCTTGGCCTTCTCCGCGTGGCGCTCCAAGTTCCGAATACACCCGTCTTTCTGTTCAATTTCTCTTTCCATGACTGAAAGGCACATGCCAATCTCATATGAGCTATAGAGTCCCTTAACCGCTCCATGAATGCCCTCTCTAAAAATTCCATAGTCACCCCATCCGATCATTGATTGTTGCACTTCAGGCGGAAACATTTGCCAAGTAAACTCTACTGCCACGTCCGGATCACGAATAATTGAGTTCGTTTCGGTCATTGGTTTGTTCCCAATAAACACCGAAAAACTTAATAGGAGTGGTGGCTGCTCGGTTCGTTTCACGTTGGGGTATGTGCACTCCTAGTTCTTGAGTTCCCCCGTTATTTCATCCTCCTCCTTGGTGATTTTTCTACCTCGCCTCTTCTTGGGGATCTGCTTCGATGATGGGGGGATCGACGCCTCTCTCGCTCCTTTGATGCCATATTACCCGTTCGAGAGGGTTTGCCACCAACTCCGCGATTCATTTCTGTGTTCAGTTTAGCTAACGTCTTTTCTTCCCCTCTACTATTGAAGAATACTCTGTTGGACATACGAATTTGCTCAAGTTGACACAGTGCTTTTTTCCCTTTCATATTCAGTTAGGTCTACGTAGTGTCTATTTAAAGAGGCCACAGGTCCCACACACACCTGGCTACCCGCTTATTAATTACGGATGCAACAATTACAAAGCACCCGCGGTCATCGCCGTCTCCTTATGTATTCGGTAGTTATGCTAAGTGGTCAACTGGGGCAAGAGTAGATTTATTAATCTATTCTACTCTTCAAACATGTTGTTGAATTACATTAATGCCCCACTTGACCCCATGAACAGGCTTTGTTTATGTATTCGGCGGTTATGCTCAGTGGTCAACTAAGGCAAGGACAGATTTATTAATCTATTCGGCTCTTCAAATATGTTGCCGAATTACATCAATGCCCCACTTGACCCTATGAACATACTTCGTTCATGTATTCGGCGGTTATGATTAGTGGTCAACTGGGGTAAGGGCAGATTTATTAATCTATTCAGCTCTTTAAACATGTTGCCGAACTACATCAATGCCCCACTTGACCCCATGAACATGCTTCGTTCATATATTCGACGATTATGATCAGTGGTCAACTAGGGCAAGGGTAGATTTATTCATATATTCGGCTCTGCAACCGTTCCTTGTTTTCATGTTCTTATTGTTAGTGTGGTGATATGGCACATTTCGGTTTCAATGCATAATCATTCGCACATTCATAAGCCAAATTCAGACATTCGTAAGCAAATTAAGCAAAATTCAGACATTCATAAGCAAAATGGGCATTTTCATTAATAAACTGCTTGAGTACACTAGTCATTTTATACATGAAAATGGACTTAGTATAAAATAAAGCGCTAATAAACAAAAACATAGGAAAATATCTATTATAAATCAAAAGTCCAAATCCTCTGGATCCGATTCCAGCGGTTCGATCGAGAGACACCTTGGTGGCTGCCAAAGCTTTGAGCCATCCATGCTTGAAACCTCAATTCTTGAACTTTAAGGCTTCATCAGCGTACAACTCTTTGGCCTTAAGCTCTCCAGCATCAAAAGCTTTGGCCACATCTGCCTCAGTAAGCTCCCTCGCCTTCTTCTCCGCTTCAAGATTGGCCTTCAATTTTGAGATTTCTTCTTGAGCTGACTTTATGGAGCCATCTCGTAAGTTTGCTCTCTTTTTGGAGACCCTACGGAGCAGGTTTGCATGTTGCACTTTCTCTTGTGCAGCAATGGCCCTTTCTTGCTCTTCTTCCGCCTTCGTGGCTTCGGATTCGGCCTTTGCCATCGCCACAGCCAAATCGACAATTGCAGCTATGGCCTTGTTTTTATCCTCTTCTAGCTGACCTTCAAGGATGCCGAATCGCTCTATGACGTCATAATGACGACGGCCGATCTCAATAATCCTTCTCGCTGCTTGACAAAGCAATGAAGCCAAAACATGTTAGTCTGAGTCAGACGAGAAATTTTATTTATTTTTACAACTTACCAATATAGCCGATTGTGTCGCCAAAGCAATCAAGATGACATCTAGTTCGGCATGGAAAGTTGCTCTATCTGCTGGCAAAGAGATTACCAAAGCCACACTTAGAGCCACGGCGGGATCTTTGATGGCCGACCTACAAGTTAGAACCGATGTACTCTTCATCCATGGTTGGATGACGAATGGCTCGGACAAATCATCTTCGATGGACAGCATCTCCATCCTTGACCGTTTATTAATCGGTACCTCCGCCAAATCGATTACAATCTTGGCAAGTCATTTCTGCCCTATCAAATCGGTACCCAAGACTTCTGTCTGGCACTCTTCAGGAACTAATTCAGCCACAATCGTTTCGTGGGCCGTTTCTTCTAGAGGAAACTCACATGTTGGCATTACTTGGCTCTCCCCAAGCCCGCCGACTTGTCTCCTGGCCACTATCTTCTTTGCATTTCGTTTTCTGCCAAATTGAGCAAGAGATTCTCCGCCTATCTCCTCGGCTTCGGATTCGGCCCCAGGAAGATCCTCCAAACTGATGAAAATGTCATCCTCTGGAGTAGATAAATATACTCGGCCAAAGGTAGAGGGGTGATCGGTGTAATGGTCAGGACTTATATGCTCAACTGCTAATTCAATCTCTCTGTCAAGTTCCTGGTCCTCTACATGTCCCTCTGATTGCGCGTCTTCGCCGACCTGTTCGCCAGCATCGGAACCCTCAACACCAATATCCCTTAGACTTTTGTAGCTAAGGAATATAAGTGCAGTGAGCTGCCGTTCACCTTTTGGCACAGGGATATTATCTGCGGCCGAGAAAGTGGAGTAGGTTGGGTCGTATCTCAACAAAACATGGGTTGCATGCCTTTGTCCTTAAAGGTTTGCATGACCTTTGTAATTAAGAGCCGTCTTGACTAGCTCCAGAACGGCTTCGTTCATCGATGTCAATGCTCTTTTTAAGTCGTTGCCTACATGAAACAATGATTAGCACCCAGTATTTGAGCAGAATAAATTGTTTATTTAAAACATGCTAACAATTCTAGTTGGCCACTTGGTTCACCTTTTTGCCTTGGCACTGGGTCTTGGCGATCTTCTTCCTTGCTGAATTCCCAATTAGCTTGGACGATGACCATGACATCATCAACCCTTTTACCAGAGCTGGCGAGCATAGCCACCAAGTGGTGATCAACATCTTTGGCTCTCAGAAAGTAACGGCCTTACCAACCGGTTGATTTCTCCATAACGTAGCAGTGTCGAATAGCTGGGATTCCTAGGTTTTTGGCATCCTTCACACCAACCTCCTTCAAGACTTCTACAATTCTGCTCCCCACTGTTCATCTTTTTCTTTGACCTGTAAGTTACACTTTCTCTTTTCATTCTATTCTCATTCTGGTCCCCTGCGTGTTTTGTTTTTTGGTACACATTTTGTTTGTATTCCGTTTTACATGGCGAGGCATTTGAAAGCCCTCCTCTCAGAGGAGCAAATCGCTGCCTTCTGTCATCATTTTTTAATCCTAGACGACGTCCACCTATCCCTTGTTGCTGACAGTGTGGTAGACATGGAGAGGGTTGACACAAAGACTTAGATAACTTGTAGTTCTTTTACGAACAAGAAGGGAAGCTGGCTTTAGAAGAGAGTATGAGTCCATTGCCTGAATGCTCTGAGGACTTGTCAGAGAGGGTGTACAATCTGTGCTGCTACATTGTGCCAGTTGATCAAGCCAAGCCGGAAGTGGTATTGCCAGCTGTAGTGGAAGTCAATGTGGTTAGGGAGGATAGCCCAAGCCAAGGTTTGGATGATCTGGCAGAGCTAGACAAGGACTTAGATAACTTGCAGTTCTTTGACGAACAAGATTGAGGAGATGTGCAGACTGATTGGTTTGATTTGGATAGGTTAGTGGACAACTCTAGGTGGTTGAGTGATGAACCTAACAGGGAGGAAGGAAATGAAACAAAATCGGAGGGAAAGGGATTAGGAATTATTGCAATGGCCGGAAATGGCCAATGAAAAGGGGAAACTGCTGGAGAACATTAGTGTGAATGATTCAGCTCAGGAATTGGGCACTGTGAGTACTGCAAATACAGAATAGGAAGCTGCGCTGAAGCAGTTTGAACAAGAGAGGGTTCAAGACAAACAGAAAGCCGGAATGGCCCAACACCCTGCAGGGGATACTTGTGATGTAAGAATGATCAGAATGGAGCCCAATAATTGTTTTTTGATTGCCGGAGGTGTATAGTGGGGGGATGACGATCTATGTTTAGCTCACACTGATCAGGACTGAGATGAATTGCTTCTGGATAGCACGAGGTACGCAGAAGAGATAGACCACATGATGAGAAGTAGGCTATATTTCAAGCCACTACACTTAGACCCAGCTGAGGCCTTTGGGAAAGATAGAGAGGTTAAAAAATAGAAAGAGAAGCAGTTGGAAGAAAAGGTAGTGCTGAAGTAGTTGAAGAAAATTCAAGCCGACATTTCAATCTGGGGGCTGCTCATGGCTTCCCAAGTGTATCGACAGGTTGTATTATCAGCAATGGACAAAGCTAAGTTGTCCATCGACACTACTCCTAAACAGCTTGTGGGATTGGTCTTCCCCGGTGGTGCCGGGCCAACTCTAACCGTCACTGACAAGAAACTGTCGCTGGAAGGCTCCGCACACAACAAAGCTCTGTACATATCTGTTGAGTGCAGAAAAAAATAGGTGCCAGTGGTGTTGGTTGATACTGGGTCAGCTATCAATGTCTATCCTTCCCGCAGAGCTAATGCCATCAGCCTAAAACCAGCAGATTTTATGCCTACAACCCAGGTGATTCGGGTATATGATAATACTAGCAGGGAGGTTGTGATATCCCCGTTCCGTAATATGTCAATTAGTCCTTAATACGAATGTGATTATGTGTTTTGATATGATCTTGTGTGCCATTATGTAGAAATATGTGGTTTTGAATTTCTATCTATTCACCGTAGGAATATCTGTTTGATTATCTACTTTGAGAATTAAATTGAAGGCCTTATCGGCCACCGAAACCAAAATTGATTGCGCCATTATGATTGGCATAATTTTTAGAGCCTACGGTGAAGTTTAATTGAAAAATTGATTCGGACCAGATTAAATTGATTAAACTGATGAATTAGTGACCAATTATTATTATTATTATTATCAAAATGTTAGTGGGGCATGTTGTATGAGGGCACTACACTCTCCTCTAACTCTTTTGAACTCAAAAATCTGAGATAGACAATTGTGAGAGAGAGAGGGCCGGCCATAGTGAGAGAAAGGGGGAGAAATTGGAGTTTTGGCCTCAAAGCTTGATAATTTGTAGACCAACTCAAGAATTAAGCTTAAGTTTGGAAGATTAAAGCTCCTAGGTGAGTGATCAACCCTTAGCTCATGAGTTTGAGTTGTGTTCTTGTGAGTTAAAGACTAGATGTTGAGTTTGATCATGAGTTGTGTTGATTTTGATGAAATATGCACATGCATGCATAGATTTGTTATGAATTGCCATAAATTTGTATAATCTAACATGTAGCATGTCAATTAGGAAAGATTGAGGGTTGGATCATACATGCAAGCATGTTTTTGTTGAAATTCATGTGAATGAACACCAATTGCATCAATTGAAATGCAAATGAGATCAAATTTAGCATGCATGTTTGATTATTAAAAATGTGGAGCTTAAATGAGGTTGAAAGCATGAGCCATGAGTGAATTTGAAGTATTGAACCATGATTTCGGAAGATTGGCTTCATATTGTTTACATCCATGTGTTAAATGGTGTATTTACATGTTTTTGGTGCCTTAGTTCGAGCTTATAAGCCTTTTGAATGTTGATTTGAGCCCAAGAACACAATCTGGAAAACCCAGAATTTTGATGTCCGCTCGAGCGAGAGAACCGCCGCTTGAGCGGAGATTTCGAGCTCCCACTATTTTCTTGCAGGCTTGGTGTCCGCTCAAGCGGGGAAGTTCACGCTCGAGCGGGGATCGATGTGGGATGAACTTCCGCTCGAGCGTCCGAGTTCACGCTCGAGCGTAAAAATGATGCATCAAGTACTTTTTGCAGACATGGTTCCCGCTCGAGCGGGGAGGTTCACGCTCGAGCGAGGAGCCATGTAGAGAGGCCTTTCGCTCGAGCGCCAGAATGAACGCTCGAGCGTAAATTTCACCTATCCAGTACTTTTGCAGGCCTCAAGGGTCCGCTCGAGCGGGGAAGTCCACACTCGAGCGGGGACCCTATTTTCTGAAATTTTGAAAATGCATTCTGTGTTCTGTTTTCCGTTCCCTTTTCATTTCTAAGCCCTCTTAGGCATACATCGAGCATTGTAATTGAATTAAAGAGATAAGAATGAAGCCTAAAGAGGAATATGTGAATTAAAGAACGGATTGTATTATTTGTGACCCATATGTGTTATGTGATATGTAGGGTCAAGCTCCAGGGCAACTCCACAAGCCGATCACTGTGAGTAATATCTGACATATGTTATTGTCCAATTGCTACTTCTATGTAAGTTTTGTAAAGTTCATTAATTTGAATGGTGGACACAGTTTGATCTGAATGTCTGAAAGGCCAATGTGCCAGTTTGATATGGAAGTCTGAAAGGCCTATGAGCCAGTTTGATCTGAACGTTTAAAAGGCCTATGTGCCAGTTTGATATGAAAGTTTGAAAGGCCTATGTGCCAGTTTGATATGAAAGTTTGAAGGGCCTAAGAGCCAGTCTGATATAAGGGCCTAAGAGCCTGTCTGATATAAAGGCCTAAGAGTCAGTCTGATATAAGGGCCTAAGAGCCAGTCTGATATAAAGGCCTAAGAGCCAGTCTGATATAAAGGCCTAAGAGCCAGTCTGATATGAAAGTTTGAAAAGGCCAAAGGCTAGTTGACATGAATGAATTGGGCCCAATGCCGTCTGTTGTATAATGTTTCAATGCATTTCCCTTACTTGATATTATTCACTGGGCTTTCGCTCACGCTCATTCATGTGTTTGTAGGTGAGCCAAGAGAGGTCCAGACCAAACCCCAGTAAAGCCTAAGTGGATCAACATAAGTTTTGGAAAGTCAGCCCTCGTGTCTCACGCACGAGACCCATCTTCGCCCTTTTGTTATGTATTTATATTTTGTCATGTTGGCGAAGTTTTGTACATGTCTGTATATAGTTCCATAGGTTGACTTAGTTTTGGATGATCCTATTTGAACAAAATTTTATAGCACTGTACTTCAGTTGTGAGTTATTAATATATTTATGTATGGTTCGTTTTGATGTGCCATGTAAGCACAGCTCTATGGACAAAGTTTTGAATTGCTTCCGTTTGGCCCCCCATTAACTCTGTTAAAATACGTTTGGTTTGGTTTGAGGCCGCAGGTAATCTCATGATTACTGGCCGGTTATGTCCTTAACCCACGGGGGCGGGTTCGGGTCATGACAGAGTGGTATCAGAGCACGAGTTAATAACTCACACACTTGTCCAAAAGAACAATAAGCGTCTAGAAAAGATCTAGGATGCATTCATGTGATAAGTCTGAATTTGAAAGCATCAAGTATATGCTTAAATGTTCTGATGTGAACAACTATGTGTTATAAGTTAGGATTTGCCTGCATTGCAAATTATCTGAATATGTATGCTCTTTAATATATGCATACTTGTAAATCTTTTGTATGAAATATAATGCAAGTCTAATCAGATGGTGAGAACAAGAGGTGATGAGATAGAGAAATCTTCTACTGCCAGACTGGATAGAATGGAAAGACTGATTCAGGAAATGGCAGAGACATTGAGGCAATAGCAGGAATGGCAACAACAGTGGCAGCAGCCACACCCTCCACCTCCACCTCCACCTCCGGCACCTCCTGTGCCAGATAATCAGAATGATGACCGAACCACAGCTCTCACCAAGGAGTTCAAGAAAATGAAACCACCACAGTTCCATGGTGGATTAGACCCGTTAAAAGCCGAAGCGTGGGTTCTCGGCATTGAGAAACTATTCGAAGTGTTCCCTTGCTCGGAGACACAGAAGGTGCTTTTAGCCACTTTTATGCTAGAAGACGAGGCCCGAAGATGGTGGATGTTAATGCGTGAGAATCATAGGGATGTTGATTGGGCAAAATTTCTAGAAATCTTCTATGACAAGTACTTCCCGCAGTGTGTTCGGGATAGGAAAGTGGCAGAATTTATGGAATTAAAGCAAGATGGTATGACAGTGGCTGAGTATGAGGCCAAATTCACTGAATTGGCCAGGTTTGCGCCGCATGTGATTGATACAGACTATAAGAAGGCGAGGCATTCTGAAGGTGGGCTTCGAAGTGACATCCTTGAAAGAGTGAATGTCTTAAAGCTAGAAACCTACATTGGAGTGCTAGACAAGGCCATCATATCAGAGGCCAACATAGCTAGACAAGCCAAGCCAACAACAAAATGGAAAAGTAACAAAAGACAAGGCTTCTTTTCAAAGAAGAAGTTTCTAAAAAAGTAGAACACGGGCTCCTCAAGTACCTCGAATTCTTCCCAAGACACATCCCCCATGTGCAACATTTGCAGCAAAAGGCACCGTGGGGTTTGTTACCGTGTGTCATGGGCCTGTTTCAAGTGTGGTAAACAAGGGCACATGGCCCGAGATTGCAATCAAAATGGAGGAAAGAAAGCTGCTAGTTCCACTGCATCGACCCCAAAGCCAGGAAACACTTTGAGATCCGCTACCACCGGGGATACCGTGAAACAGGGAAGAGTTTTTGCGCTTGTTCCGGGCGATACACAGAATGCCAACGCAGTTGTCTCAGGTACCATTTCTATATGTAATCAGGATGCCTTTGTGTTAATTGACTCTGGATCAACGCATTCATTTGTAACATATGCATTTGCATCTAGACTGAATAGACCCTTAGAATTACTACCATATCTGCTATGTGTGTCTGCTCCATCTGGGGAATCTATATTGTGTGAATCTATATACCGGTTTTATGATATGCGTGTTGAGGATTCTATCCTATATGTAGATTTGTTGCCCTTGAACTTTAGGCATTTCGATGTAATTTTGGGCATGGATTGGTTGACCAAGTATTGTGCCACCATTTATTGTGTGACAAAACGAGTAGTATTTAAACCACCAGAACGGAAAGAGATTGTGTTTGTGGGTAATGGGGTAGTGCCTCCACCATATTTGATATCTGCAATGAAAGCATGTAAACTGATCAGGAAGGGGTGTCAGGGTTATTTGTGCTATGTGTTGACTGAACAATCTGTGAATGTTGAATTGAATGATATCCCTATTGTTAGAGAATTTCCGGATGTGTTTCCAAATGAATTGCCAAGGGAATTGGTAGATAGGGAGATAGAGTTTACAATTGAGACTATGCCAGGCACCCAACCTATTTCTAAAGCTCCCTACAGAATGGCTACCACTGAAATGAAAGAATTGAAAGAACAGTTGCAAGACCTGCTTGACAAGGGGTTTATCCGACCTAGCACTTCGCCTTGGGGTGCACCAGTATTATTTGTGAAAAAGAAGGATGGAACTTTGCGTTTGTGCATCGATTACCGGGAACTGAATAAGGTAACGATAAAGAATAAGTACCCCCTACCCCGTATTGATGATTTGTTTGACCAGTTGCAGGGATCACAGGTGTTTTCCAAGATTGATTTGAGGTCTGGGTACCATCAGTTGAAAGTAAAGGCAGAAGATGTTGAGAAAACAGCGTTTAGAACAAGGTATGGTCATTTTGAGTTTCTTGTTATGCCATTTGGAGTGACTAATGCTCTGGCAGCATTTATGGACTTAATGAACCGTATTTTTAAGACCTACCTTGATGAATTTGTCGTAGTCTTTATTGATGACATTTTGATATACTCTAAAGATAGATTTGAACATGAACAGCATTTGAGAACTGTCCTGCAAATACTTAGGGAAAGGAAATTGTTTGCTAAACTAAAGAAATGTGAGTTTTGGTTGGATGAAGTTGTTTTCCTAGGGCATGTGATCAACAAGAAGGGAATTTCAGTAGACCCGCAGAAAATAGAGGCGATTGTGAATTGGCCTACACTGACAAATGTGACAGAAGTCCGCAATTTTATGAGTTTAGCTGGATACTATAGGAGGTTTGTGAAAGATTTTTCAAAAATAGCTGTGCCTCTTACCCAACTGACACGCAAGGGGCAACCTTTTGAGTGGAACGATGAAAGAGAATCAGCCTTTCATGAATTGAAAACAAGATTGACCACCGCACCGATTTTGATACTACCTTCAAGTACAGAAAATTTTGTGATCTTCAGTGATGCATCTTATAAAAGTTTGGGTTGTGTATTAATGCAGAACAGAAAGGTTATTGCTTACGCCTCCCGACAGTTAAGACTGCACGAGACAAACTACCCAACACATGACTTAGAATTGGCCGCAGTTATTTTTGCTTTGAAAATCTGGCGGCATTATTTGTATGGGGCAAAGTGTGAAGTCTACACAGATCAGAAGAGCCTGAAATACTTCTTTACACAGAAAGAGCTGAATATGCGACAGAGGAGATGGCTTGAGCTGATAAAAGACTATGATCTTGAGATTCAGTACCACCCCGGGAAAGCCAATACAGTTGCTGATGCCTTGAGCAGAAAATCAACAGGGGGTATGGCTTGTTTGCTTACTAAACAGAAGGAGATTCTGCAAGATTTTGAGAAGTCTGAAGTTGAAGTGGTGTTGTGTGAAAAGGGCGGATCGATAGCCGCTATCTCAGCTGAACCAGCAATCATTGATGAAATCAAGCAGAAACAGAAAAAGGATGAATTCCTCAAGAAAGTGATTGATGAATTTGAGACACGTCCGAAGGCAGAGTTCAGTATTGAAAGTGAAGTGTTGAAATTTCGAAACCGAATGTGTGTTCCAAACATTCCGGAACTCAAGAAGAGGATTTTAGATGAAGCCCACAGATCCGTGTTTGCTATGCATCCGGGTAACAATAAATTGTATCAGAATTTGAAACAAACTTATTGGTGGCCTAAAATGAAGAAAGAAATTACAGAATATGTGTCCAAGTGTCTTCAGTGTCAGCAAGTTAAGACTGAACACCAGAAACTAGGCGGTCTACTCCAACCTCTCTCGATTCCTGAATGGAAGTGGGAACATGTGACTATGGATTTCGTGGTGGGCCTATCTTGGACTTCTCGAGGTATGAATTCTGTTTGGGTTGTAGTTGATAGACTAACTAAATCTGCACATTTTCTGCCTGTCAAAACTACATTTACTGCCTACAGATTGGCTACCATCTATGTTGATGAGATTGTCCGTTTACACGGAGTTCCGGTATCTATTGTTTCGGATAGAGATCCGAAATTTGTGTCTAGATTGTGGAAGAGTCTGCAGGAAGCTATGGGAACAGAACTAAGGTTCAGTACTGCATTCCACCCACAGACAGATGGGCAATCAGAACGGACCATACAGACTTTGGAGGATAAGTTGAGAATGTGTGTCTTAGATTTTCAGGGGAGCTGGGAAGACTATTTGCCACTTGCAGAATTTGCTTATAACAACAGCTTCCACACCAGCATCGGAATGGCACCATACGAGGCTTTGTATGGTAGGAGGTGTAGATCACCTATTTGTTGGACAGAGGTCGGGGATAGAGCCTTACTTGGGCCTGAAATTGTGCCAGACACTTCTGAGAAGAACCAACAGAAGAACTATGCAGATGTTCGGAGAAGACCTCTTAAGTATGAGGTTGGTGACAATGTGTTCATCCGTGTGTCTCCGATGAAAGGCCAGGTCAGGTTTGGAAAGAAGCGCAAGTTGTCGCCCCGTTAGATTGGGCCGTTTCAGATTTTGGAAAGGCCTGGTCAGTTGCTTATAGAGTTGCTTTGCCACCGGGATTTGAACAAATCCACAATGTGTTTCATGTGTCGATGTTGAGGGGTTACCTCCGAGACTCGTTTCATGTGATTAATTATCACCGGGTAGCTATTGACGAAAATATGGAATATGCCGAATGGCCGGAACGAATTGTTGATCGGTAAGTGAAAAAATTGAGAAGTAAGTCCATCCCAATGGTGAAAGTAGAATGGACGGAACACTATGGGACAGACGCCACATGGGAAAAAGAGGAGGAAATGCGACTACGCTATCCACATTTGTTTCCCGACGAAGGTAAATTAAGTTTAGAGGACCAGACTTCCTAAAGGGGGAAGACTGTGATATCCCCGTTCCGTAATATGTCAATCAGTCCTTAATACGAATGTGATTATGTGTTTTGATATGATCTTGTGTGCCATTATGTGGAAATATGTGGTTTTGAATTTCTATCTGTTCACCGTAGGAATATCTGTTTGATTATCTGCTTTGAGAATTAAATTGATGGCCTTATCGGCCACCGAAACCAAAATTGGTTGCGCCATTATGATTGGCATAATTTTTAGAGCCTACGGTGAAGTTTAATTGAAAAATTGATTCGGACCAGATTAAATTGATTAAACTGATGAATTAGTGACCAATTATTATTATTATTATTATCAAAATGTTAGTGGGGCATGTTGTATGAGGGCACTACACTCTCCTCTAACTCTTTTGAACTCAAAAATCTGAGATAGACAATTGTGAGAGAGAGAGGGCCGGCCATAGTGAGAGAAAGGGGGAGAAATTGGAGTTTTGGCCTCAAAGCTTGATAATTTGTAGACCAACTCAAGAATTAAGCTTAAGTTTGGAAGATTAAAGCTCCTAGGTGAGTGATCAACCCTTAGCTCATGAGTTTGAGTTGTGTTCTTGTGAGTTAAAGACTAGATGTTGAGTTTGATCATGAGTTGTGTTGATTTTGATGAAATATGCACATGCATGCATAGATTTGTTATGAATTGCCATAAATTTGTATAATCTAACATGTAGCATGTCAATTAGGAAAGATTGAGGGTTGGATCATACATGCAAGCATGTCTTTGTTGGAACCCATGTGAATGAACACCAATTGCATCAATTGAAATGGAAATGAGATCAAATTTAGCATGCATGTTTGATTATTAAAAATGTGGAGCTTAAATGAGGTTGAAAGCATGAGCCATGAATGAATTTGAAGTATTGAACCATGATTTTGGAAGATTGGCTTCATATTGTTTACATCCATGTGTTAAATGGTGTATTTGCATGTTTTTGGGGCCTTAGTTCGAGCTTATAAGCCTTTTGAATGTTGAATTGAACTCAAGAACACAATCTGGGAAACCCAGAATTTTGATGCCCGCTCGAGCGGGAGAACCGCCGCTCGAGCGGAGATTTCAAGCTCCCAGTATTTTCTTGCAGGCTTGGTGTCCGCTCGAGCAAGGAAGTTCACGCTCGAGCGAGGATCGATGTGGGATGAACTTCCGCTCGAGCGTCCGAGCTCACGCTCGAGCGTAAAAATGATGCATCCAGTACTTTTTGCAGACATGGTTCCCGCTCGAGCGGGGAGGTTCACGCTCGAGCGTGGAGCCATGTAGGGAGGCCTTCCACTCGAGCGCCATAATGAACGCTCGAGCGTGAATTTCACCTATCCAGTACTTTTGCAGGCCTCAAGGGTCCGCTCGAGCGGGGAAGTCCACACTCGAGCGGGGACCCTATTTTCTGAAATTTTGAAAATGCATTCTGTGTTCTGTTTTCCGTTCCCTTTTCATTTCTAAGCCCTCTTAGGCATACATCGAGCATTGTAATTGAATTAAAGAGATAAGAATGAAGCCTAAAGAGGAATATGTGAATTAAAGAACGGATTGTATTATTTATGAGCCATATGTGTTATGTGATATGTAAGGTCAAGCTCCAGGGCAACTCCTCAAGCCGATCACTGTGAGTAATATCTGACATATGTTATTGTCTAATTGCTACTTCTATGCAAGTTTTGTAAAGTTCATTAATTTGAATGGTGGACACAGTTTGATCTGAATGTCTGAAAGGCCTATGTGCCAGTTTGATATGGAAGTCTGAAAGGCCTATGAGCCAGTTTGATCTGAACGTTTAAAAGGCCTATGTGCCAGTTTGATATGAAAGTTTGAAAGGCCTATGTGCCAGTTTGATATGAAAGTTTGAAGGGCCTAAGAGCCAGTCTGATATAAGGGCCTAAGAGCCTGTCTGATATAAAGGCCTAAGAGTCAGTCTGATATAAGGGCCTAAGAGCCAGTCTGATATAAGGCCTAAGAGCCAGTCTGATATAAAGGCCTAAGAGCCAGTCTGATATGAAAGTTTGAAAAGGCCAAAGGCCAGTTGACATGAATGAATTGGGCCCAAGGCCGTTTGTTGTATAATGTTTCAATGCATTTCCCTTACTTGATATTATTCAATGGGCTTTCGCTCACGCTCATTCATGTGTTTGTAGGTGAGCCAAGAGAGGTCCAGACCCAGCCCCAATAAAGCCTAAGTGGATCAACATAAGTTTTGGAAAGTCAGCCCTTGTGTCTCACGCACGAGACCCATCTTCGCCCTTTTGTCATGTATTTATATTTTGTCATGTTGGCGAAGTTTTGTATATGTCTGTATATAGTTCCATCGGTTGACTTAGTTTTGGATGATCCTGTTTGAACAAAATTTTATAGCACTGTACTTCAGTTGTGAGTTATTAATATACTTATGTATGGTTCGTTTTGATGTGCCATGTAAGCACAGCTCTATGGGCAAAGTTTTGAATTGCTTCCGTTTGGCCCCCATTAACTCTGTTAAAATACGTTTGTTTTGGTTTGAGGCCGCAGGTAATCTCATGATTACTGGCCGGTTATGTCCTTAACCCACGGGGGCGGGTTCGGGTCATGACAGAGTGGTATCAGAGCACGAGTTAATAACTCACACACTTGTCCAAAAGAGCAATAAGCGTCTAGAAAAGATCTAGGATGCATTCATGTGATAAGTCTGAATTTGAAAGCATCAAGTATATGCTTAAATGTTCTGATGTGAACAACTATGTGTTATAAGTTAGGATTTGCCTGCATTGCAAATTATCTGAATATGTATGCTCTTTAATATATGCATACTTGTAAATCTTTTGTATGAAATATAATGCAAGTCTAATCAGATGGTGAGAACAAGAGGTGATGAGATAGAGAAATCTTCTACTGCCAGACTGGATAGAATGGAAAGACTGATTCAGGAAATGGCAGAGACATTGAGGCAATAGCAGGAATGGCAACAACAGTGGCAGCAGCCACACCCTCCACCTCCACCTCCACCTCCGGCACCTCCTGTGCCAGATAATCAGAATGATGACCGAACCACAGCTCTCACCAAGGAGTTCAAGAAAATGAAACCACCACAGTTCCATGGTGGATTAGACCCGTTAAAAGCCGAAGCGTGGGTTCTCGGCATTGAGAAACTATTCGAAGTGTTCCCTTGCTCGGAGACACAGAAGGTGCTTTAGCCACTTTTATGCTAGAAGACGAGGCCCGAAGATGGTGGATGTTAATGCGTGAGAATCATAGGGATGTTGATTGGGCAAAATTTCTAGAAATCTTCTATGACAAGTACTTCCCGCAGTGTGTTCGGGATAGGAAAGTGGCAGAATTTATGGAATTAAAGCAAGATGGTATGACAGTGGCTGAGTATGAGGCCAAATTCACTGAATTGGCCAGGTTTGCGCCGCATGTGATTGATACAGACTATAAGAAGGCGAGGCATTCTGAAGGTGGGCTTCGAAGTGACATCCTTGAAAGAGTGAATGTCTTAAAGCTAGAAACCTACATTGGAGTGCTAGACAAGGCCATCATATCAGAGGCCAACATAGCTAGACAAGCCAAGCCAACAACAAAATGGAAAAGTAACAAAAGACAAGGCTTCTTTTCAAAGAAGAAGTTTCTAAAAAAGTAGAACACGGGCTCCTCAAGTACCTCGAATTCTTCCCAAGACACATCCCCCATGTGCAACATTTGCAGCAAAAGGCACCGTGGGGTTTGTTACCGTGTGTCATGGGCCTGTTTCAAGTGTGGTAAACAAGGGCACATGGCCCGAGATTGCAATCAAAATGGAGGAAAGAAAGCTGCTAGTTCCACTGCATCGACCCCAAAGCCAGGAAACACTTTGAGATCCGCTACCACCGGGGATACCGTGAAACAGGGAAGAGTTTTTGCGCTTGTTCCGGGCGATACACAGAATGCCAACGCAGTTGTCTCAGGTACCATTTCTATATGTAATCAGGATGCCTTTGTGTTAATTGACTCTGGATCAACGCATTCATTTGTAACATATGCATTTGCATCTAGACTGAATAGACCCTTAGAATTACTACCATATCTGCTATGTGTGTCTGCTCCATCTGGGGAATCTATATTGTGTGAATCTATATACCGGTTTTATGATATGCGTGTTGAGGATTCTATCCTATATGTAGATTTGTTGCCCTTGAACTTTAGGCATTTCGATGTAATTTTGGGCATGGATTGGTTGACCAAGTATTGTGCCACCATTTATTGTGTGACAAAACGAGTAGTATTTAAACCACCAGAACGGAAAGAGATTGTGTTTGTGGGTAATGGGGTAGTGCCTCCACCATATTTGATATCTGCAATGAAAGCATGTAAACTGATCAGGAAGGGGTGTCAGGGTTATTTGTGCTATGTGTTGACTGAACAATCTGTGAATGTTGAATTGAATGATATCCCTATTGTTAGAGAATTTCCGGATGTGTTTCCAAATGAATTGCCAAGGGAATTGGTAGATAGGGAGATAGAGTTTACAATTGAGACTATGCCAGGCACCCAACCTATTTCTAAAGCTCCCTACAGAATGGCTACCACTGAAATGAAAGAATTGAAAGAACAGTTGCAAGACCTGCTTGACAAGGGGTTTATCCGACCTAGCACTTCGCCTTGGGGTGCACCAGTATTATTTGTGAAAAAGAAGGATGGAACTTTGCGTTTGTGCATCGATTACCGGGAACTGAATAAGGTAACGATAAAGAATAAGTACCCCCTACCCCGTATTGATGATTTGTTTGACCAGTTGCAGGGATCACAGGTGTTTTCCAAGATTGATTTGAGGTCTGGGTACCATCAGTTGAAAGTAAAGGCAGAAGATGTTGAGAAAACAGCGTTTAGAACAAGGTATGGTCATTTTGAGTTTCTTGTTATGCCATTTGGAGTGACTAATGCTCTGGCAGCATTTATGGACTTAATGAACCGTATTTTTAAGACCTACCTTGATGAATTTGTCGTAGTCTTTATTGATGACATTTTGATATACTCTAAAGATAGATTTGAACATGAACAGCATTTGAGAACTGTCCTGCAAATACTTAGGGAAAGGAAATTGTTTGCTAAACTAAAGAAATGTGAGTTTTGGTTGGATGAAGTTGTTTTCCTAGGGCATGTGATCAACAAGAAGGGAATTTCAGTAGACCCGCAGAAAATAGAGGCGATTGTGAATTGGCCTACACTGACAAATGTGACAGAAGTCCGCAATTTTATGAGTTTAGCTGGATACTATAGGAGGTTTGTGAAAGATTTTTCAAAAATAGCTGTGCCTCTTACCCAACTGACACGCAAGGGGCAACCTTTTGAGTGGAACGATGAAAGAGAATCAGCCTTTCATGAATTGAAAACAAGATTGACCACCGCACCGATTTTGATACTACCTTCAAGTACAGAAAATTTTGTGATCTTCAGTGATGCATCTTATAAAAGTTTGGGTTGTGTATTAATGCAGAACAGAAAGGTTATTGCTTACGCCTCCCGACAGTTAAGACTGCACGAGACAAACTACCCAACACATGACTTAGAATTGGCCGCAGTTATTTTTGCTTTGAAAATCTGGCGGCATTATTTGTATGGGGCAAAGTGTGAAGTCTACACAGATCAGAAGAGCCTGAAATACTTCTTTACACAGAAAGAGCTGAATATGCGACAGAGGAGATGGCTTGAGCTGATAAAAGACTATGATCTTGAGATTCAGTACCACCCCGGGAAAGCCAATACAGTTGCTGATGCCTTGAGCAGAAAATCAACAGGGGGTATGGCTTGTTTGCTTACTAAACAGAAGGAGATTCTGCAAGATTTTGAGAAGTCTGAAGTTGAAGTGGTGTTGTGTGAAAAGGGCGGATCGATAGCCGCTATCTCAGCTGAACCAGCAATCATTGATGAAATCAAGCAGAAACAGAAAAAGGATGAATTCCTCAAGAAAGTGATTGATGAATTTGAGACACGTCCGAAGGCAGAGTTCAGTATTGAAAGTGAAGTGTTGAAATTTCGAAACCGAATGTGTGTTCCAAACATTCCGGAACTCAAGAAGAGGATTTTAGATGAAGCCCACAGATCCGTGTTTGCTATGCATCCGGGTAACAATAAATTGTATCAGAATTTGAAACAAACTTATTGGTGGCCTAAAATGAAGAAAGAAATTACAGAATATGTGTCCAAGTGTCTTCAGTGTCAGCAAGTTAAGACTGAACACCAGAAACTAGGCGGTCTACTCCAACCTCTCTCGATTCCTGAATGGAAGTGGGAACATGTGACTATGGATTTCGTGTGGGCCTATCTTGGACTTCTCGAGGTATGAATTCTGTTTGGGTTGTAGTTGATAGACTAACTAAATCTGCACATTTTCTGCCTGTCAAAACTACATTTACTGCCTACAGATTGGCTACCATCTATGTTGATGAGATTGTCCGTTTACACGGAGTTCCGGTATCTATTGTTTCGGATAGAGATCCGAAATTTGTGTCTAGATTGTGGAAGAGTCTGCAGGAAGCTATGGGAACAGAACTAAGGTTCAGTACTGCATTCCACCCACAGACAGATGGGCAATCAGAACGGACCATACAGACTTTGGAGGATAAGTTGAGAATGTGTGTCTTAGATTTTCAGGGGAGCTGGGAAGACTATTTGCCACTTGCAGAATTTGCTTATAACAACAGCTTCCACACCAGCATCGGAATGGCACCATACGAGGCTTTGTATGGTAGGAGGTGTAGATCACCTATTTGTTGGACAGAGGTCGGGGATAGAGCCTTACTTGGGCCTGAAATTGTGCCAGACACTTCTGAGAAGAACCAACAGAAGAACTATGCAGATGTTCGGAGAAGACCTCTTAAGTATGAGGTTGGTGACAATGTGTTCATCCGTGTGTCTCCGATGAAAGGCCAGGTCAGGTTTGGAAAGAAGCGCAAGTTGTCGCCCCGTTAGATTGGGCCGTTTCAGATTTTGGAAAGGCCTGGTCAGTTGCTTATAGAGTTGCTTTGCCACCGGGATTTGAACAAATCCACAATGTGTTTCATGTGTCGATGTTGAGGGGTTACCTCCGAGACTCGTTTCATGTGATTAATTATCACCGGGTAGCTATTGACGAAAATATGGAATATGCCGAATGGCCGGAACGAATTGTTGATCGGTAAGTGAAAAAATTGAGAAGTAAGTCCATCCCAATGGTGAAAGTAGAATGGACGGAACACTATGGGACAGACGCCACATGGGAAAAAGAGGAGGAAATGCGACTACGCTATCCACATTTGTTTCCCGACGAAGGTAAATTAAGTTTAGAGGACCAGACTTCCTAAAGGGGGGAAGACTGTGATATCCCCGTTCCGTAATATGTCAATCAGTCCTTAATACGAATGTGATTATGTGTTTTGATATGATCTTGTGTGCCATTATGTGGAAATATGTGGTTTTGAATTTCTATCTGTTCACCGTAGGAATATCTGTTTGATTATCTGCTTTGAGAATTAAATTGATGGCCTTATCGGCCACCGAAACCAAAATTGGTTGCGCCATTATGATTGGCATAATTTTTAGAGCCTACGGTGAAGTTTAATTGAAAAATTGATTCGGACCAGATTAAATTGATTAAACTGATGAATTAGTGACCAATTATTATTATTATTATTATCAAAATGTTAGTGGGGCATGTTGTATGAGGGCACTACACTCTCCTCTAACTCTTTTGAACTCAAAAATCTGAGATAGACAATTGTGAGAGAGAGAGGGCCGGCCATAGTGAGAGAAAGGGGGAGAAATTGGAGTTTTGGCCTCAAAGCTTGATAATTTGTAGACCAACTCAAGAATTAAGCTTAAGTTTGGAAGATTAAAGCTCCTAGGTGAGTGATCAACCCTTAGCTCATGAGTTTGAGTTGTGTTCTTGTGAGTTAAAGACTAGATGTTGAGTTTGATCATGAGTTGTGTTGATTTTGATGAAATATGCACATGCATGCATAGATTTGTTATGAATTGCCATAAATTTGTATAATCTAACATGTAGCATGTCAATTAGGAAAGATTGAGGGTTGGATCATACATGCAAGCATGTTTTTGTTGAAATTCATGTGAATGAACACCAATTGCATCAATTGAAATGCAAATGAGATCAAATTTAGCATGCATGTTTGATTATTAAAAATGTGGAGCTTAAATGAGGTTGAAAGCATGAGCCATGAGTGAATTTGAAGTATTAAACCATGATTTCGGAAGATTGGCTTCATATTGTTTACATCCATGTGTTAAATGGTATATTTACATGTTTTTGGTGCCTTAGTTCGAGCTTATAAGCCTTTTGAATGTTGATTTGAGCTCAAGAACACAATCTGGAAAACCCAGAATTTTGATGTCCGCTCGAGCGAGAGAACCGCCGCTCGAGCGGAGATTTCGAGCTCCCAGTATTTTCTTGCAGGCTTGGTGTCCGCTCGAGCGGGGAAGTTCACGCTCGAGTGGGGATCGATGTGGGATAAACTTCCGCTCAAGCGTCCGAGTTCACGCTCGAGTGTAAAAATTATGCATCCAGTACTTTTTGCAGACATGGTTCCCGCTCGAGCGGGGAGCCATGTAGAGAGGCCTTCCGCTCGAGCGCTAGAATGAACGCTCGAGCGTAAATTTCACCTATCCAGTGCTTTTGCAGGCCTCAAGGGTCCGCTCGAACGGGGGCCCTGTTTTCTGAAATTTTGAAAATGCATTTTGTGTTCTGTTTTCCGTTCCCTTTTCATTTCTAAGCCCTTAGGCATACATCGAGCATTGTAATTGAATTAAAGAGATAAGAATGAAGCTTAAAGAGGAACATGTGAATTAAAGAATGGATTGAATTATTTGTGACCCATATGTGTTATGTGATATGTAGGGTCAAGCTCCAGGGCAACTCCACAAGCCGATCACTGTGAGTAATAGCTGACATATGTTATTGTCCAATTGCTACTTCTATGTAAGTTTTGTAAAGTTCATTAATTTGAATGGTGGACACAGTTTGATCCGAACGTCTGAAAGGCCTATGTGCCAGTTTGATATGGAAGTCTGAAAGGCCTATGAGCCAGTTTGATCTGAACGTCTGAAAGGCCTATGTGCCAGTTTGATATGAAAGTTTGAAAGGCCTATGTGCCAGTTTGATATGAAAGTTTGAAGGCCCTAAGAGCCAGTCTGATATAAAGGCCTAAGAGCCAGTCTGGTATAAGGGCCTAAGAGCCAGTCTGATATAAAGGCCTAAGAGCTAGTCTGATATAAAGGCCTAAGAGCCAGTCTGATATACAGGCCTAAGAGCCAGTCTGATATGAAAGTTTGAAAAGGCCAAAGGCCAGTTGGCATGAATGAATTGGGCCTAAGGCCGTCTGTTGTATAATGTTTCAATGCATTTCCCTTACTTGATATTATTCACTGGGCTTTCGCTCACGCTCATTCATGTGTTTGTAGGTGAGCCAAGAGAGGTCCAGACCCAACCCCAGTAAAGGCTAAGTGGATCAACATAAGTTGTGGAAAGTCAGCCCTCGTGTCTCACGTACGAGACCCATCTTCGCCCTTTCGTTATGTATTCTTATTTTGTCATGTTGGCGAAGTTTTGCATATGTCTGTATATAGTTCCATGGGTTGACTTAGTTTTGGATGATCCTGTTTGAACAGAATTTTATAGCACTGTACTTCAGTTGTGAGTTATTAATATATTTATGTATGGTTCGTTTTGATGTGCCATGTAAGCACAGCTCTATGGACAAAGTTTTGAATTGCTTTCGTTTGGCCCCCCATTAACTCTGTTAAAATACGTTTGGTTTGGTTTGATTTGAGGTCACAGGTAATCTCATGATTACTGGCCGGTTATGTCCTTAACCCATGGAGGCGGGTTCGGGTCATGACAGAGGTGATGGGCACAGTACAAATCCGAGTTCAGGTTGGCCCAGCTCAACAGGATGTCGAGTTCCATGTTCTAGATGTACCGGCCACTTTCAACTTACTGCTAGGGAAGCCCTGGTTACACCAGGTGAAAGCAGTCTCCTCTACCGTCCACCAAATGCTGAAATACCCTCACAGGAAAGGAGTGACGATCGTCTTTGGGAATTCATCCATCTATCCTCTGCCAGAGGTAACTACACTTGTGCTGGAGATTGTTCATGGTGAGGAGGATGTTTTCCTTTCAGGGTTTACTCCAGCTAAAGCCCAAATAGTACCAACCATCTTGGCAGTAGATGAGAGCATGTATGTCAGTGCCCAATCAATCTATTTAATGAACAAACTAGAACATATGCCAGGAATGGGGCTTGGAAGAAGTGGCCGAAAAGGTGTCACAGCATTGGCCAATGTGCCACATAATCCGCATACCTTTGGTTTGGGATATGTGCCCACCAAAAAGAATTGGGTCAGGAAAAGAAAAGAGATAGCAGGCAGAGCCAGAGCCAAGCAGGCTAGGAAACATTATGAGCTTAATCACAGGCCAATCCGAGGAACGTTAAATGGTCATTTTGCTCGGGAGGGAGAAGATTTCCCATTATGCGGCTTTCCCGAGCCCTGGATGAATTCTGCGCAGCAGCGTGTCCCCGGTTTCGAAGTCTTCTTTAACCTGCAGTTGCAAGATAGTGATGCCAAGAAAAAGGCTGAACCAAGTGTTGATGCTGAAAAGAGCATGGAAAGTGACTCAGACAATAGCGAGCTCAGAGTAGGGGCAGCACTGGCATGTCTCCTTTCAGATCCTCCGGCTGACTCAGAGAGCTTGGAGGATAACCTAACCATCTCCATGATCGGGGACCAACCAGGTGTGAATCCTTCTAGCAGCATTTTGGATGCATCTAAAGCACCATCTCTCAGTTGGCAACTGGAGGAAGGCTACCTGTCTAGTTTAGAGTTGGGTAATAAGCCAGAATCTAATTCCACAGAGTTTGTGGGGTCAGAATCAGATTCTGGTTCGTCTTAGTCTGAGTCCGTATTCCTGGAGGTGATAACCCAGATGCCAAGGTCTTGTCTAGGTCCTCTTTTTCTTTTTCTTTTGAGTCAGTTATAACCGAAGAGTTGGATGAGCTTGACCTTCTGAATGAGAACGCTGCTGATTCTGAGTATTTCTCTGTGCCACTTGTTTATTACATTGACCAAGATTTTCAAAATTTTAATGAAAACGATGAGGAATGAATTCCTCTGGTTTTGAAAAACTTGATTAACCGAGTGGATAAAAGGTTTGCTAAAACCCTTGCTGATGAAATCATTGCCATTAATGTGGTTACTGAGAAGGATCTACGTTTGGTTCAGATCAGGTCCACGTTGTCTTCGGAGGAGTACGAGCCCTTAGTCACTTTATTAAAAGATTTCAAAGATGTTTTCGCGTGATCCTACAAAGATATACTTCGAATCGATCCTGAGATTGTACAGCATCGGATCCCTCTCGACCCCGATGCTGAATCCGTCAAGTAGAAGTTGCAAAGGATATGTCCGGATTGGGCTTTGAAGATTAAGGTAATAGTTACCAAATAGATTGAGGCAGGGTTCTTACTTGTGTCTAAGTATCCAACGTGGTTGGCCAACATTGTTCCCGTCCCAAAGAAGGATGACAGAATCAGAGTCTGTGTCGACTTCAGGGATCTGAATAAGGCTAGTCCAAAGGATGATTTTCCCTTACCACGTATTAATGAATTGGTAGACTTCACCGTGGGCCATGCATTGCTCTCTTTCATGGATGGATTTTCCAGGTATAACCAGATTTTGATGGCGCCCGAAGACAGAGAGAAAATCACTTTCACTATGCCATGGGGAACCTACTGCTACAGGGTGATGCCGTTTGGGCTGAAAAATGTTGGGGTTACCTATCAAAGGGCTGCAACCACTATTCTGCACGATATGATCCACAAAGAGGTCGAGATGCACGTGGTCGACATGATTGTTAAGTCTAGAGAAAGAGAGGGCCACTACACCGCATTGAAGAAATTCTTTCAATGGATTAGAGAATACAAACTGAGGTTAAACCTACAGAAATGTACTTTTGGCGTGACAACAGGGAAGATGCTAGGCTTTTTGATCATATAGAAGGGCATCAAGGTAGATCCTTCCAAAATCAAGGCCATCATAGAAATGTCACCACCAAGGACTGAAAAGGAGGTGTGAGGCTTTCTGGGTAAAGTGCAATTCATAAAATGGTTTATTTCCAAATTAACCTTGACTTGTGAACCACTTTTTGGTCTCTTGAAGAAAGGAAAGAAATTTCGATGGGATGATCAATGTCAATCACTTTTGAGCAGATTAAGCAGTACCTTCAGAATCCGCATGTGTTGTTGCTGCCAAAGCCGGGGAAGCCTTTGATTTTGTATCTGTCAGTAATAAACACCACAATGGGATGCATGCTTGCTCAAGAATCTGAGGATATGGTGGAGAAAGCCATCTATTACTTGAGCAAGAAAATGCTGGATTATGAGACTAGCTATACTCCGTTGGAGAAAGCTTGCCTAGCCTTGGTATGGGCTATCAAGAAGTTAAGGCACTAGTTGTTAGCTCACTCCGTAGTTCTAGTTTTGAGATTAGATCCCATCAAATATCTCTTTGAGAAGCCAGCGCTTACGGGTAGGCTAGCCTGTTGGTTGCTTCTCCTCTCCAAATTTGATCTTAAGTATGTCACCCGCAAGTTGGTCAAGGAGAGAACTGTAGCGGAGTTCCCAGAAGATCACCCAGTAGAAGAGGATGAAGCGGTAGAATACTTGTTTCTAGATGAAGCCATTCTGC
Source organism: Camellia japonica (assembly GCA_030407325.1). NCBI lineage: Eukaryota > Viridiplantae > Streptophyta > Magnoliopsida > Ericales > Theaceae > Camellia > Camellia japonica. The sequence continues at coordinate 100,030,098 of JAPPVO010000032.1, forward strand.
AAGTCGAGAAGGAGACTTGGACAATGTACTTTGACAGAGCGTCCAATCAATATGGTTATGGGATAAGAGTGTTGTTGATAGCACCCGACGACTCCCATATACCTTTAGCCTTCAAACTCTGGTTCAAGGTGTCCAACAACAAAGCAGAATATGAGGCGTGTATAGCTGGTTTGGAAGCTGCCCTAGAACGAGGGGCAAAAAGGTTGGATGTTATTGAGGACTCGAACCTAGTTGTTTCTCAAGCAAATGGAGACTGGAAGGTAAAAGAAAAAAAGATGAAGATTTATCACCAAACCCTGGACGTTCTGATTCCTAGGTTTGAAAAGATGACTTTTACGCATCTACTAAGAGAGAACAACAAGTTTGCTAATGTTTTATCAACTCTATCATTCATGATAGACATCCCTGTTGGAGTCTGGATGCGTCCGATCATCATTGAGCAGAGATATACATTGGCCTATGAGACTATCGCCGCAATAGGTGAAGCACAAGATCAAAACTCCTAGTACTATGATATCTAAAACTTCTTGGAAAATGGGGTTTATCCACCATGGAGCAAATGCGAAGGACAAAAGGGCAATATGGTGAATGGCCGTTCAGTTTATCATGTGCAGAGGTAAACTGTATAAGAGAGGTCATCTGGGAATGCCCAAGTTGTGTGTCGAAGAAGAGAAATCAAAGCACCTGATGGAAGCCATCTATGGGGGAGTGTGCGGAGCGCACATAAACGGAGTGATATTAGCCCGAAAGATTCTCAGGCAAGGGTACCACTGGTCCACCATGGAGGAGGATTGTATTGGTTTTGTTAGGCGATGCCACAAATGCCAAATTCATGTTAATCGCATGAATATCCAACTGTCGAAGCTGTACAACATGACTTCACCATGGCCTTTTTCAGTCTGGGGAATTGATGTCATTGGCGTAGTCACACCGAAAGGGTCGAATAAGCATGAATACATTCTGGTGGCAATTGATTACTTTACAAAATGGGTGAAAGCTCAGTCTTACGCAGTGTTGAAAGCATCGCATGTGGCTAAGTTCATCAGAAACAACATCATTTGCCGATATTGTAACGACCCCACCACGTGTAATGATTAGCACTTAATTAATTAAGGAGATTTGAAATTTAATTGCCAATTATTCTAAATTAATCTGGGATTTACGAAAATTATGGAGATTGATTCATATATGATTCTATTGAGGATTTATTTTGAAATTTGAAATTGAAAGCCTAAATGGCACAAGAGAGTATAATTGGTGAATTGAATTATTTTAATTTCGAGTATCGGACTATATGGGAGTTTAATTAAATATTCGATTCAGATTTGTGAAAATGAGGCTTGATTAATTGGGTCCGAAATGGAGTTAATTAAGTCATGAGAATTGAAAATTCAGATTATTATGAATTAAATTTATTTACGAAGTGTTCAATTGAATATGTAATTTATTGACAAAGACTTTGAGGTTTAATCTGAAATTGGAAGCCTTAATGATTTAAGAAACCAAAATTAAGGATGAAAATAAGTTTAATTTAATATTTGGGGCCCTTTGGGAGTTCAATTAAAAATCTGATTCAGAATGGTAAATTTAAATATAATTAATTGGGCTCTAATGGAAGTCAAATTAGATTAATTAAATTATGAGAGATTTATGATTAGTTATGGTTAATTTAATTATATGTTAATAAAGACTTATTAAGAATAAGTGTTATTTAATTAAATTAATCTTAACCATAAATTGAATTATGGAAGGATCTAAAATTGTGGATATATGTGAAGTGAGGGTGTGCTGAGAAATCCATGTGGGTGTACTGAGAAATCTAGTAGTGTATATGTGTTATATGTAAATGAGAGAAGTGAGCTCAATATGTTTGTATTCTTGTGCTAGAGCAATAGACTAAGGAAATAAGAGAGAGAGAGAGAGAGAGAGAGAGAGAGAGAGAGAGAGAGAGAGAGAGAGAGAGAGAGAGACTTGTGCTGGAAATTGGAATCAAGAGTCTAAGAAGAATAAGAAAAAGGGAGCAAAGAAGGAACCCAAGGAATTTCAACAAATTAAGACCTTTCGTAAGAAAGTTTAAGCTCAAATTCTTGTAGATTAATCATCTAGCAACTAAAATCAAGTAGTAATTGGGATTGATTACATGAAATTTGTTAAGAAATGTCAAGAAGATGATGAATAGTAAACTAAGTTCACATCCATGGTTGCATGTCTCATGTTTCATCATTTTGAACTTGGTTTTGAAGATCTTGCATTACATAAGAGTGTATATATCTTGCATGTTTTCAAAAACAAAATTATGGCTCACATGTTTAATTTATTGTTTTGAAAATCAAGAAGAAATAGAATTGGTTGGATTTTGATAAGTGTTTTATACATGCATCATGGATTTTGAAGAATTTAAGATGATCAATTTCATGTTTTGAAGAGAAGAAGGAAGAAGATTTATAAGAATATAAGATTAGTACTGTTGATATCAATTCCATACATGCAAATGGTTATTTAAGAAGTTTATAATTTTAATTTCATGTCTTGAAGGGAGATAGAAAAGAGTTTGAAGTCAATTTTATGTAAACAAAAATAAATTAGCAAGAAGATGAGTTAGGTTCATGATTATAGAAATTAACTTAGAAATTAATTATTCTGGTTTTGATTTTAATGTCTTATATGAATTTGAATCTTATTGTTACATGCATGTAATTTGAAGAAATTAAAGAATTAATTCATGAATATGGTTAAGGTTAATCAATATGGAAATAAATTATAATTTATATGTGAGAATCAAAAATTAGTTTGATTTTTATTTAAATTTCTTACATGTAAATATTTTAAAAGGGCTTTATAGCTTTAATTTATATTTTATAAAACAAAGAAAAAGAATGTTGGAATTATTACATTCATAAAATTATTGGTTTTAATCTTAATGATCAAAGAGATTTTTATATTAGAAATTGGAAAATTAGTCATGGGTTTATCTTTATTAATAAAATTACATGTTTAAATTAGTTCATGCAGGAGTTTAAGTTTTGAAATGTATTTGGAAATTATTTGTTGATTTTGAAAGCACATGAAATTTGCTAGCCGCTTGAGCGGTAAAGGCACCGCTCGAGCAAACATTAAGGCCAACCAGTATTTTTACAGAGTTTTGCAAACCACTCGAGCGAAGACCCTATTTTCAACATATTTTGAAAAATTGCATTTAGTTCACATTTTTATTCTCATCTCTTTCCAAAGCATTCTAGACATGATTTATGGCTAAATAAAGATTAATAAGCTAACAATCAACATTAATTAGTTGATTAAAGAATAAGTCATCAACTTAGTAGGTCTTGATTAAGAAGCCAAGTATGGAATTGGTTTATTCAGAAAAGAATGATTTAGTAATCAAAGGATATGTGAAATGAGAACCCGATTCATTTGAAAAAGAAAGAATAAGCATAGTAGAACTTCAGACTACTTAGACAGAAAAAGACAAGAAAAGTCAAGTTTGATCAAGGAATTGATATTGTGTTTGAATGTGTATATGTTATGTATTTGTGTAGGTCACGCGCTATTGTCTACCTAATCTGCTTCTACAATTATCTGTGAGTAATAACTTAGTAAAGCTATGTTCGATATAAAATACTTTCTAAACATTATGATATGATATGAATTGTTTTTGAATGATGCAAAGGGCTATTTTGTGATTACATGAATGATGATCCAATTCTTTGAAATGTTTTTGTGGTATCCTTAGCAAAGGCCCTTATCCAGGGGAAATAATACCGTGGCCCAGGCCCTCACCTAGGGGAAATAATACCGTGGCACAAGCCCTCGCCCGAGGGAAACAATACCGTGGCCACGTATGAGATATGTTACTCGGTACTGAAGGTTCGATTATGGAATTTGATATGCTTGACCAACATGATATGTTACGCTAAAGGAAGTGCCACACATGATTTGAATATGAATATGAATATGACTCTATTTCTTATACGAATACGAACATGACTATGCTTCTGATTTGATAAGAGATTTGAAATCTGATTTCTGAATTTGATATGAACATCATTCGTTAAAATCTTTACTCTGTTATTATTCACTGGGCTCCAACTCACTGTGTCATTTATGTATGTAGGTGATCAGGCACGTGACCAGGCCCAGAGCTTCTGCCTGGATTCTATTTTGTCAGCCAACCTATGTGCCTCTCATGGAGGTTCTGGATATGTCTAGTGGTTATGGCTAAGTGTATAAAGTTCAAGTTTTGTTTTCTTGTTTGGTTAAACAAGTCTTTGCTTATTTTGTAGATAGGGTTAAGTCCTTTTTTGTCTATTTTATATATATATATATGATCACGTAAGAGTGATGTGTAGATATGTATATATATATAAAAAGGTTTGAAACTTTTTCGTCCCATGTATGTCTGCACAGCTCAATGGACTATGTATATTTTATATTTGCTTCCGCTAGCCCCTTATATTTTGTTATTAAGGTCAGAGGCCTTTGGTAATCCCAGGATTACTAGCCGGTGACGATGCTAAACCTATAGGGGCGGGTTTGGGCTGTGACAGATATGGAGTCCCAAACGAGATTATATTAGATAATGGCTCCCACTTCAAGAACGAGATTATACAATATGGCTTTTTATAAGTCCTCTACATACAGGCTGCAAACCAACAGAGCTGTTGAGGCCGCCAACAAGAATATCAAGCATATTCTACAGAATATGGTTGAGACCTATAGGGACTAGCCAGATAAATTGTCATTCGCACTCTGGGGTTATAGAACTTCAATCCAGACATCTACAGGGGCAACTCCTTATTCTCTTGTCTATGGGATGGAGGCTTTTCTGCCAATCAAAATAGAAGTCCCCCCACTGCGAGTTATGACTGAGTGTCAGATAGCAGAGGTAGACTGGCAGCAGAGCAGGTTTGCAGAGTTGATGTTGCTCGACGAGAGAAGGCTAAAAGCATTGTACTATATTTAAGGCTATCAACACAGGATTGCTAGGGCTTTTAACAAGAAGGTTAAGTCCCGAAATCTCAAAGAAGAAGATATGGTGCTGAAAGACAACCGAGCTCCCATTCATGACCCTGGGGGCAAGTTCAGACCCAATTGGACTGGTCCTTATATTATCAAAACTATCTGGTAGGGTGGAGCTGTTATTCTCATGGACTTAGATGGCTTAGAATTTTCCCAACCGATCAACATGGACAAATTGAAGAAATACTATCCCTAAGAGGCTCGCTAGGCCGAAAACTCGGAAGGGCGACCTAGGTAAAAGTTAGAGCACAAAAAATTAGAAATAAAGAAAAACTGAGCTCGCAAGGTTGAAAACCCTAAAGGGCGGCCTTGGAAAAAGTTAGAGCACAAAAGGAGAGAGTTAATACTCGAGTGAATCTGAACCGAACTACGTAAGGCCTGATTCCCATCTTCGGGATACGTAGGCAACTTCATCCTGAAGTCTGGCTGTAAGCATCTCTAAATCAACTGTCCTGTCCATGTGTTTGATCAGGTCATCTTTGTCTGTTCTTTACCTAGGAGTTCGATTGTGATCTCTACTCTGAGAGAAGAGCTAGTTACAATGTTGAGCAGTGGTGTTCAATCGAGGGGAAGTTACAATCTTTGGATTCAGAGTTGTACATCTTGAGGATTGATTCCGTGCATGTCAAGTGGTGATCCTTTTTTAAAATGGTTTTGGAAATTTTGATTAAGGTTGATTTTTGTTCAAAATTTGCCTTTTACAACTTAGACCATTTTTGGACCAAAAGGAAAGTCTTCAGTGCTCACAACTTTAATTTCATTGATTTCAACTTAAAGTTCTCCAACTCTCTAATACAAATCAAAATTGCTTTTATTACATCAAAAACAACTTGAAAAGAAAGGTCAAAGTAATAAAGTAGGGGTATAGATGAATCAGGTGCTCCTTCGTCCCCTGTTCGTGCTTGTGGAAGCTTCTGATGCTAAAGTGGGCCCGGTTCGTGCCTCATCATCGAGCCAAGCCAAACACTCGCTAGAAAGGGCGCAACTAAAACTAGAGGCAGGGGCCAGAAGCTCTCTCGTCCTCAAACAATGAGGAACCTAGCCAAGTGTGAACCTCAGATGGGGAATGAAACCGAATACTCTACCTCCTTCTCTTGGCAGGTCTGGTCATGTCCAAACTAACTGCTAAACCGGAAAGGGAAGTAGAACACACAGTGTGTAAGGCCAATCAGTTGAATTCCAAGCTGTCGAGCCATGCTGTAACTCATCTCGGTCAGATTAAGCCAGAGGCAATGCCAGGCTATGTCAACAGCAGACCTATTGCACATCCAGTCGCACCATTATCCCTCGTTCGGGAAATTCACTAGTCGGTGGTGAAAAAAATAGCCACAAGCTGAATATTCAGGGCAAGAGTCCACTACCTTCAGCTTATCCATAAGCCACACCTGGAGAGGGATGGAAAATAAGAGAGATTAAAGAATAGAGAGATATATGTTGAGAGAAAAGTGAGAAAAGGGCTTTGAGAGAAAAACAGAGCATGAGTGCCAAGCGATGTGAGAAACACATATAAGAAAGGGTGGGAAACATTATCTGAAGAAGTAGTGGACTCCCCGCAGATCTGGTAGTCTCTCGTTGATGAAAGGCGTCTAAGCCCATCAAGGTCTCAGCTAACGCCAAACCAATACAACTCTTGCCTTCTTTCAAACCTTGGGCCACTTCGATCAAGCAAATGCTAGATCTGCCGAAACTAGGGGCAAGAAGGAAATGAGCCAACATACACTAGCAAAGGGCATGTTGCCGAAAACCTCACCAGAGAAGGTTGCTTTAGTCATCGGCGTCGGAAAATCGATGAATCAAACTGGGAATGTCTAGCTCTCTGTTGTGGGCCAAAAATCTAGCCTCGTGCAGAGTAAGCCCACACATCCGTCCCAAAGCTTGGGAATGGCCAAAACGGGGCTGCGGTATGATTTCCTCATCGTACCGAGATTCCATTAACGCCTAAAATTCTTCAATTGTTGGGCATATTTCTTGTCCCCGAAGCTAAAGACGTGTGTAACCGGGTCCCAGCATCTAGCTGCGGCATGAAGGAACGGAAAACAAAGTGGAGTTCGGCTCAACAAAAAAAGTGCTTTATGCCGAAACCCCAGAAATTCACTTTTTCTCAAAGTCGTAATCCAGTCCGAGAGCTTTTCGGCAAAAAATGGCTCCCTTTGTGAAGAAATTATAGCTGAAATGAAGTTTTAGAGAAGAACTCACGAAGTTCAATCTTTTGTAGAAGATAAGACAGTGAGAGGAAGCCAGCTGTCAACAATCTGGAGGTTCTACACATTGATGGCCGGCAGGACACAACCACCTCTTCTGGCCGGCAGATGGCCGACAGGCTCCTTATGAGGCCGGTAGCCTTCTTTTCTACCCTGCTATCCACCTTTGTGCTAAGCAGTGCTGGGAACATGTGTTTTGTTCTGCTCTTTGTGTGTTTTAAGGTCTTGTTTTGAGTCTTTTTGGTTTTAGCAAGTTTTTTGAGTTGTATTTGAGTTATTTTGTTTTGTTTATCGAGTTGTTATTTTTTTGTTTATTGAGTTGTATTTTGCATTTTGGTTGTTGGTCGGTTCATTACCCGATTAAGAACATTATTTCAATAAAGTGCTCTTGGCCAATCCAATTCCATGTCCATTTCATGCATATATGGTGTTCATGATGCAAAAATAACAACACTTTTCATAAGAACTACGAGGTTTTATTCCAATCATGGTTTTTTACAAAAGAGGAGTACAAGTTATAAGGCAAAATAAAACTTCCTAAAGCTATACAATGTGCTAATGCTACTAACAAAAAGAAACTAAGCAAAAAATAAATACAAAAAAATCAGCGCCAGTCGCCTCATGCCTGGAAGGCCCTCTTCGTCCTTTTATTCGGAGGAGAAGACTCTGGGGCACTATCTCCATTGGCTCCGTTGTCTAAATCTGCCTCTGAGCCAGAACTAGAGCCAACATCATCTCCACTCTCTACTCCAGAACCCTCTTCAGCATGGTCGCCTTCGCTCTTGAAACCCAAGCCGGCGTTATCATCTCCGCTTTCAGACGACTCAGAGTGCTGACTCGCTGCCTCTTTCGAGCCACTGGTCTCAACATCATCGTCCCTCAAGATGGGCTCTGGAGGACTACACCAGGCTCGGGTACTCCTATCTCAGCCTCTCCTCCCTGCAGTTGGAGGAGGTACTACCAGTGCTAGTGCTGCCACCGTTGGAGCAGTCAGTATAGCTGGGATCAGAAAAGGAGAGTTGTCACATATCAGTTTTAGTGTGTGTATCAGATACAATCATAGTATGTAGTGTGTGTACCAAATGCATAGTATGCAAAATGAATGTATGCAGAAGTCAGATATAATATGTAAGGATAGTGTGTAAATGCAGTGTGCCAATGTAGCCTATTAGTGCAGTTTGGGAAGTCTACAGTTGAAATACTAGTGCATCAGTGGAAATTTGATAGCATGAAGTGCAAGTTGAAGAGATTACTAGGATGCCGTAGAGGCCAAGCAGCGTCTTCCTCCTCTGTATCATGCCCCATCAAAAGGCTATTCAACTCGAGAGCGCTCCCTGTGTACTCGATGGATGCCTACAAATACATTTGAATGATCAGTGTTCGCAATAAACATATCTGAAATGAAATGTGGGGTGCAAATCGTAAAGTGTGGTCCATACTTGAGTCGGGCCTCTAACCCTGACAAGCTCATGCCCAGCTACTGCAAGCTCAATTGGGACCTGGTAAGCATCCCCAGTATGTTGCCAGCATGCCACCGTGGTCAGAAGCTTTGGCCTACCAGTCCTTTGCCTCGCCCGAGAAGCCCCTCTAGCATAGGCCCTGGTCGCCCTAGTCGCCTTGGTCACTCTAGGCGCCTCTCTCGCAGCAGGAGCTCTCACATCCTCACCTCCATGAGCACCTATCAAGGGTCACATAAGATGTGTCTAGATAAAGGTCATGTAGTCGCCCTCTGCTTTGAAATAATTAGCATCCAAGCCCACCATGAACTGCGTAACTGCATCCATGGATAGGCTGTCTACTGATCTCATGGACTTTGGAAGAGGCATCGGAATGATTGGGTCTGGTAAGCCACAGTTTGGTGCACGAATCGCTCACTCAGGAACCAGGCCCGATAGACTGGGCCCTCAAGTAGGATGCGGAAACGAGAAGTGCCCCAAGCGCCGGCATACTGGTCCCGAATCCCAGCCGGCATCATAGCCCATAGCTGCTACGTAATCTGCAAATAGAGGTTGTACAGATTATTAGTTGCTGTCAGTTGCTAAATGTGAATCAAAACAGTTGTAAAGCAAAAATGACTATGTTTTGGGTTACCTCATGAGCAGCTACTGTGTCAAAGTAATAGCGGAAGAATGTGAAGGTCTCGCGGGTTCTACGCTAGAGCTGGCCTTCATACCTCCGTGGGTAAGGGACTGCCAGTGGGAGGGGCCCCGTCATGTGGTGAACCATCCGCCATCTAGAAAATGGGTGAAAAGTAGGTGGAAGATAAAGAAAAATGGAGGAAATGGGGTAAACTTGGAAAAAAGTCAACCCTAGGAAAGAGAAAATGGAAGAAAAAGTCAAAGTCGGGAAAAGTGCACAGAACTCGAGAGAAACTCGAGGGGAACAAACCTAGAAGGGTGAAAATGAGAAAAAAAGTGTCGAAATCAAAAATTCCAATCGGTTCAAAGTGAAGAGAACTAAGAGGGTTTAGCGAATAAAGTTCGCCTGGTGTGTTGGAAAACGCGTAAAAAGCTCGGATCTAGAAAGGGAAAGCACCTAGAGAAAGAGAGAGAGCAATTTCAGATGTGTGGTAGTGAGAAAATGAAGGGCCTTCACTTATATTTAAAGATCCGAGCCAAAAAGATTGAAAAACCCTCGCACTGCCATCCGTGGCCGGCAGGGGACCGGCAAGGCTCATCCGCGGCCGGCAAGGTTCTTCCATAGCCGGTAGGTGGCTGGCAGCCTCCCCTTGTGGCCAGCAGGTGGCCAGTGGCCTCTCTCTGAGTCTTGATGCTGTTTTGTGTCTTTGTTTCCTGAGAGATGTAGGAAAGGTTCACAGTTGGGTTCAGATTGTCTCTGCGGAAGCTCAAAACTATGTTTTGGTGGACGATGTTCGTTGCTTGTCAACATGAACAAGGTGTATCCATTCAAACATATTGTAACTCTTCCAAGAGGTAAATCGGAAGTTGCTACTGAATTCATTTTTTTGTCAAGTTACGCTTTTGTTCCTTGTATAGAATATGCATTTCATGTTGTTTCTTAGAATATGCATTTCACTTTACGTATATATTGCACGTGCATCTTGCATCAGTTATGAGTTGTGCATAGAATTTTCTTTCACACTTGTTTCACACATAGAATATGCATCTCGTTTCACGCATAGAACATTGTATCTCGATTGTTTATCTCATGTAGAACATGCATTGTCACGGTATTGTACTTGTTAAGTTCTTTACTTTCTTCTTTTGCCAGCACAGGCAAACAATATTGTATGTACGGTTCATTCGGAAAAGTTTCGGATAAGGTCATTTATGTCTCGGTAGGAGAACCTACACTTTTGCTTTTGTGCATCTATCGCACTTGTTTGCTTTGGGCATCTATTACACACCTCTCTTTGTTGTTTCTCAGGATGCGTGAAACACGGCCCTGGGCGAGTTTTATCTCGAGACGTGTGAAACACGCGCCCAAGCTGTTATTTCTCAGAACGCGTGAAACGTGGCCCTTGGTGGGTTTTACCTCGGGATGTATGAAACACGCGCCCAAGCTGTTGTTTTGTAGGACGCGTGAAACGCTGCCCTAGGCGGGTTTTACCTCAGGACGTGCGAAGCACGCGCCCAAGCGGTTGTTTCTCAGGACAGGTGATTCGCGGCCCTGGGCGTGTTTTATCTTGGGACGTGCAAAGCACGAGCCCGGGTGATTTTCGTGTTATATCTCGGGACACGTGAAATACGGGCCCAAGCGGGTTCTCTTGTTTCTCAAGACGTGCGAAGCACGCGCCCGAGTGGTTGTTTCTCAGGACATGTGAAACGTAGCTCGGGCGGGTTTCATCTTGAGACGCATGAAACGCGAGCCTGAGTGGTTTTCTTGTTTCTCGGGATGCATGAAATGTGGGCCCCGAACGGGTTTTCTTATTTCTTGGGACGCGTGAAACGCGGGCCCGAGCGGGTTCTCTTGTTTCTCGAGACGTGTGAAAAACAACCCCGAGTGGTTTTCTCAGTTTCTCAGGGTGCGTAAAACATGACCCAAAGCGGTGTTTTCTTTCCTCGTCTCTTGTTTTGGCGTGGTTAGAGTGTGGGTTTTGTGTTGGTTTTAAGCTTGAAGTTGCTCATTCGTATGTTGGTATCTTGCTTATTGTATTCCTTCTTGCTTATCGCATTTGTTATTGCCTATTGCATCATCTTCCATGATCATGAGTTTTCAACATAGTCGGCTTCGCGAAGCGTGTGAGTCCAACTTTCAAAGTTTTTGTGCATATTATTTGCATTTTGCCCCAAGAACTACATTGGTTTGATTCCTTGCAAAAAGATACGTAGGTAGCCTGTGGGCACAACCATTTCTTTTCGTGTTGATTGTTTATCCAAGTCTTACGGCCTTGTCAAAATGGGTCGTCATCGAGCTTTGACATTCACTCACGTTATTTCATGACTCCGAGTTGTGTCAAAGAGGGACAAATGTAGACACCCCATTTTTGACGACCCTTACGACTTGGACACCATTGCATGCACACCCGATGATAAGTTTACTTGCTCGCGAAGTGCTCGAAATCCTCAGCGGAATGCCACAGCTTTGAGCCTTTCAAACCCTACACCCTTGTTGCCTCATTTTTGGACCAAGCCTTGGTCTTTCAAGCCTGCAGCTTTTGGTGGCCTACCGGCCACCTTTTGAGGTTGTCGTCCATCACTTTTGGGCTACCAGCCAGTGATGTGGCTTGCCGGCCACCAGCGTATTCTGTAGATATTTTATGCTAGTTGTGCCAACTATTTGCATAAATGCATGCATCTATCCCCACGTATAGGACTGGATCTCCTTGAGGGAATTTCATGTTTTCTATATAAAGGAGGCCCCTATCTCATGTTTTGAGGTTAGAAAATTTTGAGATCAAAAATTTTCCTCTCTTTCTACAATTCTCTCTCTCTCTCTACCAAATCTTTACACTTTTGCCTACTAATCTTCAACCTTTGCTTATACACCCTTAACCAAATCTCACCATCTTTGAGCTAAGGTACTTTTGAGCTTGGTTTGAGCTCTTGAGGGTGTTATTTACTTGGTTTTGTTGCTTGAATTACTTCTTCTCTTCAAGAGGTATAAGGCTTTGCCTATTTGCTTGCTTTCTCTACTATTTTTCTGTTGTTTTGGGCTGTCAAAACTCTGTGTTTTTTGGTCTGAAGCTTGGGTTTAAGGCCATTAAAGGTTGAGGGTGATAGCCCTTCTTTATACCTTGTTTTGGAGGCCTTTGCCCTTGTGTTTCCAACCCTTTTACTATCTTTTTCCAAGCTTTTAAACACTGATTTTCAGAGCTTTTTCAGTGGCTAAAATCATGTTTTGAAATCCAAATTCGAAGAGGTTAGCCTCCCCTCCTTGTCTTGCTTACTAGCCCAGTTGGTGCTATGTTTTAGCATGTTAATCTAGCTATTTTTAGCTAAATTTCAGCATGTTTTAGGACTTATTTTAGACTATTTTAGCACTATTTTGGTTGTTGGTTGCATTTGAGCTTTGCTTTTCATGCCTATAGTGTAATAGTTCTCATGAGTTTGGTGTTCTAAGCCTTAGACGTTATCTTGTTTGAGTTGATAGCATTTATTATGCCTTTCTCACTTATTTTCAGCACTTAATCATCTCTGCAACCTCCCTCCTTTCTTGGCTTTTATTTTGCATTGAAAGTGGTTCAAACTATTTGTTTGTTTAAAGCATGAGATTGAGATGTCTGCTCAATGGTTTAATCCCTTAGGGGGTTCATTACCAATGGCATGATGTCTCTTTCATGCCTACAACAACTTTTGGTTTGAGTCTTCTTTCCATTTAAAGGACTTAATTTCACCCTTTGGACTTATTGAATTAAAGGATGAAAGGTAACTAAAATGGAGTAACCTAAAACTTGGAAATTAAAATGGTGCAATATAATAATTTGGTTGTGTTCAATGGACGTTAATTGAACACATGAAACTTGAACATTTCATACTCATTAGTGATGAAATGATTCAAGGTTCCAAGTTCACCACTTCCCTTGATCATTCATGAAAGGGGAGAGGTTTTGTCTTGTTTGAATTTATTGAACTTGCACATCTTGGTTTTCACAAGCCATCATGCAATAAAATTGCATACATTGATGTTTGTGAACCGTAAATTGCTACTCCTTTGATTTGCTCATGAAAAGGAGGGTGAGTTGTGCAAACAAACCCTTGAAATACCCTGTATATGCTCTGTTTGTCCTATGTTGCAGCAAGATGAACCTATGTAGCAGCGGCCGGCAGGTGGCCAGCAGATGGTGGCCGATCATCATTGGTGGCCAGTAACCTTCATCACTGGTCAGCCGGGCCACTGATGAAAAATTGGAGCAGTGTGTTTCTAAGGCCAAGCAGAGCTATTCTAGAAGTGTGGGCAACAGTGTTGGTGTTCAACTTTTCGGGTGGAAACCGAGCACGTGCATGATATCCCTTGCATTCCGAGCTTGTTTTAAGTTTAAATACTTAGCTTAGCTATCTATTGTTAAATAATAGTTGTAGCTAATTTTTTTGATATGTGTTGTAACTGCATAGTTAGTTAATTAGTATATTCGATTTCGTTTCGTAATTAGTTAGTTAAACTAGAATAGTTAGTTAATTCATATTTTATTGTAATAATTAGTTAATTAGTTTAGCTAGTATCATTTGTTCTGTAATAATTACCTTAATTAGCTTAGTTTTAATTAGTTAGTTAATTAGCTTAGCTCATTCGGACTCTCCTTCGTGAGAGCGCAATGTAATAATGTGTATGTTTTCCAACCACATCTTTTCCCTCTTATTTACTAGCTTATGATGGTTAGTTTAGGGACATCACTTTTAATTAGCATTTTCCATGTTGCATCCATTTGTATTGCATGCACCAAGGCTCGGCTCATCATTCTAACTGCATTGTTAGTTCAATACTTCTTTGAATACGTGCTTAGACCGCATGGTATTAAATGTTTCATATGCCACGTTAAGTAGTCGAGCCTATTTAGATTGCATATCGCATGCGTTGCGTTAGTCATATTGCATAGTTAGGATCATGCATTTTTCTAACTCCTTTGTTTATTTCTCTTGAAGTACTAGGTGAGCCTTTATTACTTTAGCATAATCGCATGGCGTATGATTGTTGCCATGTCTAGCATGCTTGTCATGAGGCAAAA
>JAPPVO010000032.1:100044543-100169782 GCA_030407325.1 Camellia japonica
TAACATTTTAGAAAGAGTGAATGTCTTGAAGCTAGAGACCTACATTGGGGTGCTAGACAGGGCCATCATATCAGAGGCTAACATAGCTAGCCAGACTAAGTCAACAACTGACTGAAAAAGTAACAAAAGGCAAGGCTTCTTCTCAAAGAAGAAATTTTCAAAAAAGCAAAATACGGGCTCTTCAAATACTTTAAATTCTTCCCGAGACACAGCTCCCATGTGCAATATTTGTAGCAGAAAGCACCGTGGAGTTTGTTATCGTGTGTCAGGAGCCTGTTTCAAATGTGGGAAACAAGGGCATATGGCCCGAGATTGTAATCAGAATGGTGGAAAGCTAGCTGCTAGCTCAACTGCGTCGATCCCGAAGCTGGGAAATACTTGAAGTCTGCTACCATCGAGTTATACCGTGAGACAGGGGAGAGTTTTTGCGCTTGTTCCGGGCGATACACGGAATGCCAACGCAGTTGTCTCAGGTACCATTTCTATATGTAATCAGGATGCCTTTGTGTTAATTGACTCTGGATCAACACACTCATTTGTAACATGTGCATTTGCATCTAGACTGAATAGACCTTTAGAATTACTGCCATATCTGCTATGTGTGTCTGCTCCATCTGGGGAATCTGTATTGTGTGAATCTATATACCGATTTTGTGATATGCGTGTTGAGGATGCTATCCTATATGTAGATTTGTTACCCTTGAACTTCCGGCATTTCGATGTAATTTTGGGCATGGATTGGTTAACCAAATATTGTGCCACCATTGATTATGTGACAAAACGGGTTGTGTTTAAACCACCAGAACATAATGAAATTGTGTTTGTGGGTAATGGGGTAGTGCCTCCACCTTATTTGATATCTGCAATGAAAGCATGTAAACTGATCAAGAAAGGGTGCCAGGATTATTTATGCTATGTGTTGTCTGAACAATCTGTGAATGTTGAATTGAATGATATCCCTATTGTTAGAGAATTTCCAAATGTGTTTCCAAATGAATTACCAGGGGAATTGGTAGATAGGGAGATAGAGTTTACTATTGAAATTGTGCCAGACACCCAGCCTATTTCTAAAACTCCCTACAGAATGGCTACTGTCGAAATGAAAGAATTGAAAGAACAGTTGCAAGACCTTTGACAAGGGTTTATTCGACCTAGCACTTCGCCTTGGGTGCACCAGTATTATTTGTGAAAAAGAAGGATGGAACCCTATGCCTGTGTATCGATTATCGGAATTGAACAAGGTAACAATAAAGAACAAATATCCCCTACCCCGTATTGATGACTTATTTGACCAGTTGCAGGGATCACAGGTGTTTTCTAAGATTCATTTGAGATCCGGGTATCATCAGCTGAAAGTAAAGGCAGAAGATGTTGAGAAAACCATTCAGAACAGGTATGGTCATTTTGAATTTCTTGTCATGCATTTGGAGTGACTAATGCTTCGGCAGCATTTATGGACTTAATGAACCGAATTTTTAAAAAACCTACCTTGACGAATTTGTTGTGGTTTTTATTGATGACATTTGATATATTCTAAAGATAGACTTGAACATGAACATCATTTGAGAACTGTCCTACAAATACTTCGGGAAAGGAAATTATTTGCTAAACTAAAGAAATGTGAGTTTTGGTTGGATGAAGTTGTTTTCTTAGGGCATGTGATCAACAAGGAAGGAATTTCAGTGGACCCACAGAAAATAGAGGCAATTGTGAATTGGCCTACACCGACAATGTACAGAAGTCCGCAGTTTTATGGGCTTAGCCGTATTACAGGAGGTTTGTGAAACTTTCTCAAAAAGCTGTGCCTCTTACCCAGTTGACACGCAAGGGCAATCATTTGAATGGAACGACGAAAGAGAAGCTGCCTTTCATGAACTGAAAACGAGATTGACCACTGCACCAATTTTGACACTATCAGTACGGAAAATTTTGTAATTTTAGTGATGCGTCTTATAAAGGTTTGGTTGTGTGTTAATGCAGAACGGAAAGGTTATTGCTTATGCCTCCCGACAGTTGAGACCACACGAGAAGAATATCCAACACATGATAGAATTGGCCGCAGTTGTTTTTGCTTTGAAAATCTGGGCATTATCTGTATGGAGCAAAGTGTGAAGTCTACACGGATCACAAAAGTCTGAAATACTTCTTCACGCAGAAGGAGTTGAATATGCGACAGAGGAGATGGCTGGAACTGATAAAGGATTATGATTTAGAAATTCAGTATCACCCCGGAAAGCTAACACAGTTGCTGATGCCTTGAGCAGAAAATCAACGGGGAGTATGGCTTGTTTGCTTACTGAACAGAAAGAGATCTTGCAAGATTTTGAGAAGTTGAAATTGAAGTGGTAATGTGTGAACAGGGGATTGATAGCCGCTATTACAGCCGAGCCGGCAATCATTGATGAAATCAAACAGAAACAGAAAGAGGATGAATTCCTCAAGAAGGTGATAGATGAATTTGAGACAAGTCCGAAAGCAGAGTTTGGCGTTGTAAATGAAGTGTTGAGATTTCGAAACCGAATGTGTGTCCCAGACATTCCGGAACTAAGAAGAGGGTTTTAGATGAAGCCCACAAATCAGCGTTTGCTATGCATCCGGGTAACAATAAAATGTATCGGGATTTGAAACAGACCTATTGGTGGCCTAAGATGAAGAAAAGATTGCAGAATATGTGTCCAAATGTCTTCAGTGTCAGCAAGTTAAAGCTGAACATCAGAAACCAGGCGGTCTACTGCAACCTCTCCCTATTCTGAATGGAAGTCATGTGACTATGGATTTTGTTGTTGGCCTACCTCGGACTTCTCGAGGTATGGATTCTATTTGGGTTGTAGTTGATAGACTGACTAAATCTGCACATTTTCTGCCTGTCAAAACTACATTTAATGCTTATAGATTGGCTACTATTTATGTTGATGAGATCGTCGTTTACACGGAGTTCCGGTATCTATTGTGTCGGATAGAGATCCGAAATTTGTATCTAGATTGTGGAAGAGTTTGCAGGAAGCTATGGGGACGAACTAAGGTTCAGTACTGCATTCCACCCACAGACAGATGGGCAATCAGAACGAACAATACAGACTTTGGAAGATATGCTTCGGATGTGTGCTTTGGATTTTCAGGGGAGTTGGGAAGACTATTTGCCACTTGCGAATTTGCTTATAATAACAGCTTCCACTCCAGCATCGGTATGGCACCATACGAGGCTTTGTATGGTAGAAGGTGTAGATCACCAAATTGTTGGACAGAGGTCGGGATAGAGCTTTACTTGGTGCCTGAAATTGTGCAAGATATTTCTGAGAAAATCAAAACTATTCGGCAAAGGCTCAAAACAGCTCAGGACCACAAAAGAACTATGCAGACATTCGAAGAAGACCTCTTGAGTATGAGGTCGGTGACCACGTGTTTATCTGTGTCCCAATGAAAGGCCAAGTCAGGTTTGGAAAGAAGGGCAAGTTGTCGCCCCGTTACATTGGGCCGTTTCAGATTCTGGAAAGGCTTGGTCCAGTTGCTTATAGAGTTGCTTTGCCACCAATTCGAACAAATCCATAATGTGTTTCACGTGTCGATGTTGAGGGGTTACCTCCGAGACCCGTTTCATGTGATTGATTATCACCGGGTAGCTATTGATGAAAATATGGAATACACCGAATGGTCGGAACGAATCGTTGACTGACAAGTGAAACAACTTGAGAAACAAGTCCATCCCAATGGTGAAAGTGGAATAGGAAAGAACACTATGGGACGATGCCACGTGGGAAAAAGAGGAGAAATGCGACTACGCTATCCACATTTGTTTCCCGACGAAGGTAAATTAAGTTTGGAGGACCAAACTTCCTAAAGGGGGAAGACTGTGATAACCCTGTCCTTATTATGCTAATTGGTCCTTAATGCGAATATGATTATGTGTTTGATATGATTTTGTTGCCATTATGTGGAAATATGTGGTTTTGAATTTCTATCTGTTCACCGTAGGATATCTGTTTGATTGTCTGCTTTGGAAATTAAATTGAAGGCCCTATCGGCCACCGAAACCGAAATTGGTCGCGCCATTGTGATTGGCATAATTTTTAGAGCCTACGGTGAAGTTTAATTGAAAAATTGATTCGGACCAGATTAAATTGATGAATTAGTGCCCAATTATTTATTATTATTAAATTGGAATTAGTGGGGCTTTATATAAAGGGCCATATACACTCTCATGGTTTCTTTTTGAGCTCAAAATCTGAGATATACATTTGAGAGGGTGAGAAGGCCGGCTATAGAGAGAGAGAGAGGGGAGAATTGTGCAATTTTGGCTTGAAGCTTGATAACTTTGAAGCTATACTCAAGAATTTGCTATTGATTGGAGAAATTGAGCCTCTAGGTAGGTAATTGATCTTGAATTCAAGTTTGAATAATGGTCAAGAACATGGATTAAATTCATTATAAGGAAATTGAGTTGATTTTGTTGTATTTGAAGTCATGGAATGCATGCATGTGCATAATAGCCATGAATTTGTATAGTTGAGCATGAAAAATATAATCCATGTAGAATTGTGGCTAGAATCCATGCTTGTGACCACCATTTGTACAATTTGAGTTGAAATGGAAGTTATATCTCACATGCATGTACCATTCATAAGAAGTATGAGCTTGAATGCATGAAATTGTTATGTTGAAAGTGAAAATGGTGTAGATTGGGACATGCATGTGATTAATTTGTGAAATTGAACTCCATTGTGTTGTAATTTGGTGTTGGTACCATGTTAGTATATGATTATGTGAAGTTTGAGCCAAAAGCATGCATCTAGAACCATTGAATGTCGAATTAGAGCTCAAGAACATGTTCTGGAAAACCTAGAAAATTTGATGTCCACTAGAGCGGGGAAACCGCCGCTCGAGCGTGAATTTCGTGCTCCCAGTATTTTTTTGCAGACTTGGATGTCCGCTCGAGCGGGAAGTTCACGCTCGAGCGGGAGCTATGTAGACAGGCCTTCAGCTCGAGCGCCAGACTTCACGCTCGAGCGTAATTTTGATGCATCCAGCACTTTTGCAGACCTCATGGGTCCGCTCGAGCGGGGACCCTGTTTTCTGAAATTTTGAAAAGGCATTCTGAGTTTCGTTTTCCGTCCTCTTTCACTTCTAAGTACTCTTAGGCATGCATTGAGCATTGTAATTGAGTTAAAGAGATAAGAATGAAGCCTAAAGAGGAAAATATGAATTTAGAACGGATTGAATTGTTTGTGGCCCTTTTGTGTTCATGGAATGTGTAGGGTCGAGCTCCAGGGCAAACCAACCAACCGATCACTGTGAGTAATATCTTAACAAAGATATGTGAAATATGTTGTTGTCCAAATTACTTACTTCTATGTAAGTTTTATAAGTTCGTTGATTCGATTGGTGGACAATGTTGCTATGCCAAATGAATGGGCCAGAGGCCAGTTTGATCTGAATGATAGAGTGAATGGGCCAGAGGCCGTTTTGACATGAATGAATGGGCCAGAGGCCGTTTGACATGAATGAATGGGCCAAGGCCGTTTGATACAAATAAGTGAATGGGCCAAGGGCCGTTTGACAAAATGAAAATATGAATTGGGCCCAAGGCCGTTTAAAGCATGTTGTTCTACACCCGTTTGTATAACTCCTTTCTTGATATTATTCACTGGGCTTTCGCTCACGCTCATTCATGTGTTTGTAGGTGAGCCAAGAGAAATCTAAACAGCCCTAGTGAAGTCTGTGAGGAACAACAAAGGTTTTGAAGAGTCAGCCCTTGCGTCTCACGCACGAGACCCATTTTCGCCTTTTTGTCATTTTGTTTTATTGTGTCATGTGGGCGAGGTCTTTGAATATGTTGTATATAGTCTTCTTGGGTTGACTTAGACTCATATGATCCTGTATGTACAGAACCTTGTGTAGTACATATTCGTTGTGAGTTATTAATATGCATATGTATGGTTTGTTATAATGTGCCATGTAAGCACAGCTCTATGGACAAAGTTTTAAACTGCTTCCGTTTGGCCCCCATTAACTCTGTTAACATACATTCGGTTTGGTTTGAGGCCGTACGTGATCTCATGATTACTGGCCGGTTATGTCCTCAACCCACGGGGGCGGGTTCGGGTCATGACAGAAATACTGTGGCTGAGAAGAGAAGAAAAGAGAAAATGAGTCTTTTTTGAATTAATTTGTTTATTATTTGTGTGTACCACAAATTATGATTTTATCTTTAAGGGTAATTTGTGAGGAAAAAAAAAGTGTATTGAAAATAAATTATAATCCTAAATAATTTAATAAATAATACTAACAAATTAAAGTACTGAATAATTTTTTTGGTGCAACTAGAATCCTCCTCTGCAGGAAACTAGAGAACGAAACCCTAAAAGTGAGGGGTTATTAGGCGCTTTATTTCATCAATTTGTTTTAGGGGTGTAAATTTGGCCTGGTCTGGCTCACCCGAGCCCGAGCCCGGGTCTCGCGGGCTCCCGCTAAAATTTTGGCATGCCCGGCCTAACCCACCGGCCAGAAAATTAGGCCCAGGCCTATGGGGTATTCGAGCTGGGCCAGGCTGGTATACCTGGGCCTGGGCTCAAGCTTAGGCAGACTTAAACATTTTTTTTAATTTTTTTCTATTTTGTTCACCAAAATTTATTTTTTTCCACTAAAAATAACATTGGGCCTAAGGCGGGCTGGACTTTGAGTAGACCTTGAGCGAGCTGATGGGCCTGCCACGGGCCAAGCTTCATAATGATGGCCTAGGCCTAGGCCCAAGATCCCGAGCTAGGCTCGAGCCCGAGCCTAATCGGGTCGGGCTCGTCCTGGGCCATGGGCGGATTTCAGGCCACCCACAGGCCGCGGGTCATTTTTACAATCTTAGTTTGTTTGTATATATGTGGATTGGGTTGGGGCCTATTATGTTCAAGAAAAATCCCATTTACAATGTTCATGGATTCATATATACATGGGTGATTCTATTTGTCCAAATAATAACTTAGTTTGTTTAATTAAAATTTTAAAATTTTAGTTTTTATTATATGTTAATATAAATTTATTAATAAGGATAATACACATTAAATTCTAAAATAAATATTATTTTTGTATTTTTCATATTCAACTATATTCATCTTCTTCTCAAGTTTCAATTATATCTCTTTATTTTTTTTCTTACCTCAAAATTTCAATCTACCCTACTAAAATCTGCCATTATTATCAATATCAATGGATTTGGAGTGGGTGTTGACAGCACTTTATTGTGATAGCAAAACCCTGCCATTTTAGTGAGTTTAATTTGTATATAAATAAATCAATGGAAGTAATGGCGTTTATTCATTACGGTGCCGTTTGGTAACACTTACGTTTTTAACTTTCTGTTTATATTTACAAAAATTTTAAAAATTCAAATAAAAACTTGTTTGGCAAATTTTTGATTTATAAATCAATGGTCTCAGTTTATAAATTTGGTCAAAAAATAAAAACACAAAAAATGAGTTTACGTTTTGAGTTTTGAGCTTTTTTTTTTTAACACCCAACACTAGCCATCACCCGCTATCATTTTCTACCACCGTCTTCCGCCGCCACCACCCACCACTACCTGCCACCACTACCCACCACCCGCCACCACCAACCACCACCCACCACCACCCACCTACCACCCACTCGCTACCACCACACACCCGTCGCCACCACCACCACCACCATCCACCCGCCACCCACCCGCCACCACCCGCCACTACCATCCACCGCCCGCCACCACCACCGCCACCACCACTCACCACCCACCGGTCACCACCATCCACCACCTGCCACCACTAGCTACCTGTCATCCACCCGCCACCACCACCACCACCACCATCACCCACCACCCACCTGCCACCACCACCCACCATCCGCCACCACCCACCACCCGTCACCGTCACCACCCACCCACCACCACCATCCACCACCTATCCGCCACCACCCACCACCACCCGTCATCCGCCACCCACCTGCCACCACCACCACCATCACCCACTTGCTACCACCCACCACCTGCCACCGTCACCACCCACACCCACCCACCATCACCACACACCACCACCACCCACCCGCCACCACCACCCACCATCACTATTTTCGACCACCCACCCACCCGCCACTTTCCACCACCGTCTTCTGCCACCATCACCCACCACCTGCCACCATTTTCCACCACCGTCTTCCGCCACCACCACCCGCCATCATTTTCCACCACCGTCTTCCGCCGCCACCACTCGTCTCCACCCACCACCCGCCACCACTTGTCATTTCTCACTCTTTTTTATATTTTTAAAATTTTTTAAACATTTTTTCTAAACCAAATACGTTTGTAGTTTATGTTTTTCTAAAAATAAACAAAAAATAAAACAAAAATCAATTTATAAAATTTTTGTAAATATAAACTGAAAACATAAACGTTACCAAACAGGTACATGTCTTGACAACCATGGAAATTTTGTTTATTACGAGGGAAATCAATTTCAATCCAAATTTTGTTTCTTAAACTTCCAACCATGGAAAAATTATCATAAAGTGGGTCAAGATTGGCAATCGCCATTTTGGAGTCATAACAAAGTCCACATACAATCTCATCGATATAATCCTTCGTACCAAAGCAATAACGAGAGAGCACTCTGCTGTAGGACCTAATTGATTGAAAATTTTCACTCCAACATTTACCAGCAACGACCCATTAAACTCTAATTTTGATCTCACAAATTAAGTTTGTGTGTAAAATTAGAATTTTTGATTTGTTTATTATTTGAGTGTATTTTGAGTGGCAATTTGGAAAAAAATATACGATGTATTGAAAAGTAAATTATAACTCTAAATAATTTAATAGAATGTATTAAGAAATTAAGCGTACTTAATTATTTTTTGAATACAAATGGAGACCCCAAAATTAGGCTCAGACCTTTATTTACAGCCCAGCCCATATGGCAACCCTAGCTTTCAATATGGTTGGTTGGTCTCACAGCTCAAACTTCTTTATCATTTAGTTCAATATAAACGGAGCTTGGCCTTGTTAGCCCACTTGGAACAAGTTTATTACCAAGCCCATAGAGAGAGTAGTGAGGGTTTAGTTCAATATAAACGGAGCTTGGGCCTTGTTGGCCCACGTGGAACAAGTTTATTACCAAGCCCATAGAGAGGGAAGAGCAGCGAGGGTGGGCTGGTCTCTTGATGCCACTCAACAACTAGTGGTTTCTTTTTCTTTTTTCTTTTTTAACAATAAAAAAATAAACAATAAACACTAATGGTTTAGAAAATAAAATAAATTAGTGGTACTAAAAATATCTCCCAAAAAATATTATATTTACGTAAGAATCGTTTATTTACTTGAGGTTCGTCATTTTTTTCAGATTTTATCATTTTATTTTGAATTATTTACTAATAGTAACTTATCTGTTAAGTAAAGGCATTTTCATAATTACGTAAATATTCTTAGTCAGTTATGAAATAAGTTTTTTTTATAATTATGCAAACATTCTTGGTCAATTATGAAAAATAAATCTTTTATTTTTTAACAAATTACAAATACACCTATAAGATTTGTTTAAAATATGAATCAATCCTATAATAATAGAAATTACAACTATCGTTTGTTATAAATTTTAATTTAACACAATACTTAAGGAAGAAAAAAAAATTCTCTTATCCAATAATAAATTATCAAAATTATTTATTGAAAAATATTTCTCATATCATTAAAAATTGTTAATTGACTTAATAATTTATTTATTAACAAAATGATTAACTAAAAAATATTTTCATATCATTAAAAATTGTTAATTTACTTAATGATTTACATATTAATAAATTTGATCATTTGTTATGCGAGTATAATTTATATTAATAAAATTGGTCATTTGTTATGCAAGTATAATTTATGTATTAATAAAATTAGTTTTATATCTATATATATTCTCCTGCTTCTTTATTGATTCAGTGAATTATCTTAGTAGTTTTTTTTTTTAAGTAGGAGAATTATCTTAGTATTTGTTTTATATTTATTTGTTGAGAAAAGTTACACACCATAACTTTTTTTTTTTTTATAAATTCAGAAGAAATGTTAAAGGCTCATAAATTCATCCAAAATGATATAGTAATAGAATTAGAGTTGACATCATTAGGTGTATAACAAATCAAAAAATGATTCATATTATACCATATAATTCTATCATATATCTAATGATTTCTTGTTTTCAATTTCATAGAACAATATTCTAAGAGTTATGCTAGGGACCCTAAATGAATTACCAAAATTTCTACCAAACCTCTCACATAGGTGTGAGACCCACACAAATCACATATGTGTAGGTCCCATACTCATATGAAAGATTTAATAAAAATTTTGGTAATTCATTTGGAATCCATAACATTTTTTATATTCTAATTTTTTTTAAATTATCAAAATATAAAATTTAAATATACTGTAATAATAAGCCCGTGCCTTGCACGACCTTTTTAAACTAGTATATAACCAAAACAACTCTATTACTTTTAGTGGTTTATAATTTCGTTATTTTTTAAATATGACTGTGTGATTTTTATTGCATAAATACCCATAGAAGATGAAATAAAATATGAGAAATGGTATTTTAAAATATAATATATAAAAAAATGAGAGATTTTTTTCAAAAAATCCTATTTCTAGTACTTATGTACCAATTAGTCTAAGTTAATTTCTTATAACCCATTTATGGGTAATTTTATTTACACATCATAAATTGTCTTAGCACAAACCATTAAAATAATAAATTTATATTACACTAATATTCTCAAATAAAATGACTATTAAGGACAATAATAGTGTGTATTATACTAATCCAAAGAATTCATATATCAAAACATAAAACACTCTTTGCAAACCATTACATATAGACATAAAAACAATGTATTTCTTTATCATCATCTTCTCCATTATAATGTAGCACACTACTCTCATGATGATATTATTCATTATTAATTATTCACCTTATTCTCTTCTCCATTATATTTCTATCCTCAACTAAAAATATTAGGATTTAGAGTTTAAAAACATTGGAATAAGTTTGAAAATTTGCACACCATGGATGACACTTAGATTGTTGCCTTAGAACAATCCATCAATGAAAATCGAAGTTTACTACTTACAAAAGTAATTTTATTTTATTTTTTATTTTTCTCATTCGTAAAATCACTAGAATGATAATTTTGTTTTTCACACGTTTGGATTAACCCGAATTGAATATTTACACATTGTTCAAATATTTACACGTGAACAATACTATTTTTTTCAAATTATTAAGGTTGACCAAATATTAAATATTCACATGTAAAAAATTGAACAGGATAAGTCTGAACGATTTGAGTTATCTAGTATAAAAAGTATGAACTTATTAATTTTGTTCAATAGAAATATTTCAAACATATTTAATTTGTTCAATTTTATTTTGTTGTACAATAATAAATGTTCAGACAACTAGTGTCAAGCTAAATTCGAAATAGAAACAGCTATGAAAAGTAAATCACTAAGCAAATAAAAAACAGATGAAAAAAACTAACCTAGGTGAGATTTAAAGATGAGAATCGTAGATCTTCAGTGGTTAGAATCCAAGATCTTCAATGTCAGTGATCGTTTTGCTGATATGCCATCACCACCGATGCATAGTTATGGTGAAGGTGAGGGTGAACTCTATGTAGGGTATGATGTGTATAGTGGTGTGTATTGAGATCTATTTTGTGTGTCTCTTGGGTAAAAAAAGGAAGATTGTGTTGTGTTTTGAGTAAAATATCAAAGGTTAAAAATAGTGTCTACTGAGATAATTTATGGTGTGTAAATAGAATTTTTCCCCATTTGTTCCTTCAATCATTCAAAAGACCAAAAACTCCAACTTCACATTTAGCCACAAAAAAATTATATATATAAAAAAATAAATAAAACTAAATCTATATTTTAGGAGAAAATGAAGTACAAATCCATCAAAATGGATTTTTTTATTAAGGCCATGTTTGGTTTGGTTTGGTTTTCAAAAACCTGTATTAAAAAAAAATTCTGAACAAACTAAAAGCTAATTTGGTGGAAGAAATAAAAATAAAAATTAAAAAACACTTTTCGTTTTTACATAATTTTATCTTTTGGGAGATCAAAAATAATTTTTTAAATTTTTAAATATTTTTTTGTATTTATTTTTATCAAATCAGTTTCCATTTTTTCATAAACATTTTTAAAAAAAAAAATTCCCAAAAGCAAATCAAATAAGGCATAAATCTCTCCAAAAAAAAAATTATTTATTGATAGTATATCTCTACTTCTATCGGGTTGATCTTAGACGTGGCACCGTTGGCCCGCCCATCCCGCCTTGTCCAATCCTATTTTTAAGGGTTTGGAAAGTTGTTTACCCATAGAGTCAAGTTGGGCAAATATTTTCTGCCTAATATATTAATGGTTTAGATTTGGAATTTATATTTTTAACTCAGTCAGTTATTAAATTAATTAATTGATTAATTATCATACATTAAAATATATATTTTTTGTTGGGATGTAAACTTTATTTTTGTTGATTTTATTAAAATTTAAGAAATCTTTCAATTTATAATGATGTCACTATATCTATTTAAGAAATATAATATATGATTAAATTTAATTATAGAATATTTAATTAATTTATTTTTTTTAGCATTTAACCCAATGCATGGATTTGGGATTTGTAATTATTTTTTGGACCGAGTATGGGCAAACATAGAAGCTTGATATTAGGATCAGACTAGACTTAAATAGACACAAAATTTCTTATTATCTAGTATCGATTGAACCAAAGACTTAAATAGACACAAAATTTCTTATTATCTAGTATCGAATGAACCAAAACCCAGACCGACTTGGACATATACCCACCCCTAGTTGATCCTACTCGACCTCCACCATCCAAAATGGTTGAAAGCAGCCTTAGCTAAGTCTTATTTAACAAAAGGTCTTTTTCAAAATAATGGAACAATTGCACTATTATAATGTCGACATTAGTGTTCACTTTCTATTGGATAAAAAATTAGGCACTCCCAATCACTTCATCTTCATATTGTATTCCACATGTCTAATTAAATGAACGAGGTCAACCATTATAATGACATTATGATAATGTGATTTGAAAAAGGAAAGTGACCCTTCATATTTAATCTTGATATTGAATAAAATTATAAGTTATTGTGATCTTTGACTAATACTTTGATTCTCTAGCTGTCACCAATTTTATTTTATTTTTAAATAGTTTAGAATATTAATTTAATAGGTTAATATAGTGTTCTCCAATTAATAAAAACAGTAATTGTGGGAGGCTAAAACAAATCAGGTTGAGGCAGGTTTGAAAGTCCTGGACTAGCGATAGAAAAGTTAGCCTAGGATAACTAAGGCTTGGGACCAGACCAGGCCAAAGGAGTTTCAAGACAGAAGAAAGGCGGTAGAAAGCACGCCCAAGAAGGGCGCATACCGAGCCAAACCCATGTCCCTCCGTCTTAGTCTCAACCAACTCCCAAAAATCAGCAGCTGGTGGAACATAATCTCTAAAGAAATGGGTTGACGTAAGGAGTATGGAGAGACCTAATAGCCCACAACGGCTAGTAGGAGCCAGTCATAAAAAAGAAAGCAATCAGCACCATTGAGGTATACTGAAACTACAACCTAAACCATATTCTTATAATCTTAGACCTTCGTCACTAACTTAGGAATCGGAAGGACCCCAGGCTGCTGCAGTCGCCCCACTCTACCTTTATCTTTTAGCACCACCGCATCTTAAATGGTTCGATTTTTACCCACCATAATTTGGCACCGTCTGTGGGAATCCTGCAACTAAAAGCCTTGCTCCATTTGCTAGGATTCCAGTCTATCTATGGCGGTGGAAGATGCCAACCAATTCACCAAAGACGAACGCGATGGAAACCTCTCCCCAAGCTAACAGAGCCGCCCTCTGAATACCGGAACATCGCGGGAGTGACGTGAGCAAGAAAAAAGGAACTTGCTCGCCATTGAAAATTTTGAAAACAACAGCTAGATGTAAGAGTTGGCCAGTCGCAACCAAACCATGAACCAGCAACTCAAGGAACTCGCCAACCAAATAAGAACCTTGAAGCAGGTCCATAACCAATTGTTGGTGCCCTAAGGACTGAGTAAGAGAGGCTCGCACCCCCTTAGAAAGAGGTACACACAATGGTCTAAGGAGACAACCCGTACTATTGCAAATCCAAGCCTACACCAACCCGTAGAGAAGGTGTCCTCTTCCAAACGAAAACAAGAACAAACAGAGGACTATGCTTATTCAAACGATGTAAGGTCCTTCTTACGCAGAAGGGAAGTAGGATGAGAGAAGCGACCAAGGAGATCGGGTCTAGCCCTGTAACGCCCCCAAAATAATACAATAAATACAACCCAAAACATTTATTAATAAATGCCTAAATCAGAGTAAATAGTTCTTTCATTACATAAAGTTAATGATACAAAACAGTTTAACATAAATAAGTGCCCTATCGGCTTACACCTTTCCAAGTCCCAACTTGGTCACAACAAAAGAGATACTAGCTCTTACAAATAAGCCCTTAGCTATACAAAAAAAAAAAAAAATACAATCAAAACAAAGAAGCTCCTGCTCCTAAAAGTTCCTCCAAGCTATTGTCTTGGCGGAGGCATGCCCTCAATACCTGAAAATGTTTTTTTCCAAATAGAGTGAACCACAGCCCAGTAGGAATAATCTAACACAGTATATAAGATTTAACGAAGATATAAGCGCAATGTGCATATACATTGCTAAGGATCAAACATTCCCATTTTATATAGTCATAAAAGAAATACCAAGATCATATTCCATTTCATTTTTCCTTCAATTCATTTTAATACATAAGCCAATTCCTTTATTTTTCAATAACCCAAATGAGACTATAACTCAATGGTTCAATAATTTCACAATCAACAACACTTCCAATTGCCATTTTACAGATATTTCGTCCACGAGATCGGCACCCATGTATAATTTCTATTTGCCATTTTATAGATATTTCGTTTGCGGGATTGGCACCCATGTATAATTTTGGGACTTTCACTCAGAACACTCCAGCCAACTTAATTATAATGGAGTCCATCCCCTTTCTCCTTCCAAACAATGGAGCACATCCCCTTTCTACTCCCAAATAATCATACATATACAATGTATTCACAACATAATCATATTCAATAAAAATTAACCATGGACTAGTTTCAATTCAACTAATCCACACACAATTTCTACAACAAGCAAAGCTATCCTCCATCGATAGCCCAATACAGATATTTCTAAACAGATATACAATCTCAAGATAGATAACTTGTCCAAAGTTTCCAAGGGTGTAAAGCATTATATACTTAATTCCATCATCTATTTCAATACTCACTTAATTCCATGTTTGCAACACTAATTCCAACTATTTATAAAAAAAATAGATATGATAATCAATTTAGGGAAAAAATCCCTCTTTTCAAAATACCAATCCAAATACCAAAAGCACCCATTTTGACATAACATGACTTCATTTTCAAACCCCATGTTCATTCATTTCATTTTCACCAAAAACCCCTCTTTTACATTTCACCCAAACCCTAGGTTTTGCTCAAATACCCCCAAATCCCACCATTGTTACAAAACTACAAATAACTAAGTTAAAAATCATAACAAAGTGTAGAAAATCCTTACCTCAAAAAGAGAAGACGAGCCAAGAGAGAGAGAGAGAGAGAAACACCAAAGATGCTGAAATCCAACTCTATTTGGGTCAAAGTGAAGATCTTGAGAAGCTCCACCTTTTTAATGAAGGCACAAGTGTTGTGAAACCACTAGAACTAGGTCGAAATCTAGAGGGAGAGAGTATTTTAGAGAGATAGGGTCTCACTTTAGGATTTTTAGAAAAATAGATTTGAAAAAGTGAGGTAAAAAGTGATTTTCGCGATCTAATATATGCACAGTCCGCTTGAGCGGAAAAGTTGACGCTCGAGTGTTAGACACAATAATTTGTTACGCGTAAGTGCAAAAGAGACCCGCTCGAGCGTAGAATACACACATCCAGTATTTGCAGACAACAGACAAATCGCTCGAACGCAACAAATGCCGCTCAAGCGCCCAACCGCTCAAGCGTGGGAAATGCCACTCAAGCATGAAAAACACTCCTCTAGTATTTTTGCAGACGTGTAAAGTACTGAGAGTTTACAACTCCCGCTCGAGCGCAAGAAAGCCGCTTGAGCGGAGGACCAAAATTCTGGGCAGCACAGGGTTTGAAAACTGAGCAACCAACTTATTCCAAACGTACAACCACAATCCAAAAGCCAACTCTAAAGAGGTACAAGGGGAACAAGAGGTAAACAACAATATAACAGTATTAAACCTGAGTCCGAACTACCACAAGTGACGGGTCAAAATCAGAATCGCTATAATCTTCCCCCCTTAGAGAATTTCGTCTCCGAAATTACAAATTACGTTCAAAATCAACAGTAGATCATTCATAACAATATTATTCTTATAAATTCATCACCATGACCCATTCTCCTGTCATCCATTCTCATCGACTCGATACACAAGTCCCATATTAAAATGAAATTTATAATTTCTCAAAACATTTACAATATTTAACTGAAATCTGAGTTTTTAAGAAATTCACACCGCATATACAATGCTTCCAAAAGTGGTATAAATTTACCATGCCAATACTTGATTGGAAGCTATTGTTATAGGCAAACTCCACCAAGGGAAGATGCCTCTCCCACGAACCCTTGAAGTCGAGGACACACCTGCGAAGCATGTCCTCAAGGATCTAAATAGTACGTTTGGACTGCCCGTCAGTCTGAGGATGATACGCTGTACTAAAGGTCAATCTAGTGCCCAAGGCACTCTACAAGCTCTGCCACAACCGAGCTGTGAAATGCGGATCTCTATCCGAAACAATCATCACAGGGACCCCGTGTAACCTCACTATGTCCCTGATATTCAAGTCAGAAAGATAGTCTACCAAATCACTCACGCACATAGGTATAAAGTACGCAAACTTGGTCAACCGGCAAACTACCACCCAAATGGCATCACTACCTCGTTGAGTCCTCGGAAGGCCCACAACAAAATCCATCGTGACATACTCCCATTTACACTCAACTATAGGCAAGGGTTGTAAAAAATCCGCTGGCCTCTGATGCTTGGCCTTCACTTGTTGATAAGTAAGGCATTTTGATACAAACACCGCCACATCCTTCTTCATACCTCTCCACCAAAACTGGCGGCTAAGGTCGTGATGCATCTTTGTGCCCCCTAGATGCACCGCAAGGCGTGAATGGTGAAACTCTCGGAGTATTTCCTCTCGACAAGACTCCGGTACAAACAAACGATCTTGGTATCTCACACTCAGGTCGGGATACACATTCAAGCCCCTCTCCACTTTTCTACTGGAAATCTTCTCCCTAAGGGTTTCTACCTCAAGGTCACCCCTCTGCGCTTCTAACACCTGGCTCACAAGTGTAGGTTGGGCAACTACCGTAAACAAGGCCGCAGATTCAATGGACTCACCAAGATGCAGGTCAAACTTCCCAAGAGCACCCAACATCTCCCACTCCCGAATGGCGATACAAGCCACACTGTAATAGATTTTCTACTCAAAACATTGGCCACGACATTGGCCTTCCCCAGATGATAATGCAGCTCAAAGTCATAATCCTTTATGAATTCCATCCACCTCATCTGCCTCAAGTTTAAGTTTTTCTGTGTAAACAGATACTTCAGACTCTTGTGATCAGAAAATACCTAGAATTTCTCACCATACAGATATTGCCTACAAATTTTCAAATCATATATCACCACTGCTAACTCTAGATCATGAGTAGGATAATTCCTCTCGTGTGTTTTCAACTGCTGTGAGCCATAGGCTACCACATTTCCCTCTTGCATCAATACACAACCCAAACCTTCTCGTGAAGCATCACAATATACTGAATAACCTAAACCCCTCTTCGGAATGATCAAAACTAGAGTAGTGGTAAGTCTAACCTTAAGCTCTTGAAATGAATTCTCACAAATCTCATTCCACACAAACTTAACTCCCTTTCTCATTAGCCTAGTCAAAGGTGAAGCTAGCCTAAAGAAATCCTTTACAAATCTCCGATATTACCCAGCCAACCCCAGAAAACTACAGATCTCGAAAGCATTCTTAGGTTGTGCCCAATCTTGCACTGCCTCTATCTTGGATGAATCTACAGTCACCGCTTCCCTGGATACCACATTGCCTAAGAATTTAACTTCTCTTAGCCAGAATTCACACTTCCCAAACTTAGCATATAGCTTGTGGCTCTAAGTAAGTGAAGCACTACTGCAAGTGTTCCTCATGTTCTTCCTCGGAGGGTGAGTAAATCAAAATGTCGTCCACGAAGACGACCACGAAACGATCTAGGAATTCACAGAAGATCCGGTTCATCAAATCCATAAATACAGCCGGTGCATTGGTTATCCCAAAAGGCATCACTAGGAACTCGTAATGGCCATATTGCGTACGGAATGCCGTCTTTCGGGATATCCTCCTCGTTACCCTCAACTGATGATAACCGATCTCAGGTCTATCTTAGAGAAACAAAAAGACCCATTCAATTGATCAAATAGATCATCTATACGTGGCATTGGATACTTATTCTTAACAGTAACCCGGTTCAACTTCTAGTAATCTATACAAAGTCGTAACACTCCATCTTTCTTTTTAGCAAAGAGAGCCGGTGCTCCCCATGGTGAAGTACTGGAGCGGATAAAACCCTTATCTAACAATTCCTAGAGTTAAACCTTCAACTCACTTAACTCAGCAGGTGCAAACCGATATGGTGCCATAGAAATCAGTGTCATACTAGGCACTAAATCGATAGAGAACTCGATCTCTCGGTGAGGTGGCAAACTCATAAGGTCCTCAGAAAAGACATCGGGGTATTCACAAACCACCCTTGGCAACTCAACCCGGACTTCATTACACTCACTACTCAGAAAGCTAGCAAGAAGACAACTAAGTTCACTCCGTCTACACAGATCATATACCGATAATAAGACTCTATCCACAGTCCCAAGAAATAAAAGCAATTGCCGCTCAAGGTACATACAGTAACTGTCTGACGATAGCAATCTATAATAGCCTGACATAACGATAACTAGTCCATACCCAAAATAATGTCAAAGCTAGACATGTTAAGCAATACAAATGCAAATGAAAGTCGACGACCGGTGACCTCTTTGTTACAACCCCGACACCCCTGTTTTAAGATGACCTCACCAACAATAGGTGACTCTACACAACTAGGAGATGCTAATTGTGCCAACTCCAACCCCAAAACTAATGCAAATGTAGACGAGATAAAAGAATGGATGCACATGTATTAATCAACACATTAGCAACTAAATTGTAAAACAAAAAGGTACCTCTCACTACAAATGGAGTCGGTACAAGATCTGGCCCGGTAACAGCATACACACGCCCTGTTGGCCTCTGATCTACCTGCTCACCCCTCGGAGCATAAGCCTACTGCACGGATTGAGCCGAAGAGGCTTCCTAATTAGCCCTCGAAGTTGGTGCTGACTGTGTTGGCTAGTGACTCTGCGTCTGTCTCAAACCAGATGCACCAAATGTGCCACCCAACTGTGGGCAAAACCTCTTCAGGTGCCCCGCCTGCCCACACTAATAACAAGTGGGTGGCTGCTCTCTCCCTAGACTCTAGCCCTGATAACGAGCCGAAGACGAAGCTATTCGCTGCCCTCCTCCTCTTTGCGGAAGCTAGAGACTTGTGGCCCAACTGACCACATTTAAAACAAGTCACATCTCCCTGACCACCTTTCCCAGAACCCGAACTCGGCACTGGAAAGGTAGACCTCAAATGCGCTTCCTGGGATTGCTGGGGGTTAGAACCCCTCTGCCTCTTACCGTCCCCCTGACTATCCTGACTCTTCTTGGAGCCCCTCATCCTCTCCTCCTCTGCCTATACGATGGTCTTAAGATAGGCAGCCGCCTCTACAAGATGCCCAAAGTCTCTAATCATGGACTCGGTCACCCTAGGTGCGCCGTTCTTTGGGGTTTCTCTCTCTCTCTTCGCTCATCCTCTCTTTTTGAGGTATAGATTTTCTACACTTTATTATGATTTTTAACTTAGTTATTTGTGGTTTTGTAACAATGGTGGAATTTGGGGGTATTTGAGCAAAACCAAGGTTTGGGTGAAATGTAAAAGAGGGGTTTTCGATGGAAATGAAATGGATGACATGGGGTTTGAAAATGAAGTCATGTTATGTCAAAATGGGTGCTTTTGGTATTTGGATTGGTATATTGAAAAGAGGGATTTTTTTCCCTAAATTGATTATCATATTTATTTTGTACAAATAGTTGGAATTGGTGTTGCAAACATGGAATTGAGTGAGTATTGAAATAGATGATGGAATTGAGTATATAATGCTTCACACCCTTGGAAACTTTGGACAAGTTATCTGTCTTGAGATTGTATATCTGTTTAGAAATATTTGTATTGGACTATCGGTGGAGGATAGCTTTGCTTGTTGTAGAAATTACATGTAGATTAGGTGAATTAAAAATAGTCCATGGTTGATTATCATTGAATATGATTATGTTGTGAATACATTGTATATGTATGATTATTTGGGAGTGGAAATGGGATGTGCTCCATTGTTTGGGAGGAGAAAAGGGATGGACTCCATTATAATTAAGTTGGTCGGAGTGTCTTGGGTGAAAGTCCAAAATCGTACATGGGTGTCGATCCCGCAGACGAAATATCTATAAAATGGCAAATTGAAATTATACATGGGTGCCGATCTCGCAGATGAAATATCGTAAAATGGCAATTGGAAGTGTTGTATGTTGATTGTGAAATTATTGAACCATTGAGTTGTAGTCTCATTTGGGTTATTGAAAAATAAAGGAATTGGCTCATGTATTGAAATGAATTGAAGGAAAAATGAAATGGAATATGATCGTGGTATTTCTTTTATGACTATATAAAATGGGAATGTTTGATCCTTAGAATTGTATATGCACATTGTGCTTATATCTTCGTTAAACCTCATATATTATGTTAGATTATTCCTACTGGATTATGGCTCACCCTATTTGGGAAAAACATTTTCAAGTATTGAGGGCATGCCTCTGCCAAGACAATAGCTTGCAGGAACTTTTGGGAGCACGAGCTTCTTTGTTTTGATTGTATATATATATATTTTTTGTATAGCCAAGGGACTTATTTGTAAGAGCTTGCCTCTCTTTTGTTGTGACCAAGTCAAGATTTGGAAAGGTGTAAGCCGATAGGGCACTTATTTATGTTAAACTGTTTTGTATCATTAACTTTATGTAATGAAAGGACTATTTATTCTGATTTAGGTATTTATTAATAAATTTTTTGGGTTGTATTTATTGTATTATTTTGAGGGCGTTACAACTTGGTATAGAGTGTATCGGGTTTGAATACTTTGGGTATGTGAGAAGTGGTTAGTACCACAATGGGTTTGTCTCGCTTGGTTGAGACGTTTGCATGCATTGTGTGCTTATGTGATAACATGCTTATATGATTATATGGGTATGGGATTTAGTTCCTAAGATATTGATTTGGGTCTACGGGTTTCTGGAAGTCCTATTAGAAGAGCACTTGATCACTGCTGGTTCTAATTGGAACTCTAGCAACGTTCTAATTGGAACTCTAGCAACGCCGCGGGGTAGTCATTATTTAGGAAGGAAATTCGTATGTGTCTATGTGATTACGTGCTTATGTGGAGTGAATTACTGTTGTCCAACGTATTAGGACGCGAGTGAGTTAGCTTCGGCACATTTGTGAATGTGCTAATCCTTTTGTTACCTTTATTAGGATGTCAGTACGTGGTTGTGGTGGTAGACGTGGTAGACCTAGAAGGCACGAGATGCCTATACCAGATGAAATTCTGGCACAAGAGGAAGGGGTTGGTCAGGGCAATGTGGCCGAACCAGTTGGTAAACAAGCCATAGGCACTTAGCCCGCGAAATGGCTGGAGCTTTACGAGAATCTATGGACATTCTCAAAGCTGAGAATCAGGTCCAAGCTCAAGTGGCTGAGGCAGGGCCATTTTTTTTGAAGATGAAGTTTTTCCGGTCAAATCTGGATGAGTTTCTAGGCAATCCTGAGGAGCCACTGAAGGCAGATGAGTGGCTTGAATAGATAGTGAAGACGTTCAAGATGCTTAGCATTGAGGACAACCAGTTGAGGGTGACCTTGGCGTCTTTCCAATTGAAAAGAGATGCGGGTCAGTGGTGGAAGTATGCATGGGGGCATTGGGGTGACTTGAGAGGCTTTCGTCAGCACCTTCCAGGACAAGTTTTTGCCTCCCACTATTAGGGAGAAGTTGAGAGACCAGTTCTCTAAGTTGGTGCAGTTGAACACACCAGTGGCTGAGTTCGAAGCCACCTTCACTAGCTTGTCCACGTTTAAACCTAAGCTTGTGGCAACTGAGGAGTGCCGTTGTTGGGAATTTGAGAAGAGGCTAAGGACCAGGCTCATGTTTAGAAAAGCTCCACCTCTCTCTCTATTCGGGTCAAAGTGAAGATCTTGAGAAGCTCCACCTTTTTAATGAAGGCACAAGTGTTGAGAAACCACTAGAACTACGTGAAAATCTAGAGAGAGAGAGAGAGAGAGAGAGAGAGAGTATTTTAGAGAGAGAGGGTCTCACTTTAGGGTTTTTATAAGAATAGATCTGAAAAAATGAGGTAAAAAGTGATTTTCGAGATCTGATATACGCATAGTCCGCTTGAGCGGAAGAGTTGATGCTCGAGCGTCAGACACAACA
This sequence comes from Camellia japonica, assembly GCA_030407325.1. Taxonomy (NCBI): domain Eukaryota; kingdom Viridiplantae; phylum Streptophyta; class Magnoliopsida; order Ericales; family Theaceae; genus Camellia; species Camellia japonica. Next base: position 100,067,355 of record JAPPVO010000032.1, read on the forward strand.
ATTTGTTCCACTCGAGCGCAAAAGAGACCTGCTCAAGCGTAGAATACACACGTCCAGTACTTTGCAGACAACAGACAAATCTCTCGAGCGCAAGAAATGCCGCTCGGCGCCCACCCGCTCGAGCGTAGGAAACGCTGCTCGAGCGTAAAAAACACTCCTTCATTATTTTTGCAGACGCGCAAAATACTAAGAGTTTGCAACTCCTGCTCAAGCGCAAGAAGGCCCGCTCAAGCGGAATACCAAAATTCTAGGCAGCACAGGGTTTGAAAACTAAGCAACCAACCTGTTCCTAATGCACAACCACAATCCGAAAGCCAACTCTAATGAGGTACAAGGGGAATAAGAGGTAAACAACAATATAAAAGTATTAAACCCGAGTCTGAACTACCACAAGTGACGGGTCAAAACCGGAATCGCTATAAGTGTAGAGCTCGGATTTCCCCATAGAAGACATAAGGGCAATTATTAACACCCGAAGGTAGGAGAGGGCAGCCCAAGATTAGACCAGGCTGCACTCTAGATCGATTGTAGGAATTTCAAGACAGACTCACCCACATGGCAAGTCAAGCCACAGGGCTGCAAGCTATAAGACCACTAGTCGCAAGGCTCCGCGGAAAATGACTACACGACAAACTGAAAAAGTCACCCAACTAGATCCAAAAGTTCAAAACCCTGTTCGGAAGCATCCAAATGGGGTTGCTTTCAGAACAACCGATAGGAGGCCAGTCATGTTAGTATCACCGTTCACAAAAAGAATTTCCATGACAAAACCACCAAAAAAGTTCAGTATCCTAAAGTTTGAGCTATACGACGGAAGATCAGACCCTTTGGTCACTTGCGCCACTACTACCATGCCATAGCCCTCTGGAAATGAAATTGAGGCACTCATGTTTAGAATTTTTTCTTCAAGTCTTGGAAGAACAGTATGTGCTTGGTATGACAAGCTCCAGGTGAGATCCATCAACAGTTGGAACAGCTGGTGGATAGGTTCACTGAGCGGTTTAGCAAACAAGAAAAGAGTGAAGGGGCTAGATAACCTCATGGCATTAAAAAAGATAGAGGATCAGATTATTAAGTAGTAGGCTCAGCTCTATTGGGAAACCTTCCACAAGATAAAGGAGATTGTTCGGATAAAGTAACAATTTCAACTTTCAGGCAAGGGCTTCAACCAGAGGACAAGCTGTGGTAGTCGTTAACCAAAACCGCGCCCATGATAGTCATAGATCTACAGTTCAAGATCGATTGGTACAGCAAGCTTAAGGAAGATCAGAAGTCTACAGGATAGGATAGCATGCAGTCCAGTGCATAGAAGACCAATACACCATGTAAGGAGGTGAAGGCGGTTAAGGTCTAGTTAGCCAAAAATAAAGACATGGATTACATTATTCAAACTGTGCTTAAACTTCCGATTTGGTAGATTCTTCAAAAAATCAAGAATAAACTATGGTTCAAATGGCCAGCCAAAATGAAGGGAGATCCGAAGTTGCGAAACCAAAGGGCAAAATATACCTACCATAATAATGTAGGACACAGAACAGAAGGTTGTTTTTCATTTAAACGTCACCTTGATGAGATGGCAGCCGCTAGGCACCTGAACAAATTATTGGGAGAACAACAACGGAATGGACAAAACAATTAGCAAAAGGGAAATAATGCAACAACAAAGCACTCGAGAGGAATGATCCATGTCATTCATGGAGTTGCACATCCAAACAGAATAGCACAAGCCAAGGGAGAGATGCAGAAAGCAGCACACCTCAAGGAGGTTTACAAAGCAAAGTATTCCTTGGAAAGTAAAAGACCAAGGATTGAGGCCAGCCCCAAAGGCCCAGTCATTTCATTTTCTGAAGAAGACATGCAAAGACTAGTCCAACCTCACTCAGATGCTTTGATTATTAAACTAGAAATGTACAGATTCAGAGTGGAAATAATATTAGTGGATGAAGTCAGCGTAGCTGAAATTATGTACTATAAACTTTACCAAAGCTTAGGCCTCAAGGATGAAGACCTTAAGAAAGTTGATTCACCACTTCTAAGCTTCAACTCAAACTCGGTTTGGCAGATCGAAAAGGTAACGATACCAGTCAGAGCAGGGTCCGTACGACTTGAAGTATGCTTATTGGTCGTAATGTACCATCACTGTACAATGCCATCATGGGCAAACCATGGTTGCACCAACTCAAAGCAGTCATCTCCACACTTTACCAAGACCTAAAATTTCCTAATAAGGAATGAGGGATTGAAACCATTCGAGGAAACCAAGTATCCTCACGGCGTTGCCTAATGCTGGCCTTAGGACAGAAGGAAGTCAAGTTAGCTCAGAAACGAGTCAGCTCAATTGAAGTTCTAGATTCAAAAGTTCTGGTGGAGCATTAATGAGGGCCCAGAGGAACATATGGTAGAAGAGCTCCACAAAATTCAAATCTCCCCTGACAACTTGGAAAGGTACTTTCTGCTTAGATCCTCTCTGTCTGAACAAGATAAAGAACTCTTTTTTTAAGTTTTTAATGGATAATATTGAGGTCTTTGCTTGGACACCTTATGAAATCCTAGGGGTAGACCCCAATATTATCAGTCATTGTCTCAATGTTGATCTTGCGTATAAATCAGTAATCCAAAAAGGTAGAAGGTGTCATGTAGATCACGTTGAGGCAGTAGTCGAGGAAGTCGAAAGACTCCTGGACGCAAAGGCCATAAAAGAAGTACACTACCCCACTTGGCTGTCTAATACCATCGTTGTTAAGAAAAAGAATGGAAAATGGAGGGTATGTGTAGATTTCACAAGCCTTAATAAAGCCTGCCCTAAAGACTGCTTTCCCTTACCAAGGATTGACCAATTGGTGGGTGCCACCTCAGGGCATGCTAGAATGACTTTTTTAGATGCCTATAGAGGCTATCACCAAATAGCAATAAATGAGCCAGACCAGAAAAAACTACTTTTATAACTCCACGAGAGATGTATTGCTATAGAGTGATGCCTTTTGGGCTCAAAAAATGCTAGACCCACTTATCAATAGCTAGTTACCACCATATTTCCTGACTAGATAAGAAAAACTATGAAAATTTATATTAATGACATGGTTATCAAAAGTAGGCTAAAAGCGAAGCACTTAAAGTATCTGGAAACCACCTTTAATATCCTCAAGACCTATAAATTAAAGTTGAATGCCGCTAAATGTGCTTTTGGTGTTGAGTCGGGAAAGTTTCTAGGCTACTTGGTGACAAGAAGGTGGATCAGCAGGTCAAGGCCACCATCAATGTACAACTATCTCGTAAACTCAAAGAAGTGCAAAAACTAACAAGGATGGCGGCAGCACTTAACCGCTTCATAAGCCGCTCCTTAGGCAAATGTAAACCCTTCTTTCAGTTCCTCAAGAAGAGAAAATGAGTGGACTGGAATAAACAATGTGATCAAGCCCAGGACGAACTAAAACAATACCTCATTTCACCTCCTTTGCTCTCAACTTCTCAACGAGGTGAAAGGTTATACCTATACTTAGCAGTATCAAGGCACACAGTGAGCTGAGTTCTAGCTAGAAATGTGGAAATCACCCAGCTGCTGGTCTACTACATCAGCAAAACTCTAAACAGTGTAGAAACCAGGTATTTGCCCTTGGAGAAATTAGCCTTAGCCTTAATAACTCCAGCTAGAAAACTTGTACACTACTTCGAAGGTCACCTCATCACGATGCTAACCTATCCTTTACGAAGCCTTTTTCAAAAAGCTGACTTCTCTAGGCGAATTGCTAAATGGTCCGTGGAGTTAAGAGAATTCGACGTCACCTTTTAGCCTCTAGCCGATTTTTTAATGAAATTCTCAACTAAATGATCTCACACAAGTTCTACAACTAACAATTTGCCAGCTATAGAACTCGAGAGGCCACAAGACACAACCCAGGAAGAGCAACCCCAAGAGAAAATAAAATAGCTAAAATTGGCATTACCTCAGCAATCTAGCATTACAAATGCTAGGCAACAACGTCAGCCAGAACAAGGCAATAACTCAACATGGAAGCTGTATGTAAGCAACCTGAACAACTAGAAACTCTTCATGGATGGTGCATCAAACTTGAAAGGAGTAGGAGCTGGCGTGGCCTTACTTTCTCCTAAAGGCATTCTCTACAAGCAAGCAATTCGTCTCTGATTCAAGGCTTTGAATAACGAAGCAGAACATAAGGCTTTACTCATAGGACTAAGGATTGCTAAGATTCTCAACATTCAAGATCTCATAGTATACTGTGACTTCCAGTTAGTGGTTAACCAACTCACTAGAAAGAATATCGCTAAAGACGAAAGAATGCAAGCCTATCTAAACAAAGTCCAGGACATGGCCAAATATTTTCAAAACTTTAGGGTTATCCAAATTGACAGAGAACAGAACACCCACGCAAATGCCCTGGCCACCCTTGCTTCAGCGGTGGAAAAAATAAAGGCCAGAACCATTGCGGTTGAGTTTTTACCTCAATCTAGTATTTCGTCGGAAGCAAAATAGGAGACACAATTAATCCTGTGCACTAGTTTTGGCCCAAGTTGGATGGATCCAATCATCAATTACATCAAGGAATGAGTATTCCCAGAAGATAGAAAGGAAGCCAATAAAGTCAAAAAAAGAGCAACCAGATTTTGGATCTTAGAAAAAAGAGAAGTATAGGAAGTCCTTCACAGACCCATACTTGTTTTATGTCCACCCAACCCTGTTGAAAACATCCTACATGAGCTACATGAAGGAATTTGTCGAATGTACACTGGAGGGAGGTCCTTAGCAGAACGAGCAATAACTTCGGGCTATTGATGGTCGTTCATGCACAAAGATGGACAGACGTAAGTCAAAAGATGTGATAAGTGCCAGTGTTTCTCTCCTTTATCGACCAGCCAATGGCAGATCTATACCCACTACCCAGCCCTTAGCCCTTTGCCCAGTGCGGTATGGACTTGATTGGTCCAATCCCAAAAGGCAAGGAAAGGCAAGAAGTTTCTGTTGGTGCCAATAGATTATTTCACTAAGTGGGTGGAAGCTGAGCCACTGATTACAATCAAAGACAAGGATATTAAGAGTTTTGCTTGGCATAGCATCATAACTAGGTTTGGTATCCCACATGCATTAATTTTGATAATGGTACACAATTCGACTGCACCTTGTTCAAAAACTACTGCTCAGGATTAGGGATAAAAAAAACTTCTTATCAACCCCCTGCTACTCTCAAAGTAATGGACAGGCGGAAGCCTCCAATAAACTATGCTGGATGAGATGAAGAAGCGCTTGGAAAGGCTAAAAGGAAGGTGGGTTAATGAACTGCCTAATGTTCTCTGGGCTTACTATGATAACCCTGCTCTATATTATGTTACTTAACCTTAATTATGATTTTGATTATGTGTTTAATATGATTTTGGGTGATAATTATGTGATTAATTATGTTTTTCAATCTATATCTATTCACCGTAGGAAAATCTATCTAATTTTCTACTATAAGATTAAATTGAAGGGCCGTAGAGGCGGCGGAAACTGAAATTGATTGTGTCATTGTGATTAGCACAATTTTTAGAACCTACGGTAAAATTTAATTAAAATTTGATTTGGACCAAGTTAATTAGATTAAAATGATTAACTTAAGCACGGTTAATTAGCCTTAATCGAGTTTGATTAGGTAAGCATATATGAGAGCCTAGATACACATATACTCATTCTTTTGAGCTCAAATATTTGAATTTGACACTCTAGAGAGAGAGAGAGTGAACCGAATTTAGAGAGAGGAAGGGCTCAACATTGAAGATTTTACCAAGGAATTGAAAAGCTAGGTGGATTAGCTCAAGATTTGGCTATAGTTGGAAGAAATTGAAGCTTTCGGTAGGTAATCAAACTCAAATCTATGAGTTCAAGATCATGGTTATGTGAATTCAAAAATAAAATGAAGCTAAGAATGAGATTTGAGTTGAATATAATGAAATTGAAATTTGTATATACATGCATGTAAGCATTCACTAAGATTATGTACATTTGAGCTTTGAAGCATGTTAAACATGTAGAATTGGTGGCTATTTTAGACATGCATCCATGAATTATGGAATTGAAAAATGCTTGGGACTCCCTTTTTTTGGAGACCCCCACAACCCCTTTTAAATCTCAACCATTGATGTATATGTGAGACCCACTCATGTATGTGTGGGGCCCACACCATCAACGGTTGAGATCCAAAGGGGGATGTGGGGGTCTCCAAAAAAAGAGGGTTTCAATCATTATTGTTATAGAATTATGGAACTTGGTTCCATGACCTTTGAAGTTATAGAGCTCAAATCCATGTCTTGATGATGATAGAAAAGAGTTAAGCTTGAATTCATGCTTGCATGGAAAATTAGAGTGATGATTTGCCAAATTCATGAAGTTTTATGTATAAGAAAATGTAATTCTTCAAGTATTAATGGTCAAATACATATTTTTGAAGTTTTGGGTAAGTCATGCATGATTTTGGCCTTTGGAAATGGGTTTTGAGCTTCAAACAGAATTCTGGAAATTCCAGAATTTGACCAATTCGCTCGAGCGAAAGAAGTCTCGCTCGAGCGTGAAAATTCAGCTCCCAGAAATTTTGCAAATTTACATAATGGCTCGAGCGACAAACCTTATGCTCCAGCGAACTCTATTTTGCAAGGCTCCTCGCTCGAGTGTCAGAAGTCTCGCTTGAGCGTAAAATTCATGCAACCAGTACTTTTACAGAGTTTGTAGACCGCTCGAGCGATGCGCTCAAGCGGAAAGCCCTGTTTCAAAAAATTTTGAAAAGTTGTTTTATGTTCAGTTTTCCATTCTCTTTCATTTCTAAGCACTCTTAAACATGTATTGAGCATTATAAATGAACTAAAGGGATAAGAAAGAGGCCTAAGAGAAATAAATAAGTTAAGAATGGATTGAATTGTTTGTGACCCAATGTGTTATGAAAGGTGTAGGGTCAAGCACGAGGGCAAATCCATCGATGGAACACTGTGAATAATATCTTAGTAAAGATACTTTCAAGTATGTTATTTTCCAAATGCTACTTCTATATAAGCTTCATGGATTTGTTGATTTGAATACAAATTCATTGGGCCTAAGGCCGTTTGAGTATGAACATGATTATGATCCCAAGTATTAAATGCGCACAAATATGAATGTGAAAATAATGGGCTAGAGGCCGTTGGATACGATGATTGGGCCCAAGGCCGTTTGACATGAATGAATGAATTAGGCCCAAGGCCGTTGGATACGATGATTGGGCCCAAGGCCGTTTTACTTTGGTATTACTCATTGGGCTTTCGCTCACTCTTATTTATATGTATTTATATGAGCAAAGAGATGTCCAAACTCAGCCTCAGTGAAGAATGTGAGAGAAATCCAAGTTTTTATGAAGTCAGCCCGACCGTCTCACACACGAGACTTTTTTTTTGTTCTTTTGTTTTACCCCTTTTACTATCTTGGGGATTTCGTTGAATCATCTATGTATATAAACTTTTGTTTGGCTGACTGCATGTCTGAAAGTTTCTAGATGTATAAGATGCTAATTTTCATTTCATGTGGTGTGAGTTATTATGGAATATATGTGAGATGTTTTGATATGCCATACAAGCACAGCTTATTGGACAAAAATTTTAAGTCTACTTCTATTTTGGTCCCTCTTACTATTATAATATATGTTGATTTTGTCTGAGGCCGTAGGTAGCCTTATGATTACTGGCTGGTTATGACCTTAACCTACAGGGGCGGGTTCAGGTCATGACACTTACCGTACAATGCTTAGAAGGGCAACAGGTGAGACACCTTATACTTTGGCCTTTGGAATTGAAGTTGTTATCCCATTAGAAGTCGAATTGCCTACAATGCGATCAGAAATTTATGAAGAGATGCAGAATGAACAAGCTTTGGCTCACAATCTAGATTTAATCGAAGAAAGGAGAGCAACAACTTTGGTCAAATTGGCAAATTACCAAAAGTAGCTCTCAAAAGGGTATAACAAGGAAGTCCACCTCAGGGAATTTTAGCCATGAAATCTGGTCCTGGAAAGAGTTTTGGGTAGTTAGAAGAATCCAACCGATGGAAAGTTAGGTCCCAATTGGAAGGGCTCATATAAAGTCATTTCCATAGGTGGAAATGATACTTATCATTTGGAAGATATGGATGGCAAGGATGTACCTCGTCCTTGGAACACTACAAACCTTAGGATTTATTTTCATTAAGTATTTATTTCAAAAACAGCTTGTAAATACGCAATTCTTGTGAAATTCTTAATTTGCAAATTATGTTCCCAATGGTTCTTTGCTTAAATACAAATTATAACAATTGATTGAGTACAAGAACAGATGGCAATCCAACACAAGATAAAATCCTATCCTGGATCGCAGCAATGTTTTTGTACGAAAACAAATCGTTCAAAACTCTTTCAGATGGTTATTCTTCAAGCAACACGCCTATTCAGGAGTGTAGGAAGGATTCTGAGTCAGAAAAGTAGAACAATCCTACTTTGGATTGAGGTTCTTAAGACTAAAAAGAATTTTTTAGCCCAAGAAAGGTGACTTTCTTGCTCGGGAATGTAGTTCAGTTTCTAAAGCAGAAAAGTAGGCAAATCCTATTCTGGATTGTGTTCCTTGGACTTCAATGGTTGTATAAAGGTTTCTCTATGTCCAAGAAAGCAGACCTTCTTATACATAGGGGTAGTTGAATTTCTTGGGGAAAAAAAAATTAAAGAAGCAAAAATTTTACTTAGTCAAGTGTTTCCAAAATTTCGCGTCATTTCTTCAGATTTTGCCTTAGTCAAATTTCTTCAAATTTAGCACTTTGCCAATTTCCTGTAGCTTGGTTGCCTTTGTTTTCAAAACCATCCAAGCTAGGAGGCAAACAAGGTGCCTTACACACCCATTTCAGCCCCAAAAAAACATTTAAAAAAGTACTTAACACTTAGCTAAAAACAAACACAAAAGCCTTCTATTTACAAAAAGTTGCAATTACATCAAAACGACTGGACCATACAAAAGTTTCTAGGCCACAGTAAAAAATAAAATAAAATAAAATAAAATAACAGTTTAGCATAAACAAAAGGCAAGTTTCTCAATCTTTTATCAAAGCAGGGTTCTGGGTAACACCAACTTCAGTTGCTGCAAAAGAAACAATTCTAACATCCCTACCTTCAGTAGGGGTAGGAATTTCTGTGGCATGAAGAATAGATGGAGCATTAGAAGAAGTTTTTTTTCTTGAGGCTCAGAGGCATGAAGTTCAACCTCATCAGTGGGAACGGTAGCATTCTGGGCACTCGCATCCAAAACAATCTCCACCTCCTCCTCATGGTCTTCCTTAGAGCCCTTCTTTTTAACTTCCTCCGTTGGTAGTGAATCTTTCTTCCAAGGTAGAATTGGGTCATAATACTAGAAAGAATTAGAAGTAATTCCAGCTTTAGCCAAGCGAGCCTTCCAGCCGTCAATGAACAGATCGTCCTAAAGCTTATATATTTGTTGCAGATATTTCTCATTAATTTCCTTGCAGCATTTATCCAGTTTCTCCTTCTCTTCCTTCTTCAGAGTCTCATTTGCAGCATGAGCAGAGACTAGGTTCTCTTAGGACTCTTCTAGTTAGGTCTTGGCCAGTCGGGTTGCACTCTCAGCAACTTCTTTTTCAGTTGTAAGCTTCAGAATCTAGTCGAACATCAATTTTAGTCTCTTCTCCATATTAGTAGTAGCTTTTAGAGCACCAGAGGCCTTGATAGATTGGATGCACACTTCAACCTTGTAGGAGTCCATTCTGGTCAGACTTTCGTAACAAACCTGGATGGCCCACAGAAGAGAAAAGTGATTAAACTTAGACAAAATGCACGGAACAGAGAAAGCCTAAGTACAAAACACTTACCATCAAGGCACTGACCACACTAGTACAAACTAGAGAAGCATCATCCAAAGACTAGAGGGAGGCTACATCCCTGGGCAAGGTAAAACCTTTGTTGAGTTGGAAACCCAATTCAGAACTTCCATTAGGCTATCATTCTTGGACACATAGCGGCGATTGAGAAACAATATCTAAGGCCTGAACTGATCATCAGAAACCTTGTAAGACACAGTCTTCCTACCCCCTTATGACTTGGGGTGTTTTGTAGCGAGATCCTCAGGGTCAATAGCAGCAGTAGTTGTAGGAGGGGTAGATCATTTTGATTTCACAAATTCAGGAGTAATGGACCCACTAGCACCGGTACTAGCACCGGCAATAATAGCGGCGGCAGCAAAAAGCCTGGCTCCTACTTCCTGCTTCACCACTAGGATTTCTACACCTTTTGGCAATTTCTCTCTTCTCCTTGACAGAAGGAGGGGTAATGGTTTTTGCAATTCTTAACGAACATCGCGCAAGGGTGGCAATCAAATCTTTAACATCTATGTCCATGGATGGGTCAGTAAGGTCGATGATAGGATTAGAAATTCTTTTGGCAGGACCACCAGTGGAGCTTTCCTATTGTTTAGAAGAAGCTTGGGATGACCGTTTTTCGTCTTTGAATTGGGATGTAGAGTATTCAAAACCCAAAAGTTTGGGAGTAGACTTCTCCTCCTCAGGGAGGTTCCAGATCTTTTCCAGTTCTGCTTGACGAATGACGTATTCACGAAGGTGTTTCACCACGTTAATGTTGGGATCTGGCATAAAGAGAATGAACAGCTAAGAACAAGTCAGCCATACAAATTCAAAGAAAAAATAAAGAATAAAAAACAAAAAGGACCTACTCTTCCAAAGGCTCTGGGTACAGGCCAGTTGTGGGGAGAGCTCTCAAATTCCTAGTTTCTAGAAATCGTCACAATATCCTCTTCTAAGTCCTTGTTGGTTTCAGGAATAAGGATAATAAGTTTCTTTGAGGCACTTTTTGGCCTCAGATAATACTTAAGGTCCGCAATTGGGACCTTAGCATTATAGGCTATAAGAACATAAATGGACAGAATCTTCATCTGTCCAATGTGGGTGCCCTGGGCTCAATTCAACTTAAAAACCCCATTCACAACTCTGTAGATGTTAATAGAAACTTGAATGGAGGCAAGAGATCAAGAACACATGCACTCTCTCAAAAGTGGGTTTAGGGGAAACCTTGCCCCTCTCTCATTAATGACAACAAGGGGCATGTAAGCGTAATCTGGGCCACCCTCGAGGTTGTCAGCACCTTTCCACAAGTGTATATGGACATCATCTTGGATGCCAAATCGCTCGCAGAAGGCGACCGAGGAAAAGGATTCTCGAAGGATGCAATACTTGCCCATAAGACCAAAAAAGGAATAGAATCAAGAAATGGGAGAAAGAATGAGACTTACAACCAACAAAAAGAAGATTGGAATGGAAGATCGTCGGACTGAAAGGGCTATAACTGGAATCTTCTCTCTTACTTTTTTCCAAAAGGAACTAGTGAGTATTGAGGGAAGAAGGACTTTGGTGGGAAATTTATAGTGCCATGAATAATTTTGAACGAACATGCCCATCACTTCATATGACAGACGCGTCAGTTTAGGACTAATACCGCAAGGCCACGTGTCCTAATGCAGAGGCGATGCGACAGACGAAAGGACATCATGCTATTTGAAAATTGAAACAATAGGCATGAAGCCCTAGGATTACAGGCAAAACCCCTGTAATTATAATCAAAACTCTGACTCCTTTTTCAACCTAAAAAGAAACTAGAGTTGGGGGGCAATTGTAGGAGGTTGAAACAAATCAAGCTAAGGCAGGTCTGAAAGTCCTGAACTAGCGATAGGAATGTCAACCCAGGATAACTAAGGCCCAAGACTAGACTAGGCCAAGAGAGTTTCAGGACAAAAGAAATGTGGCAGAAAGCACACCCAAGAAGAGCACAGACCCAGTCAAACCCACGTCTCTCCATCTTAGGCTCAACCAACTCCTAGAAATCTGCAGATGGGGGGATCATAATCTCTAAAGAAATAGGGTTGACATGAGGAGTGTAGAGAGACCTAACAGCCCACAACAGCAAGTAGAAGCCAGCTATAAAAAGGGAAGCAATCAACACCATTGAGGTAAACTGAAACTACAACCTGAACCCTATTCTTATAATCTTGGACCTTTGTGACTGACTTAGGCATCGGAGGGACCCCAGGCTGCTCCAGCCACCCCCCTTTACCTTTATCTAAGTATTTTTTAGGTCAGGAATCAAGCTGTATCTGCCGCGTCACCGTCACAGCCTAAGTGGTTCGATTTTTACCCACCACAATAATCATAAAATGAATAGAAGCAATCTGTCCTATTTTGATTGGATAAATGAAAACAAAATCAATCCAATTCATCTCTTTTATACGACCATATTAATCAAGACTTCTAATTACACATGCAAAGATGATACTCAATTTTTTTCATAGGTGTGGACAGTTTCATTTGCACAGGACCCCATTCAGACATGTAAAAGAACCAATTTATAATTAATAAAATAATTAGAAATGACAAAGATGAATATCAATTAAAACTTTTTTATTACATAATTTAAATTGCATTGTGCCCAGAATTCCAATGTAGTCATTCTTTCTGATTCTGATGCCGTATTCCTTCATTCATTTGCTTCTCGAAAGCCTCCTCCGCGTGCCTTGGAAAGACTTTTTCCTAATTTTTTGTTTTGAATAAGGGAGAGAGGAGAGTGAATAAGTTGGAAGTAGTTCATTGTCTGTGGGAGCTAGCTACAGCCAATTGAGAGCGCACAATGGTTAAATGGTTGATGTTAAAGAGTTGCTTACTAATCCAAACCAAATTGGTTTGCAGTCATATCAGACTGAAAAATTAATGTTATATGAATTAATAAAATTTTAATAAGTTGGTATATTTTCAAGAAATTTGATTAAAACCCCTTCATAATAAAATTTTAATACATTAAACATAAGTACAATTTTTATTGTTTTTGAAAAATCCAACAAATATCACTATTATCAAAATATTAAACTTTAAAATAATATGATGTAGATGACGGCTTTTAATAAAATTAATATTTTTAGAATTCTCTCATCAAGATCTATGAAATATGATTTATGTTGACTATGAAATTCTTAAAAAACAATAAAATTTATTACCGTTGAAATTGATATAAACAGTAACAGTAACATGTTACTCTGTTTGAAATTACTTTATTACAGTAACACATTACTCTAGCAATATTGTTCAAGAAAAAAAATAAATAAATAAAAATAAAAGCATTTTACCTTGTCCTTACTCAATTATGTATTTTCTCCTTAGGAGATTTATGAAGATAAATAAATTAGATTATTATTTTTACCAAATAAGAGTCCAATGAAAAGATTTTGATTAAATTTCTCATCTTTGAAAGCTTAGACAAAGAGAATAAATGGACTCCTCGAGAGCTATTTAAGGTACTTGGTGCAAATTAGAAGGACGTATACAAGGTGAGCCTATAGGAATCCCAATCAACTGAGCCACCAAGTTTGAAAAACCTAATCCAAAGGCAAATTATGCACAAGTCTTTTCAGAAAGTGTATATTTTATTTAATCTTAAAATTTTTTAGATAGACTCAAAAGTCTTATACCTATTTATCTTCCTCTCTTTCTTTACACTTTGCTTCTTCTCTGTATCTCTTTCTCTAATATCGACGATGACCACAACGTCCCTTTTCTTTTCTTTTTTCTTTTTCTGTCTGATCTACAGTCATCGACAACCACCATTGATTAGGGTTTACGGGTAACCACCGAGTGCCAACTCCTTATTTTGTGTTCACCAACAGCGAAAAAAAAGAGTTTTCAACGAAGAAGATGAGTAAATCTATCTACATCAAGTCTGAGTAGATTTACGTTAGATCCGGATAAATCTAAACCAAAAATAATTGTCGAGGTACAAGTATCTCTCTATATCTGTCTCTTTCCTTCGATCTCTCAATTTTAATATTTTTTTTGTACTATACACTTCTATTTTCTTCTTATAATAAAGAAAATTTTCAAGTTCTAAACTTGTTATTTTCGAATTTTAATTACAGGCAGTGAAAATTGTAAAATTTTACAATTTCATTTTTTTTTTTTTTTTTGTACTGAATTGAATCATTCTTTAGAATTGTAAAATTCTACAGTTTCATAACATGTTTTTCAGCTTGATTAAATAAGGATAAATACTTAATAGAATCATACTTTACTTTTCAGTTTGATCAATATTAAAAATTATTTGCTTAAACCCTACAAAAATTGAAAACAACATATGTTTTTTTTTCATTGTTGATGTTTGTTGTTCTTAGGCTTTTTTTCTTCTTTCAACTTACCAAATTTAACATATTTTGCAATGTTTTTTTCACTTTAATTTCTCAGTTTATTCTTCTTTTTTAGGCAATATTCTAGACATTCTGGTGAGACTCCGGCGATATTCTGAACGTCTAGCAAATATTCTAGACATTCTGACGACTTTCAGTGACGTTCACAATATTCTGGCGAATTTTCGATGATATTCCGACGACTTTCCGGTGATGTTGAATATTATCGATGACCTTCTGACTGAAATTCGACGGTGATGGAATGTAGGGGCGACTTTAAATTTATTATTTTTTAAAAAAATGATTTTTTGGTAACAATTAAAAATACATAAGATTAATTAGTGTAAGTATTTTGTTTTGAGATTATATGAATTCTAAACTTTGTGTATAAGACTTATTAATAGTGCCCCATAAAATAGTCATCTAACTTTGAATATCACATAACAAAACAAATAAAATAAACGAAAATTAATTATAAATATGCAAATTTTCACTTGAAGTTTAATTGAGGATTAACTGAAGGTTGTTTACTATACCATCTTAAATTAAAGGTTAAATTCATTTTACTCCTTTGTGGTTTGAGGGTAAAGTATTTTACCCTTTATAATTCAAATATAGTCAAAAAGCCTCCTCTATAGTTTTGGACCAAAGTGCAACCGTTAACAACGTTAATTATATATATAAAATGACTATAATACCCTCAAACTCTATATTTTTTCCCTCTTTTTCCTCTCTCATACACATAATTTATAATGTCTAACATTAATTTAATTAGATCACAATTAATTATAAATTCTTAACTTTTTATTCTAATTTTAATTTAATTATATTTTATATCACAATTAATATTTAAATATTTATTATAATTACTAACTTTTTAATCTAATTTTAATTTAATATTTTAGATCACAATTAATCTTAAATTTGTAATTATCTATTATAATTCCTAACCTGTTAATCTAATTTTAAATTAATTATATTTTAGTTCAATACTTAATTCTTAATTCTTATTTATTTTATATTTATATATTTTAGATCAATTCTTTATTTTATTTTATTTTATTTAAAATATTAATCTAATTTTAAGTTTAGAGAAAATAGGAGTAAAATTGTCATTTTGTTGTATTAATTTGACTTTAATTTTTTAGAAAAGCAAACTTACTCTAAAAAATGGTATGTATAATACATTTTCCGTTAGTTTGGATAAAAAAAACTAACGGTAGTACTTTAGTCCAAACTCGTATGGGACTTTACTAGCTACATTTGAATTATAGGGAGTAAAGTAATTTGGTCCCCAACCGCAATGGGGTGAAATAAATGTAATCCAAAAATTAAATGAAGCATATAAAATGAAGCAAACTACTTGAGTTATAAAAGTTTTAAGCTTAATAAAAAAATTCCTTTAAGATCCTCGTTTGGGAACCCTCTCATTTAGCCAAAAAGCCAACAACCCATACCAAAAAGTCAAAGATTCTCTTTTCTCTCTACTTTTTGTACATCTTTTCGTAAAAAGTCAAAAAGTCATCCCAAACATAATAGTTTTTTTTAGCTCATATTTTAGCCAAATAGCCAAAAAGTTACTAAATTAACATGTTCCCAAACGAGGCCTAGTTATATAAACAAGTTAAGTTTAAAATATTATTAAATTTGTTAGCCTTTGTTTGGGAAGAATTTTTTTAGCCTGACTTTTTGACTACTTTAGTCTAAGTTAAAAAATTTCTGTTTGGGAAAATCTTTTTTAGCATGGCTTTTTGACTTTTTGACCATTTTAACCTGATTAAAAAAGTTCTGTTTGGAAAGAACTTTTAGCTTTTTGGTAATTTTCTGAGCAAAAAAATGAAATAATTATAATTTTGATGTGATATTTTGTATTATTAACTTTTTCACCTATTTTATTTTTTAATTAACTAAAGTAGTCTCAACCAAATAATTTTTAGTTCAGTTGAAGCTCAACCAAGGTCGGCTAAAAAAATAAACTACACAACATCAAAACTCATTAATTTTTCAAACTAAATTTAACAAAACAATTCACTAAAACTCTTACTACCCTAGGACTCAAAATCAAGTTTAGGTTGAGAAATTAACCTCTAACATAAGACGAAAGTGACTCAGACTATATTCTAGCCACAAAAGACAAAATAAGCTTTTAGGCACAACAAACAAAATATCACATCCAACCCATAATCATTACACTATTCTCTCACAAAAAAAGTTAAAAAGTCAAAAAATCCTTCCCAAACCAAGTTTTTTAACCCAGGCTAAAATAGTCAAAAAAGTTAAAAAACTGAAAAATTAACCCACTTATCAAACGGAAGCTATGAGACACTTAAATGCTAGTAGTGAGATATCAAGTTCAAATAAATAGAGTAGTATCTTCTATCTACTGTAGTAATCTAATTTTAATAACCTATTAAGATCCTATGGCATGACGAGAAAAAATAATAATAATAAAAGTAAAAATAAATAAATAAAAAGAAAAGAAGAAGCCAGTTGTCGATCTGTTCTACTAATGACTTTGGCCTCTTATTTTTTGGCCATGTATTACATATCCAAAACACAATTTACTCATCAAAATAAAGCGTACAGAAATTTTTAAAATGTCATTTTTACCTATAATTTTAGTGTTTTTTTTTTATTTGCCCCTACAAGATTTCGGAAAATATCATTTATATCTATAGTTTTAAAATTAATTTTGATTTGCCCATTTAATTTTTTTTTTTTTTTTTTTTGCTCCTCTTGAATTTTCACATTTATCATATATCTTTGAGATTTTTGTTTTTTTAAAATTTTGGACGAGACCCTCAAGAGGATTGGATCCTCTCCAAATTGGGTGTCCCAATTAGACGGTTCAGTTCAACCTACCTTAGGTCCACCTTGATAATCCGAACCATGTATCTTGTAGGCCCACCAAGTAGATTATTCATATCAAAAATTAGATGGATCATAAATCAAGAGACAAGTGATCAAATCATATTCGTCTGAAAATTAATCACTAGATTCTAGGCATAATGTAAAATAGTCTATCTTTTTTTTTTTTTTGTAAAGATAAATGAGATCTGATCAAGTAATTATCTGTGTGTACCGAATACCGCACTAGATGATTGTGGACCGGAGCTCCGCACTTGATTGGACTATCCAAGAATCGAGACCCTACAATAGTGAGCACCGTTAGAGCTGCCCGGCTGGAGTTGGCCGGATAACCCCTCCGATGTGAGAATAAGTGATCGGAGAAGATGAAATGTGCTCTCTAAGTGTAGAGAATTGTGTTCAAGTGGGTATAGTATAGCTCCACTTAGTTATCTTCAATGTGAAGTGAATGGAGTTTATATATAACCCCTTACTTGTTGCACAAGATGGTTTCATCAAGCTTAGGTGTTGCCAAGCTCCCTTTAACGTTGCTTTAGGTAGGGGACCACCGGGTGGTTAACGATTGATGCATCCACTCATTGTAACCATGCTCATAATAGATCACATTCCCTTAATCAACTATTTCCGTGATTCTAGTGGGAGGGGACCAGCTAAGGTGGCAACCTGCACATGAATGCATTCACAACTTCCACATTTCTCTGAGTGGTTCCCTCAATTCGGTACCGTTGTCCCCCAACTTGGCCTTTCACAAGACTGCTTATAGAGATGGGCTGGCCCATTTAGATATCTTTGTGTGGGCTCGGCCCATTCTGGTTTTTGGTGATGGGTTTGGCCCATCAGTTCAGTCCAAAGATTGAGTCCTGCAGCTCAGCCCAGCCCAACGTCGTAGCTGGACTGACCTTTCCACTGCGAGTTGGGCCCAAGTACTTGAGGACTTGGGTGGACTGTTGATCATAGAGTTGGGGCTTGATTGGCTTACCCACACATTCACCTGACCCACTTGGACTTGGGTTTAATGGATTGGGCCAACCCAAGGCTTGGATCCGATCCATTTATATTATGCCCCTTCATTTGCCCCATAGCTCGCGCTAAGGTTCTCCTTGGGAGGAGCTACTACCCAATACCCTAACCGTCATGTCGCTTCGAATCTGCTCTAGTTTGGCCTTGGTGGCAGTTCAATCCGTGCACACATACTTTTGCATGCGTCATTTCATTAGGACACGTGGCGATGTGACACTGGTGTGCAGAGGTAGTGTGCCGAATCCATACAGTGGGGCATGATCTTGTACCTTCATGCCAGTTGAGGGTAATAAATACCCTAGGGCTGTCAATTCAAACCCCTT
The DNA here is from genome assembly GCA_030407325.1 of Camellia japonica. NCBI lineage: Eukaryota > Viridiplantae > Streptophyta > Magnoliopsida > Ericales > Theaceae > Camellia > Camellia japonica. The sequence goes on from JAPPVO010000032.1 coordinate 100,085,789, forward strand.
CGTCTGTTTCCAAGTTTAAAAATCCCAAAAGCCCTTTCATTTTTCTGCCTTGGTTCCAACGTTGCTCTGCTTGGACGTTTATTGCCATTACTGTGGGTTACGAACTCTATCATTCCAGTTCAGAAGATCTCCTCACTTCGCTATTTCTTCGTCGAATCACTGTAAGTTCTCTTAAAATTCATCTTTTCTATTGCTTTCCCATTCATGTCGCCACTGTTGGCCTTTGCACCATTGTTTCTGGTGATTGGTAGTATTTCTATACTTCTTGCTCAGTTTTAGTTCGGCCCTTGCCCTCCTAGGTCTAGATAATGGGAAAATTTCGTGCACTAGTGGATACCCCTAAGGTGATGGCCCTGTTCCTTCGTTACTACGGCATTCTTGACAATGTTACCCTTATGCTGGCCAAGGTCGATGCCAAGCATATGGATACAAAAAACACTATTGCCTTCCCTATTGCTGCTATCATTGAAGGAGGGGTTCGGTTCCCTGTGGACCCTTTAGTCTATCACTTCCTACATCAGGTCCAACTTACCCCAATGCAAGTATCTATAAACCTATTCCGAGTCGTTTGTGGTGTCTCTGTTCTGAACAAGCGATTAGGCCTAAATCTCGACATCTGGGATATCTTGAGTTGTTACACCCTCTCTCACAACAAGGACCACAGTACGTATTACCTTCATGTGCGTTCTACTGACTACCACTTTGTCACCAATTTACCCGACTCTGACAAGCACAATGATGATTTCTTACAAGTTGGTGGAAACTAGAAGTTCCCTGCTGGAACCGAGTTCCAGTCTGAGAGATGCCCCAAAAGGATGGCTACCCAGGTCTGAATCATGTGCCTTAGCGTCTCTGTACTTTCGTTTATTATTTGACTTGTGTTTCGCTTGAATGTTGTACTGTTGTTGTTCCCCATCTCTATAGAGTCTTCCCATTACCAACGTAGACCAAACTGCAAGCATGTTAAGGCGATCAAGGCCGTTTTGAGATACAAAAAGTGGTCAGGTCCCGAACTGTTGGACTACCAGGCAACTTACCGAACCATAATCCCGAAAATGGCAAAGCTCGCTGCATCCTTGCTTGATTCCAATACTGAGACTGACACACCCCCTGCTCCTTTGGTTACAAACCGCTGCCACGGCCGAAGTTTATTTGTTGAGAAGACTCATTCTCCTGCCCCTAGTTTCACAAGGGAAGGATCAATGTCTAAGAGAAAGGTGCTAGTGGACTAAGCGGCAAAAGTTTTTGGCTCTTCTTCTGTCCAGGAGACTTCTTTGGCCAAGACCAAACCAAAGAGTCTTATGGATGTGAAACTGGAGATGGAGGCCTCTGGTCCCTCTACCGTTGCTACTAACCTTGCTGCTTTAATTGCTGAGAGGGCAAAAAAGCGGAGGAGAGAGACTGGCAAAGCTATAGTTGACGAGACTTCTGAGGAGCCTGTTGTGGATGAGTCTTTTGAGAAATGGGAACCACTTATGCTGCATCAGGGCAGGCCCATCTCTACTTCTGATTCAGTTATTGCTTCTGGAGATTTTGCTCTTGATTTGACCAAGACTTTGTTGATGCCAGTAGATATGGCAAATCATAACAGACCTCGGGACATCCCAATCTTGAAGGGAACCCTTCAAATGATGATTGCTATGAGGGCTTTCTTTATTTCTTTTTATGTTCTTTACTAGTTTGTATCGTTTTCTTTCCTTTGATACCTGTTTATTTACTATAGTGTATCCAGAGGATGCATCTGTCCATCACCCGAGCTGAGGAATTAGAGAAAATCGTGCTGAAGGCCACTATGAATGCTGAGAGATTGACAATAAACTTAGAAGCCGAGAATGAAGGACGTAGGACTGCTGAGAGAGAGGTATTCCGTATGAACAAAGTTGTCGCTTCTGCTGAGAAGTCCAAGGAAGCTGCTATTGGGGTCTAGGCCCAGCTTGAGGGAAAAGTGGCTGAGCTGGAGGCTGTTATAGTTGTGATGGTTGCTGAGCGTTTGACTTTGGAGACCAAGCGTTGGCAACAAGGCTGGGATGAAGCTGGGGCTGCCTATAAGAAAAAGGTGTTGGTACTTCATGACAAGTTGTTCCTGAAAGGCTGGATGAGTGCCTTGGTTACTGCTAAAATTCCTGAAGAATCCTCCTTGTTTCAGAACGTTTCAGTTCCCTCGAAGTCCCTGGGTTTAAAGACTGCTGCCACTCTTGTTACTCCTCCAGCAAGGGTTTCCCTAGGAATTGACTTTGCAAACAAGACTCTGGAGAGCGGTGCGGCCAGTGAAGCAGTAAATGTTGAAGGGAGTGAGAACTTGGAGACTGAGGCTATGGGAGACGTGATTAAGGAGGCTCCTACTTCTCAGGAAGTTGGAGCTGCCTCTACTTTTCCTCCCCAAGATGACGTGAACAAAATTGTGAATGCTGCCCCTGAAGTTCCTCCTGCTGATGAGAGTTAGAGTGGTTTTTTGTTTGAAAAGACCCAGAGTGGTTTTTTATTTGAGAAGACTTGAGTTTTTTTTTTTTTTTGCTTTCTGATACACTGGAGCTCGGTCTTCCTGACAAGTTGCCCCCTTTGATGCCTGTTAAGACAATTTTTCTTTTTATTGCTACTTTTGCAAGGCTAGTTGTGCCTTGGTTGAATGATGGAACTTTTTCTTGTTGATCGTTGCAATCTGATCCTCTGATACTTTCTTGTTCTAATGCTTGCATTGTCTATACTGTTTGCCCCCAGTCGAGTACTGTTGGGACTGCAAGGCCGAATAGATGCTCGATCTGGTCACTTGATATTTTTGGCCTGAAATCGAAGGAGAATGTCTTACTTAGGTCCAAGTTGAGTTCAAGAAAAATAATTGTTTGCCCCTACCTGGAGCTAAGTAAGATTGGCATTATAGATCTTTGCCTTTGGACATAACTTTATTGAAGTCTGTTTTAGCTTGGAAAGCAGGAGTATATACAAATGTGAAAAAATATACAGAAGTGAGGTCTTGCTCAGGTCCGGGTTGGTTCTGAAAAACAATTGCTTGCCCTACCTGGAGTTGAGTAAGACTAAGACTAGGAGCTTGATCCTGAAAGAATTACCCAAGGCGGTTCCAAGTTTGTGCTTGTATAGAGTAGTACTGAAGTATTGATGTGTTTATACTTAAGAAATTCTGTGAGTTCCAGAAAACAAAATGATCAGTGAAAGTTCGTGTGTGTGGTTTCCACTACGCAATTCCACTTGGCTAAGATCCATTTTAGTTGCCAAACATGATTCCACCAAGCAATTCCACTTAGCATGTTTGAGTGCTAACCAAAACTAAATTTCGTTCGGTCATTTCGAAACGAAGTCCATATGGTTAAAACCAATGATGAATCCATTCAATAATCATTAAAGCTAAATCCGTTTGGTTAACACCACAGCTAAGTCCGTTTGATAATTATCAAAGCTAAATCTGTTTAGTAAACACCAAAGCTAAGTCCGTTTGGTAAACACCAAAGCTAATCACTTTTTCTTGAAATATGCCCCCAGGGCTTGGATTAGAAAGACTAGGTTAAGCAATAATCTATTCTGACTATAAAGTTGTACAGGTGCTGGAAACCAAAGTTCAAAGAAGGGAATAATCATTCTCATTAAGCAACAGGTTATAGACACCCCATTTTTGACGGCCCTTATGACTTGGACACCATTGTATGCACACCCGATGATGAGTTTACTTGCTCGCAAATTGCTCGAAGTCCTTAGCAGAACTCCACAGCTTTGAGCCTTTCAAAGCCCTACACCCTTGTTGCCTCATTTTTGGACTAAGCCTTGGTCTTTCAAGCCTGCAGCTTTTGGTGGCCTTTTGAGGTTGTCGGCCATCACTTTTGGCCTGCCGGCCACCAGTGTATTTTGCAGATATTTTATGCTAGTTGGCCAGATATTTGCACAAATGCATGCATCTATCCCCACGTGTAGGACTGGATCTCCTTAAGGGAATTTCATGTTTTCTATATATAGGAGGCCCCTCTCTTATGTTTCGAGGTTAGAAAATTTTGAGATAAAATTTTTTTCTCTCTCTCTACAATTCTCTCTCTCTACCAAATTTCTACACTTTTGCCTACCAATCTTCAACCTTTGCCTATACACCCTTAACCAAATCTCACCATCTTTGAGCTGAGGTACTTTTGAGCTTGGTTTGAGCTCTTGGGGGTATTATTTTCTTGGTTTTGTTGCTTGAATTGCTTATTCTCTTCAAGAGATATAAGGCTTTGCCTATTTGCTTGCTTTCTCTACTATTTTCCTACTGTTTTTCCATTGGTTTTGGCTGTCCAAACTTTGTGTTTTTTGGGCTAAAGCTTGGGTTAAGGCCATAATGGTTAGGAGTTGAGGCCCTTCTTTACCTTGTTTGGAGGCCTTTGCCCTTGTGTTCCCACCCTTTTACATATCTTTTTTCCAAGATTTTAACACTGATTTCAGAGCTTTTTCAGTGGCCAAAATCATATTTTGAAGTCTGAATTTGAAGGGGTTAGCCTCCCCTCCTTGTGTCTTGCTTACTAGCCTAGTTGGTGCCATGTTTTAGCATGTTAATCTAGCTATTTTTAGCTCAATTCCAGCATATTTTAGGACTTATTTTAGAGTGTTTTAGCATTGTTTTGGATTGCTAGTTGCATTTGAGCTTTGCTTTGCATGCCTATAGTGTAATGGTCCTCATGAGTTTAGTGTTCTAGGCCTTTGAGTTGATAGCATTTATTTATGTCTTTCTCACTTATTTTCAGCACTTAATCATCTCTGCAACCTCCCTGTTTTCTTGGCTTTTTATTTTGCTTTGAAAGTGGTTCAAACTATTTGTTTGTTTAAAGCATGAGATTGAGATGTCATGCTTAATGGTTGAATCCCTTAGGGGGTTTATTACCAACGACATGATGTCTTTTTCAGACCTACAACAACTTTTGGTTTGAGTCTTCTTTCCATTTAGAGGACTTAATTTCACCCTTTAGACTTAATTGAATTAAAGGATGGAAAGGTAACTAAAATGGAGTAACTAAAACTTGGAATTAAAATGGTGCAAGATAATAATTTAGTTGTGTTCAATCGAACGTTAATTGAACACATGAAAACTTGAACCATTTCATACTCATTAGTGATGGAATGATTCAAGGTTCTAAGGTCACCACTTATCTTGATCATTCATGAAATAGAGGAGGTTTGTGTCTTGTTTTTCATTTATTGAACTTGCACATCTTGGTTTCATAAGCCATCATGCAATGAAATTGCATACATTGATGGCTTATGAACCGAACTTGCTACTCTTTTGATTTGCTCATGAGAAAGATGGGTGAGTTGTGCAAACAACCCTTGAAATACCCTGTATATGCTCTGTTTGTCCTCTGTTATAGCAAAATGAACCTGTGCAGCAGTGGTCGGCAGATGGCCGGCCGGCCATCATTGGTGGTCGGCAACCTTCATCACTGGCTGGCCGGCCACTGATGAAAAATTGAGCAGTGTGTTTCTGAGGCCAAGCAGAGCTGTTTTGGAAGTGGGCAACAATGTTGGTGTTCAATTGTGCAAACAGAGGCATTCAGAAGCAAAACAGTGGCTTTTCGGGTAGAAACCGAGCACGTGCATGATCATCCCTTGCATTCTGAGCTTGTTTTAAGTTTAATACTTACCTTAGCTGTCCATTGTAATTAATTAGTTGTAGCTAATTAATTCTTGATATGTGTTGTAACTAATTAGTTGTTAATTTGATATTCGATTTCGTTTCGTAATTGGTTAGTTAACTAGAATAGTTAGTTAATTCATATTTTGTAGTAATAATTAGTTAATTAGTTTAGCTAGTATCATTTGTTTTGTAATAATTAGCTTAATTAGTTTAGCTTTAATTCGTTAGATAATTAGCTTAGCTCATTCGGACTCTCCTTCGTGAGAGCTTAATGTAATAATGTGTATGTCTTCATGTAGACGTCCCCGAACGTCCTGAGAGGGAATCCGTTTTGTTCATTTGGGCTCACTACAGTTCAGGACTCAATGTCATGGTCCTGTATCTAATCTCGCAGAGTGCAATGCAAGACTGATGAATCATCAAAGAGTCCAAATCTGGCAAATCGTTTTTAAAAACAGATTTTTTGAAAGAAGTGCCAAACATGGACTGCTTTGCCAGATACAGAGTCGCCACCTAAATATTTTATTTCGGGGGAATTTAGGAAACCCTGACTCGTGCCTAAGGCCACGTGTCCGTCATCACCAAAGTTGCCTCGGCTCGGGAACTTGGGTACGATTGGGGAAGGTCACTTCGTGAGCACCCCCGCTCGCCCGATTAAAGATCAGCCTCTACTAACTATGATATCGAGTTTTGAAAACATTATGTGCTCTTATCCCGGTTATTAGCCTAGAATTACTATATGATGTGCGCAGCATACAAGGATAGACTGGATCGCCTGAGTTGGAACAAAACATTTCATGTTTGTTTTTGAAAGCGGTTTGCTACTCGCAAGTAGGCTAAAATGCGGATTTTGCCACCCTCAAGTGGGCTTAGAAAACATGGTGATTTGCCACTATCTAGTGGGCTTAAAACTCGCAATCAATGAATTGTTCCAATTCAGATAATCCAACCTCCACCCACAGGCATTCAGGCAGTCATATCACATAAGCACTGAGCCTCATGGTAAGCATGCTATCATGGCAGTCACTCACACACATGCAAGGATGCTAAAGCATAAACACTTACCGAGTACTCCAAGTCAAAGAAAGAAGCTAATTAGAAATCATGCATGAACCCTAACCACGCTGAGATGCCTAATGCAACACATACAGGTATGCAACTAAGATAGGCTCGGCTATTCTAAGATGGCATATGAAATGCAACAAATGATACATGTATTCAACTCGAAATTGAAATACAATGCAGTTAGTATGATGCGCCGAGCCCGGTGCATGCAATACAGATGAATGAATGCAAACATGCGAACATATAGATGCTAATTGAAACATGCCCTAAAACTAACCATCATAAGCTGGTAAATAAAAGGGAAAAAGACGTGGGGTTGGAAGACATGCATCACACACACGCACACTTATTACAACATTGCCCTCTCTCGGAGGGTCCGAATAAATAATACACAACTGAATGAATAACTATTTTTTACACAACACTAGCTAACAAACAAATTAACTAAGAAAGCAAGTAAACTAGCATGCAATGCTACATGAAGTAGACTGCCTCAGCTTTGTTCAGGAATGATGAAAGATGCATGCATACTCGAGTCGCCTTGCCAAAAAATCCATCGCGATGCCCGATTTGCCTCTGTTTGCAACTGGTCCCGGAATACTGTGCAAAGCTCCAGAAGGCTGCTGACCAGTTTTTGCTGCTGGTTTCCGGTTTGCTGCAACAGAGAGCAAGAAAGGGGCATGGCAAAGTATTTTTAACATATGTATGCATGACCACTCTCCCCGTCATTGCATAAGCTCTAGGGAGTGTAGTCCTCGATCCTCGTGCCACCAATCACGCATCCCGATGCATGATGGCCGAGGAGTTAAATTGCACGACTCAATATGAAATGGATACACACATAAACACAACAAGGCCTAAACTCCATCATGGGTAATCCGGAGTGTCAGCGACCGAGAATCGAGGCACGTTTCGTCACTTGGAGTACGAAATGTCCCTCGTTTCCCGTGTTTGGACTAAACCCTATTCCAAACACGATGCAATATACATGGCATGCACGATGCGACTCGGACTATGCAACCTAAATGCAATGCGACTAAACGATGCAAACATGCAGAGAATGACATGCAAACATGCTACTAGCATACACAATGCTATGAACTACATGGCATACTTGATGCAAGACACCTTATGCAACAATATGACAACATATGATTAGCATATACAATGCGAATATCAAATGGCATACTCGATGCAACGAACTACATGGCATGCGCAATGCTATGACTGGAATGGCATACACAATGCAAGATGGACTTAAACCAAGATGGGTAAGCCTCAGCCACACCCAAATCAGTGTCCAAACATGATGGAATGAAAGGTAGGAACACTCATGCAAATATGCTCGATGCAGGGGACCGAACCTAAGGCATCAAATGCCACTCTACCAAAGCATGGCAAGGGATGAAACATGGCATACAAACACACATTTTCCAACTCTGAAACATGATACACAATGGTCCTGAATCATGCAAATATGTCACACAATGCATGCTAGATGGCCCGAATACCGAAACTAGTGAAGTGCGTTTCACTAGAGGTACACAAAGCGATGCTCAAATGACCAAACCACCCCCAAACAGTCCCTATGCAAACCAAAACAGTAGCAAATATGGACTAAAATGATGCTCAAAGTGCATGGAAATGAAGCTCATGCAATAGCTCAAAAATGAGGCATACAAGCACAACTCTCAAACGCATTTAAAGAGTGATAAACATGAGAATATGGCAACCTTATATGCTCTGAAATATCATGTTTAATGATGCCAAAACATGTCAAGGGCCCAAACAACGCATGCTAGTGGACCCGATATGTAAAGCTAGTGAGCTTAATTGAACTATGACCATATACAACAATGCATGCATGACCCAAAACACTTCAAATAGAGCTAAGGCAGCCAAAAATATGAATAAATTTAGTTTGGATCATGGACAAAATATGCTAGGAAAGGGGGTCAAAACATCATGCAATACAAGCTAGTGAACCATGATTTACACTACAACCATATGAAGCACATGAGAGGCCACCAAACCAGTAAAAAACAAATCATGGAATGTCAAATGAAGCCCAAAAACCCACTGAAACCTGACCAATACGTGCAAGAATGAAATGCTACTTTGATAGGCCATGCAAGGGGTTGTTCTACACATGCAAGAAAGACATCCAATATGGCAAAGTAGGCTCTGGAAAGAGCCTATGCAGGTCCTAAAACCCACCAAAAATGGCCTGAAACATGCTCAAGAAGTGTGTAAATATAGGCCCCTTTGAAAGGCCAAGAAAGCTAGTAAACAAAACAAGGGGTGAGAGTGTCACCCCTCTCTGATTTTGATGCTCAAAAACACATAATGACCACTAAAAATCTGCTGGATTTCAATGGTCAAAAGGGCCAACAAAGCTCACAACAAAGGCCCTAATGCATGGCCTAAAACAAGAGGAAATGAAGCATGCAAGGGGGTAGATGACCCCCAACAGAAAAATAGTCTTAAACAAACATGTTTAGAAGCTCAAAAAAATACTTTTTTCAGTTTATGACAAAGCCTAAATATGCTTGCAAATGGAGCTAAGATGTGAAGCAAAACAATGCTAAAAAATGGGAAATGAGTGTTACCCTTGTAGAGAAGACCTCCAGCAGCTTCTGGACCAAAGTAGGAACTCTTCAACCTCTGAAAATGAGCTTCAAGGTGTTTAGGTTGATAGTGGAGGTGTTGTGCTTGGAGGTGTAGTGCAAAGGGTCCAAGAACTATGGACTTTTGAAGCTTGAACTAGAGAGATATGGAGGGAAGTGTATAAGCTTTAGACACAAAAATCTCAACCCTTGCAAGTGGAGAGGAGGGTCTCTCTATAGAAGAAGAGGTCCAAGGCTTCTCTTAGAAGCTTGGAGCAAAGGGGCCAAGCTTCTTATGGAAGCTAAACCAAAAGGGTCAAGCTTCTTGAGGAAGCTAGACCAAAGGGGCAAGCTTCCTCAAGAAGCTCAACAAAAGGTCAAGCTTCTCTTAGAAGCTAAGAGTAAAGGGCCAAGCTTCTTTAAGAAGCCAAAACGAGAGGGTCAATCCTTGGAGGATGGAGCAAATGCTCCAGCTGGCACACTGGATTGCATTTAGAGAGACAAAAAGCAGAAGGCTGGCCAACCAGTTCAGGTGGTCGGCCGACCATCCCCCTGGTCGGCCGACCAGGTTCAAAAGGGCAAGCTCAAAAGGTGGTCGGCCAGCCCATATTGGTGGTCTCCCAGGTGAATGCAACTCAGTGGTGGTATGGAAGACAGAAAATGTGCTCAAAAGCCAAGGAGACCAGCTTCCTGACAAGAAAATCGGCCGGCGGGAGAAGAGGTGGTCTCCAAGAGAATTGCTGGTCTTCCACCCCCGTACCACCTTTCAAACAATGAAAATAGGGTCCATACCAAAAATGAACCAAGACGGATGCAAAATGAGGGTTCGGGGGCCAAAATGCGCAGCCGGGTGCCCCGAAAACTGACTGTTAAGCATCGAAGGTGGCGTGCAACCACGAAGGTGGTCTCCCGGGCCACAATGTCCCTCTACAGAGAGGAAACAAGGTGTGTACCAAAAACCGGAGCAAACGGAGAAAGTTAAGCGATCCCGAACCGAGGCGCACAGCCGACGGCTCCGAAAATCGGAAACTGGTCTCCAAACGGGAACAGTGGTCTACGACCACGAAAAGTAGCCTATAGCCACTGAGAGATGGTCTACGAGACCTCTCCCTCCCTTCGAGAAGAGAAAACAGAACCTAGTTCGCAAACCGAGGCAAAGCACAAAAGAGTCCAGAAGTCCGGAGGCAAGGCTCTCAGCCGAGACTCTGTAACCTCAGAACGAGCATAACATGCGCAATCACGAGCGCTCAATCGATGACATCTGAGTCTTAAGGTCGGTCAAAAATAGGATGTCTACACTTCCAACCCCACGTCTTTCTCCATTTTATTTACTAGCTTATGATGGTTAGTTTAAGGACATCACGTTTCAATTAGCATTTTCCATGTTGCATCCATTTGTATTGCATGCACCGAGGCTTGGCGCATTATTCTAATTGCATTGTTAGTTTAATACTTCTTTGAATACGTGCTTAGACCACATGCTATTTAAATGTTTCATATGCCATGTTAACTAGCCAAGTCTATTTAGATTGCATATCACATGCGTTGCATTAGTCATATTACATAAGTTAGGATCATGCATTTTTTTAACTCTTTTGTTTATTTTGGCTTGGAGTACTAGGTGAGCCTTTATTTGCTTTAGCATAATTGCATGTGTGTATGATTGTTGCCATGTCTAGCATGCTTGCCATGAGGCTAAATGCTTAATTGATAAACTGTTTGTATGCCTATGGATGAAAGCTTATTGCTTGAATTGGAATAGTTTGAGTAATGTTCATATGCGATCACTATTTCAAGTGGTACATATTTCAAAACAATTTTGCAAAACAAACATGAATCAAGTGTTCCAATTCTTGCAAGTTAGTCTATACTTGTGTGTGCGCATCACATAGTAATGCTAGCCTAATAAACAGGAACAAGAGCATATAATGTAGATAAGAATCATATCATGATTATTAGAGGGATCTTTGATCGGGCGAGCGGGGGTGCTCAAAAGTATTCATGACCTTCTCCTCTCGTACCTAAGTTCCCGAGAGACAATCTTGGTGATGACGGACACGTGGCCTTTGGCATGAGTCATGGATTTCCTAAATTTTTACAAAATAAAATATTTAAGTGGCGACTCTGTATCTGGCAAAGCAGTCCATTTTTGGCAATTTGATTCAAAAACAAATTTTCCAAACGATTTGTTGGATTTGGACTCTTTGGTGATTATCAATTTCACATTGCACTTGTGAGATTATATTCAGAACCATGGGAGTCCGAACTGTAGGGCTTATATTCCAGCTTCCGAAAGAGGGCGCAAAAAAGTTGAGCTACAGTTTCTGGCAACTCTGCTGGGGATTTAGAGAACTTGACTCGAACTCATGATATGAAATTTTATCTACACTTAGATGTTCTTTACATTGCATTGCATTTGGTGCGCTTAAGTCACTGTGTTTGCCATCTGCTTTTCCTGAACGGTTTGCCGAAGGCTTGCTTGAAAAGCTTTCCAGAAGGCTAATCAGTCACGGGCTCTGCCATGATGGGAACACAACCCTTGGATCTGGACTACCGCTGCACCGTTTGATTCTCCTTTCACTTCTCGGTGTTAGGTACGAGAGGTATATTAGGTAGTCTTGCTGAGGCACCCTTTTGACCAATTGGCCTAGTTACATATCGAAAGCCATAGAGACTGTTCCAAACTAGGACATGATGCTCACCCGAATACAGGATTGCGTGAAACCGCTTTGTTTGAATAGTGAACACTAGTTCCTGACGAAATTAGGATAGCGTAACCCTACCCCCCTCATGGGGGTGTTTTGGTACTCACTTAACTAGTATGTGCTTTACAGTGAAACTGTACAGGAACGTGTGTATCAGTTGCAAGTTGGGTATCAGTTTTGGGAGGCAAAATTCAGTGTTGAGTACAATCCTACAACTTTGATTATATCTGTGTGTTGTTAACATCTGAGCTGAGGTATTGTGCGGTTTCTGATTATTGCTTTCTTTTTGCTTTATTTCTTTTTGCTAGGTAGTATAACATCATAGCTTCGGACAGTTCGGATATCCCCCAAGCGCTCTAGACCCGTATCAGAAGGCTTTACAAATCCGGAGATCTTGTTAGGGGATAGCCTGTGTTTGCTTCGCTCCCACCGGTTATTAGACGGAGAAGAGTTAGGCACAATTCACCAGTCCAGCAATCACCTGCATCTAGTCAGGTTCAATCTTCTACATCCAGTCCAGTCCAAGATCACTCGCCAATTCTGATGGCTCAATATCCCTCGATCAGCATGGAGGACTTGATTCACCACCTGCAGCAAACAGTTGAAACCATGCAGCAAGACGCTGCTCGTCAAGCTGAGGTCACAGCACATCAGGCTGAGGTCATAAATAGGATGCAACAACAACAACCACAGCTGGCAACGACTTCTACATCTCATGCATCTCCTACGAGTATCCTAACACCCAGACCCACACTCTATGCTGCTAATGCCCAGGCTGAGAATCAGGGCAATCCGGCAGAGTCGATTCCACCACAAGCCTCCAAAGCGCCTATGTATCAAACCGAGGCTCCATTTGAATTTGGGGTTGACCCGACTGTGCTTAAGGTCAACAAGCTCGAGAAGCTCTTCAAGAGAGCTCAGGGTGTGAACTCTATTCCCGGCATAGAAGACGGGTATACCGATTCTGTGGTGACATTGCCAGACCGGTTCAAAATGCCACACATCGATTAGTTCGATGGCTCTGGAGACCCCATGGTTCATCTTCGATTGTTTTCAGACATTCCGCGACCGATGGGCCTGACTAGATTTGTCACGACCCAAACCCGCCCCTATGGGTTCAGCATCGTAACCGGCCAGTAATCCGAGATTATCGAAGGCCTGCTTAACAGAAATACAGTAAAACAGAGTACAGGGGCATGGCGGAAGCCAAAACAGTAAATAAACAATGTCCAATGAGCTGTGACAGTCTGTATGCAAAAAGACTTTTCATACATATATATATACACAGTACAGAACGGTATGCACAATATTTACAATCATTCAGAACAGGGACCAAATCCCTATTAAACAGTACAGTTCAGTGCTATCAGTCTATACAGTTATACAAAACAGATACAGAGACAGACATGAGAACTAAAAACACCCCTAACCCATAGCTTGACAGGCTTGGAACCTCACAGCGAGGCGCAATGGTTGGCTTGACAAAACTGGAGTTACCCCGACGCTTCTAGCCACGGTCTGGTGCCTGTACACCTACATATATATATGAGCAGTGAGCTAAAGCCCAGTGAATAACATAATGTGTAAAGGGGTTTAGAATGAATGTCCTTATAGTAATGAAAACCGTTCATTAAACCAGTATTTCAGTCGTTCAGTCAGTACAGTTATATGTGGTACATCCATTAGCATAACAGTACAGTAAACAGTAGGTCTTAAAAGACCGAACAGTTAATGATGGCCATCAATCAGTAAACAGTAGTGGTTCCAACAAGGGAACCGACAGAGATCTCTGTAACAGTAACGATCAGTAACAGTAGTTGCTAAGGATGCCACAATACAGTTCAGAATATAGGATATACATTCATTCAGTTAACAGTAGCAGTTCAGAAACAGTATAGTTCAATTGTTCAGAAGATAATCATTTTTTGAACTTATCTTTACACAGTTGTTACTCACAGAGTTCTGGGTTACAGTTAAGCTAGAGCGCGTCCCCGAAAGCCAACCCTATACAGTTTACAAGATGAACACACACTAAGTTATACAGTTGGGAAAACAATAACTTAATCCCTAATTTGCCTCAGTGTGATTCTAAATCAATACCCTCATTAAGATGCCTTAAACTAGGCCTAAGAATGCCTAGAATGGAATGAGGATGCAAAGATGCACTTTAAAGCATTTTCAAAATTTTCAGAAAACAGGGGTCTCGCTCGAGCATGGCTTTCTACGCTCGAGCGGACGTGCAGACAAAGGAGCTCCGCTCAAGCGTGACTTCCGTCGCTCGAGCGGGCTGTAAGCTACAGTGAAAATAGTGGATGCTCAAAATTCACGCTTGACGGGCACTCGAGCGTGAGACACAAGTCCTCACTCGAGCGTAGATTCCCTCGCTCGAGCGGACTGTAAGCTCATGCAAAGTATTGGATGCACGCATTTCACGCTCGAACATCACTTTACTCGCTCGAGCGGAAGGCATGATCACAAGGTGTACGCTCGAGCGTGGAGTTCCTCGCTCGAGCGTGGGTCCAAAATCTGGAAATTCCAGATTTGAACCTCAAGCTCAAAACCAAGTTTAAATGCATCAAATTCGATCCTCTTGGGCCAATTTTCTGGAAAACACTTCAAAACCCATAATATTATATGTTTCAAAGATCAATTTGATAAATCAAAGCCCAAGGGTGTTTCAATTAAATCCAATTTCAAACCAAATTTTCATGAATATGATCTCAATGAACATGCATGAACTTTAAACAATTTCCAAGCTTCAAAACATGCTCTCATGAGCCAATTCTTTTCAAAAATAAGATGAAATCATGGACTATCACACTATTATGAACATGCATGCACCAATCGCCATGAAATCAACATCAAAATGCAAGGATAAACACATGCATGCATGATACAAGCTTTAATCCAACACTACAAGTCCAATTCTTGACTTAGCTCATTAAACTATCATGATCCATGCTAGATAGAGCTTAAACATACAATTTAGAGGATGAAATTCATACATAGGTTCCTCAATGATGAGTCTAGAGGTTCAATTTGCCAATTTACACTTCAATTCCTCAAGATTCAAGCCAATTCTCTATGTCGAAAGCACAACTCTCCTATCTCTCACTCTTGGTCGGCTAGGACACTCAACAAGGCTGATGAAATGTGTTGTGCAAGTGTAATAAGGCTCAATTATGTTATATTGAGTGGGCCACTAATGTGGCAAAAATGTAAATAAGTGCAACAATGCAATTTAACTTATTTTAATCTAATTTAATCATACCAAATCACTTTTTAACTGAATATGCCATAAAATCACATAAATTATGATGGTCCTAAAACATCAACCAATTTCTGGTTCGGCCGCTGATAAGGCCTTCAATTTGCAGTTTAAACATAAAAACATGAACAGATAATCAAACAGGCAACAGATAGAAATGCAATATGACAGATATACTTAATCAATTCAGTTTCAGATTCCAGTCAGTCAGTCCAGTATTTCAATCAATTCAATTATCAATCTTAATCAGTTTCAATTTAGCAGTAATCGGTAGGTAATCAGTGATTAGTGATGAGGGTTGTTACAAGATTGCAAAAGCTCTCACTCTTTAGCCGGACCCTGTCTAGCATAGCTGCCATATGGTATGCAAACTGGAGGATTTCGTGAAGCAGAGTTTGGAGGAGATGGTTGAGACCTTTATTGCACAATACTCCTACAACACCCAAATCGAGGTCACAACCCGTGATCTCGAGGCAACACGCCAGAGCCAAAGTAGGGCTTTTCATAATTCGTGACAAGGTAAAGGGCCAAGGCTTCAATGATGACTACACGGCCTTCAAGAAAGACTAGATAAAGATGGTAGTCCACAATCTGCACGGGAAACTGTTGCAGAAAATGATCGTCTTTGTAGACACCCCATTTTTTACCGTCCTCAAGACTTGGTTGTACTTGCAGGTATATCCAACCACAAGTTCGATTGCTCGTCGAGTACTCGACTTCTGCGGCGGAACGTCACAGGTTTGAGTTTTCCAAACCTGTATCCTTTCTGCTCCTTTTTTGGACCATGTGTTGGTCCTTTCAACATGTTTCTCATAGTGCTCTGCCGGCCACTGTGTGGCACTGCCGGCCATGCATTTTCCCCTACTTGCTATTGATGAAGCCTGTCGGCCATCAATGAGGCATTGCCGGCCACAACTGATGGCCGGCAGAACCCTTTGTCTCAGCAGATTTCACGCCAGATCTTTTGAGCTAGCTGGTTTTCACTCATCTCTCATCCATACACGTATGGAGGGATGAGGCTCTTTTCAAGCTTGTTTAACAAGCTTTGCATTGCCTCTCTTCTATAAAAGGAGAGACTTCTCCTCCATTTCAGGGGTTGAGAAAAATGGGCTGAGAGTTATAGATATAGCTTTGTATCTATATCTCTCTTTGTTCTTGTTTTGTGCTTCAAAAGTGTAGTTTTGTCTTAGTTTAACACACAAACACACACTCAAACACCTTGCTTGTGTTGCTGAGGCTTCTTGAAGTTGTTTTTGGTGTTCTTGGGTTGATTTGAGCTTGAAAAGCTTGCTGGAGCTGCAGTTTTAAAGAAGGTCTTCAAGGGTGAGTTTTTATCCCTTAAAACCCCCATTCTTGCTTAAGCTTTTAGCCCTTCTTGCATGCTGTTTTAAGCTTATCTTTCTACTGGAAAAATTTCTATTTTTGCATGCTTAAAAAGTTTGTTTAAGGTCACTTTTTCATTTAGGGTGATCTACCCCCTTATTAGGCCTTGTTAGGCCTTGTTTTGAGCCATCCCTTTAGGCTCTTGTTGCAACCTTTGCATGACCTTTCTACCACTGAAATCCAGAGGATTTTCAGTGGTTGAAAGGTGGTTTTGGAGTCTTAAATAGGAGAGGGTCATCCCCTCTCCTTGTGTCTTGTTTACTTGCTTTATATGCCTCATGTTTGAGCATGTTTACTAAGCTTGTGTTAGCTTGTTCTTAGCATGTATTTGTGGTTATTTTGCTGAGGCTTGCCACTGTTTTTGCTTGCTTTGGTCACTCCATGGCATGGTTTATGCACTTGTAGTATAAATCACACAAACTAGCTTTGTATGCTTCATGAAGTAGCATGTCTTTCTAGCCTATGTTGTGTCCATTTCAGCATGTTCTTGGGCTTGTTTTACCATGTCATACCTCTGTTAGGGTTTGGTTTGGTTGGCCTTTGCATGTTCCTTGCACTTGTAGTGCATTTCCATGAATTAGCCTAACATGCATCATGCTTTAACATGTCATTCTAGTATGTTTTTGGCTTAACTTCACGAAGCTTTTGTCCATGTTTTAACATGCTTTAGCTCTGATTTAGGTTGTTTTCGCCATGCATACCTCGCTTTGTATAGTTATAGTGCATTCTAGCTTGTTAGCTTTGTGTATCAAGTCCACTAGCATGCATTGCTTGGCCTATTTCAATGATTTGGCATCATTTGTAATGTGATTTTAGCCCATATTTCATGGCCATGCACTTGTATCTTTCACCCATTCAATGCGTTGGAGGGTTTGCCCCTTTATGCCTTAATATGGATCATTACGTATGCCTTCATGCCTAAGCTTGCGAGCTATCATTTCAATGTGTTTTTGGGGTTATTATGCCATGATATAACTCTGATTTTTTTTTCTTAAGTCATCCCATGCTTGGTCCTAATAGGTGTAGTGTAATCCACCTTATTCGCCTTATATGCATTGTGCCTTATGCCCTTCACGCTAGCATATTTTGGCTTCCTTCCATACATGTTTTAGTATCATTTTAACATGTTCTAAGACTTTTTTGGGTTGCCTTTGCCATATGCTTCATGCTTTGTATAGTTGTAGTGCAATTGGCCTTGCTAGCTTTGTGTTTTGATTACTCATGCATGCTATCTTTGAGCTATTTAGATGATTTGGTATCATTTAATACTTCATTTCAGAGCTTATAGCATTGCCATGCTCCCACTTCTTTCATTCTTTGAGTGCCTTTGAGTGTTGTGCATTGTTGCCTAGTTTACGGCTTAGCTTGTATGCTTGCATGCCTAGGTATTTGGGCCCTTATCTCAGCATGTTTTTGGTCTTTGTTAAGACTATTTGAGCTCTGTCCATGCTTGGTTCATGCATATGTGCCATGCATTGCATGTCTCCTTTGTAATCCTCTTTGCTAGTTTTAATGCTTAAAGACCATTGCATGCTTTACTTGTGTTGATTAAATGATTTGGCATCATTTCTTACCTCATTTAGTGCACTTAGTGTTGATACACTTCCACTTTTGTCGCTCTTTGAGCATTCTCGAGAGTTGTGCTCTTAGGCCTCTTTGATAGGCCATTGCATTGTGCATGCTTGTATATGCTTTTGGTGCCTTCACTTTTGTGCCATGGCCACTGATTTGGGCATGACTGAGGTCTACCCTTTTGGTTTAAGTCCATGGAGTATGCTATGTATATTGCATTGAGTATGCCATATTGTTCATTGCATGTAGTATGCCATCCTACATTGCATTGTGCATGCCACGTGGTTATTTGCATTGTGTATGCCAAGTTATTTTGCCTTGCATTGAGTATGCATGTCCCTAACATTGCTAATTTGTCCTTCTAGCATTGTATTGTGCATGTATGCATTTGCATTGTTCGCATATCATTAGCTTTGTTAAGTTAATCATATCACATAGCATTGAGTATGCCATGTAGTTGCATGTTTGCATGCTTAAGTCATATTGCATGTTTGCCATGCTTGTGTTGCATTGTTGTTTGGATTAATTATTAATCCGAGCACGAGAAACGAGGGACGTTTCATACTTCAAGTGATGAAACGTATTTCAATTCTCGGTCGCGACGCTCTTGATGACACATGATAGAGTTTTAGGCTTTATTTGTTTATTTGTGCATTCATTTTACATTGAATTTGCACAAGTTGGATCTTTGGCCATCATGCATCGAGATGCGTGATTGATGGTCTTGGATCCGATTATGCCTCTCCCTTGATGTTTCGAGGTGATATGGGGTGGCATAGTGCATACATATCCTTGGAAGACCCTCCATTTTCTTTATTTTGTGCTCTGCTGCAGCTTGGTGTCACAGCACACCAGTGGCCGGCAGCCTCCTTTTGCTGGCCGGCAGACCTTCATTCTTAGCCGGCAGAGGGATCGGCAGAAGCTCCTCATGGCCGGCAAGCCACTAGTGCACTTCTCAGCACTGTTTTGCTAAGATCCAGCAGCTAGTTCTCAAGGACACCCTCCAGACAGAGCCTCTAAAGAGCATTTGAGAGCTTTTCGGGACTGGAATCGAGAGCATGCATCCTTCCTTGCTCAAGGCAGAGCTCAGGCAGCCTATTTTAATGCTTTACTTGTTAGTTAGCTTTAATTTGTAATTCAATTAGTTAATTTGTTAATTAATTAAGTTTTGTAATAATTAGTTGTAGCTAGTTATTCATTTGGTTATGTAATAATTAATTAGCTTGTTAGTTAGTTAATTAGTTGGTTTGTATTATTCATTCGGACCCTCCGTCGAGAGGGCGAATTTTGTAATAAGCGTACGTATGTGCGATGCATGTCTTCCAACCCCCATTTCTTTCTCCCTTTTACTTACCTGCTTTCAATGGTTAGTTTTAGGGCATGTTTCAATTAGCATACTTATGCTTTGTATGCGTGCATCATTCATTTGTCTTGTATACACCGGGCTCGGCACATCATACTAACTGCATTGTATTTCAATACCAAGTTGAATACATGTATCAATTGTTGCATTTCATATGCCATCTTAGAATAGCCGAGCCTATTTCTAGTTGCATTTTCGCATGTGTTGCATTAGCCATCTTAACATAAACTAGGATCATGCATGATTTCTAACTAGTTCTTTGTTTTGGCTCGGAGTACACTGTGAGTATTTATGCTTCAGCATACTGTAGACACCCCATTTTTGACCGTCCTCAAGACTTGGACGTCATCGTTTGAACACTCGATGATCATCCATGTTCGTGTTCGTTTTGAGTTCCCGGAGGTCTTGGTTGCGCGCCTTGCCTCAAGATCTCTTAACTTGCCTGTTCTGTGCTTGGTTTTGCACCAAAGGCTTGTGTTTTGTGCTCCTAAGGGTAGGAGGTGGCTTGTCAGCCATCCCTTAAACCCACCGGCCGTGGAATGAAACCACCGGCCTTTGTTTCTATCTACCGGCCATTGGTTATGGCCGGTCGGCTCTTTGTGTGGTCGGCCGACCATATATTTGGCCGATGGACTCCTTTTCTGGCCGGTACCTCCTTTTTTCCTTTTTCAGGCATGGTGCATGCCAGCTGTGCCAGCTGGAATGCACGGACTTGTCCTCCATACACGTGTATGGAGGAATTGCACCCTTTGCACCCTTTTGGTCTTGGCTTCCTCAAGAAGCTTGGACCCTTTGCTCAAGCTTCTTGAGGAAGCTTGGACCTTTGTCTTAGCTTCCTTAAGAAGCTTGAACCTTTGGGTTAGCTTCCTTGAGAAGCTTGACCCCCTTGACCCTTTTCATTTAGCTTCCTTTAGAAGCTTCAAGCCTTTGTCTTGTCTATATAAGGAGACCTTCCCTCTCCTTTGAAGGGGTTCAGCAAAAACCAGACTTAATATCACATATATCTAATATACACACCTTCTCTCTCTATATCTCCCTCTCTCTCCTCATTTTTGTGGGTTAGAGGGCTCAAAAGTGCATTTTGTTCTTAGTTTTGCACTAAGTCACCTACTATTACACCATACTTCGACTTTGGAGGTGTTGAGGGTTTGTTCTTCAAGTTTTGAGCTGGTTTTAATCGGAAAGAAGGGGCTGGACTTGCTGTTCTTGAGGGGTTCTTCAAGGGTAAACACTTTTGCTTTATATTCTCCAATCTTGCACTAGCTTTTAACATACTTTTCATGATGTTTTAGACTTTGTGTATAACTGAAAAAAGTCTTGTATTTGCATGCTTAAGATCTTTCATTAAGGTCATTTTGGTGTTGGGGGTCAACCTCCCCCTCTTAGGCCTTGTTTGGCCCCTTTTGTGCTCTCTTTGCTAAGCTTTGGAACCTTTTGTGTATTGGTCTTCTCACCACTGAAATCCAAAGGATTTTCAGTAGTGAAGAGGAGGTTTTGAGGTCTTGCATAGGGGAGGGACACCCCTCTCCCTTAGTCTCTCTTTTGTTCATGTTTTTGGCCTAATATGGTAGCATGCATGCCTAGCCTTGTTTGGCCTTATTTCAGAGGTTATTTGGTGTTCATTTAGCATGTCTTACCCCTGTTGCATATTGGTTTGTTGACCCTTTGCATGCATATCATACTTGCCTTGCATTCTTCCATGTTGCCTAGAAATGCACCTTGCCATTAGACCATCATGCTTACATCTTTTTTTGACTAGCTTTTTAAAGCTTTTGGTCATGTTTCATCATGCTTGAGGTCTGTTGGGTATTAATTTGGTCATACCTTTCATGCTTTATATAGCTCCTTTGCATTCTAGCATGTTGGCATCGGGTGTGTGAGTCATTAGCATGCATTACCTTGGCTATTTCAGTGATTTGGAATCACTTATTGTGCCATTTCAGTCCATGTTTTGTGCTTAAATGCTTGCATTCATCATTCTTTCCATGCCTTGAAGAGGTGTCCTCTTGCGCCTTGAAATGAAGCATTGTGTATGCCTATGTGTTTGAGGCTTTGGGTTGCCATATCAGTGGGTTTTGGGGCTCATTTTTGCATGATAAAACTCTGTTTTGCATTGAAAAATCCATGCCATGTTTGCTTGGGGTAGGTGCTAAGTAATGCTCTCTTTTGTGGTCTTGAATGCCTTCCATTTCGCATTCATTCCCTAGCATGTTTTTGGCATCATCCTTCGCATGCTTTTCAGAGTTTAACATGAGTGTTTAATGTCCGTGTATATCGTCTCTAAGTATGCTTAGAGTTGTCCCCTTTCATGCTTAGGTGATGGACCTTGGTATGTGCATGCTTGCATGCATAATTTGTGCCCTTTTGCATCATTTTAGGCCACTGTTTTGGGGCACAGCTGAGGCCTCCCATTTCAGTTCAAGTCCCTCCTTATACACAGTTGCATGTTTGGCAAGTTGCATTGGTGCATTGTTGCATTGCTTGCCACTACATCATGGTTGCATGCTTAGTAAATTGCATGTTGTTTAGCTAGTTGCATTTCATATCCTTGTTGCATGCTTGATATGTTCATGTTTAGCTTGCATGAATAGGTAGCATTGCATTGCATAAAGTTAGCATGCTCACGTTACATTGCATTAGCTGCATTACTTTGCATTGTATATGGCACACATGCATAGCATTTTGCTTGGTTTGGGGTGTCAAACCAAGCATGAGGGTTGAGGAGTGTTCGTACTCAAAGTGACGAAACACGTCTCACTCCTCGGTCGCCGATCCCCTTGATCTCAATATGATAGGGCGTTAGCACTCATTTGTTTTGTTGCATGCATTTACATTGAATTGCAAACTTGGTGTCTTTGGCCATCATGCATCAAGATGCGTGATTGATTTCCCGAGTATCGAGGGCCATACTCCCTTGAGTCTACAGCATGATTGGGAGAGTGGCCATGCATACATTGCTTTGAAAATTCCATACCATGCACTGCCTGTCCCCTACTGCTGTCAAAACAGGGCTCTACAGGAAGAAACGGCCGACCGACCACTTACAGTGCCGACCGGCCATCAGTGTCCAGTCGATGACACAAGCTTTGGCCGATAATCCCTTTTCCATGGCCGGTGGCCTTTTGTTCTGGCCGGTGGAACTCCAAAACACTCAGGATGAAGTTTAAAGCAGTTCTGGAAACTTTCATAATTTTCAGAGGAGCAAAGCAGTGTAAACAGAGGCAACAGTGGCATGGTACGGGTTTCCGAGCAAGGCGAGTCAAGCATACATCATTCACGCATTCCGAGGCAGGACTGCGGCCACCTTCTTTTTGTAATTAATTTGTTGATTAATTAGAAGTTTTGTAATTAATTAATTAGTTAGTCAGCTAGTTAATTAGTTAAATCTGTATTATTTATTCGGACCCTCCGAGCGAGGGCACAATTGTGTAATAAGCGTGCTTGTATGTACTGCATGTCTTCCAACCCCCACTTCTTTCTCCCTTTTATTTAACCGCTTATGATGGTTAGTATTAGGGCATATTTCAATTAGCATCCTTATGCTATGCATGTGTGCATTCATTCATCCGTCTTGCATGCACTGGGCTCGGCGCATCATACTACCTGCATTGTATTTCAATTCCAAGTTGAATACGTGTTAGTTGTAGCATCATCATATGCCATCTTAGAATAGCCGAGCCTATATTAACTGCATTCTTGCATGTGTTGCATTAGTCATCTTAACATGAACTAAGATAATGCATATGATTACTAATTAGTTTCTGTTTTGGCTCAGAGTACACAGTGAGTGTTTATGCTTTAGCATCTTGCATGTATGTGAGTGTTAACATGAAAGCATGCTTGCCATGAGGCTAACTGCTTAGTTGATAAACTGCCTGAATGCCTGTGGGTGAAGGTTGGATTGTTTGAGTTGGAACAACTCGTTGAAATTCGTGTTTTAGCCTACTTGCGAGTAGCAAATTTCAAACTGTCTTTCAAACGAGCGGATATGCAATGCTTTGTTCCAAATTAGGCGATCTAGTCTATACTTTTGTGTTGTGCGCATCACATAGTAAGATTAGCTAATTAACCGGAATAAGAACGCATATGTTTTCAAAACAAGATATCATGGTTAGTAAAGGCCGATCTTCGGATCGGGCGAGAGGGGGTGCTCATAGCTGACCTTCCCCAATCGTACCCAAGTTCCCGAGCCGAGGCAACTTTGGTGATGACGGACACGTGGCCTTAGGCAAACGAGTCAGGGTTTCCTAAATTCCCCAAAATAAAAATATTTAGGTGGCGACTCTGTATCTGGCAAAGCAGTCCATGTTTGGCACTTCTTTCAAAAAAATCTATTTTCAAAAACGATTTGCCGGATTTGGACTCTTTGATGATTCATCGGTCTTGCATTGCACTCTGCGAGATTAGATACAGGACCGTGACATTGAGTCCTGAACTGTAGTGAGCCCAAATGAACAAAACAGGATTCCCTCACGGGACGTTCGGGGACGTCTACACATACTGCATGTGTGTTATTGATTGCCATGATAGCATGCTTGCCATGAGGCTAACTGCTTAGTTGATATAACTGCCTGAATGCCTGTGAGTGAAGGTTGGATTACTTGAATTGGAACAATTCATCAAATCCCTGTTTTAGCCTACTTGCGAGTAGCGAACTTTAAACCATTTTCAAACAAACAAATGTGCAATGCTTTGTTCCAACTTAGGCGATCTAGTCTATACTTGAATGTTGTGTGCATCACATAGTAATTCTAGGTTTAATAACCGGAATAAGAACACATGTGTTTTCAAAAACAGGATATCATGTCAGTAAAGGCCGATCTTTGATCGGGCGAGCGGGGGTGCTCATTGCATGACCTTCCCCTCTCGTACCCAAGTTCCCGAGCCTAGACAACTTTGGTGATGACGGACACGTGGCCTTAGGCACGAGTCAGGGTTTCCTAAATTCCCCCAATAAAATATTTAGGTGGTGACTCTGTATCTGACAAAGTAGTCCATGTTTGGCACTTCTTTACAAAAATCAGTTTTCCAAAACGATTTGCCAGATTTGGACTCTTTGGTGATTTATCGGTCTTGCATTGCACTTTGCGAGATCAGATTCAGAACCGTGACATTGAGTCCGAACTGTAGTAAGCCCAAATGAACAAAACGGGATTTCGCGCCGATTTTTCGCGCGCGGAGCCCGGGACATTCAGGCACGTCCACAGTCCTACCTTTGTTTACGTTCACTGAGCTCCATGAGATGGGTGTTCAGATTGAAGACACTATGAAATAGGGCTTGATTACTGATGAAAAAGAGTAGGCCAAGAGGCTTTTCATGCGCAGTTCCAATGCAACCACCAATGGTAGCACAACTGCACGGCCGTCGGATGTGAGTGTTGTCACCACCACAACCAAGACCGCCAATCTCTTTGCCAGCACAACCCCACAAACTTCAAACAACCAGGCCCGATCCCAAAGGACCTTTACCCCACTCTACATGCCTTTATCCTAAGCCATGAAGGTGTTGATCAGAGCCTCGCCCACTACCTGATCCTCTCCCACCGAAACACAACCTAGCCAAGTATTGTGTGTTTCATCAGCAGCACGATCACGACACCGATCAATGCTTCAAGCTGCGTCATGAGATTCAAGACCTCATTGACAACAAGGTGATTGCACCACCCCAAAAGCCAAATGTAACTACCAACCCTCTCCTGGCCCACAATCAAGTTACTCCACCTCACAACCTAAACCTAATCCATACACTGGCTCTCCCCTACGACCCCAGCGTATATATTACCCCTTCCCACCTACCCAGGCCAACGGTGTTCATTCTTGAAAGCACAGATTTGTGCATGATGGATACGTCCACACTTCAACCTGAACCCGTGGTGGTAACAGTGGCAGAAGAAGGGAAGTTGGCTTTAGAGGAGAGTATGAGTCTGTTACCTGAATGCTCTGAGGACTTGTCTGAGGGGGTGTACAATTCGTGCTGCTACATTGTGCCAGTTGATCAGGCCAAGCCGGAAGTGGTATTGCCAGCTGTAGTGGAAGTCACTATGGTTAGGGAGGACAGCCCGAGCCAAGGTTTGAATGATCTGGCGGAGCTAGACAAGGACCATTAACTTCCCTCTTTTGTCAATCGCTGAGGGTGGAGTCTGATTCCCCCTCAATCCTTTTCTTAGGACAGTCCTGCGTTATTGGAGACTAATTCCCTCCAGCCTAACGTGAACTTCTACAAAATAATCATGGGTATAATAGAATTGAATCGCCGACTAGGATGTTCAAAGGTCCAAAACTCGTGTTTTTGGTACATAAACATGGAAAAACATTATACAACATGAGAACATAGGTAATTTGAGACCAATTGTCCAAAATCATGATCCAATTCCCAAATCAATTTATATTCTTCTTGGTAAATTCAAAACTCATGCAACCAAGCTTCATATCTTCATGGATGATGCATTCATGTGAAATATAAACTCTAATTCCATGTCAAATGGTACAAATGATGTTCAAAATTATGAAGCTTAACAAAATTATACATGCATGTGTAATTTGGCACCAAATTCTTCACATTGAGTTTGTATTCTACATTAATTTACCAATTCTTCTTGAATACATATATTCATGAACTTAAGCTCATGAATTAGATTTCAAACACTCACTTGGAGCCTTAAATCCTTTTAGTTCTAGCTAATCCTTGAGCCTAGCTTCCCAAATCTTCAGTCTTTAAATCAATCCTCTAAGAATTTGGTCTCTCTCCAACCCAAGTGTTGTTCCCTCTCTAAGTGTACAAACTCAGCCAAGAGGTGATAAAAATGAGCTCAAAGATGTGAGTTAAGCGCCTAATTAGCACATATATAGGCATCTCTAATCATATTGGCTAATTAAGGCTTAGGCCTAAGCAAATGAACATAATTAAATCAAATTAATCTAATTATTTTGATTCGAATCAATTTTTAATTAAATTTTACCGTAAACTCTAAAAATTATGCTAATCACATTGGCACAATTAATAACGCTTTCTGTCGCCTCTACGACCTTCAATTTAAATTTTATAATAGAAAATCAAACAAATCTTCCTACGGTGAACATATCAAAATTCAAAAACACATATAATCATATAATTTGCACTCAAAATCATATCAAGCATATAATGATAAGCTTAATTAAGATTAATTAGCATAACACATCACATATATTTTGTGTGATAACTAAATTATCTTAATCTTAAATTATGTCTTAATAGCGACAAGTCCAGATGTTAAGCCATCTGGGTAGATGTTAACAATAATTAACCCACAAAATTTCACAATAAAATTTGATATGCATAAAAATTATGAATTATAAAAATTGTTGAGAATAATAGTATTACAATCACGTAATAATATAAATAACTTGTATCAAACTAAACAAAACATTAAAAGAGAGAAATTATGTAAACTCTTAAAAGTTATCATAAATTTTCTTGGACTTTTAAATCAGTGGTGTATATTATTATTGTGGGATGAAATTATGAATAAATATTAACTTTTAATTATAATTTATAAGTAGTTTTAAAAAAAAAAATTAATCTAAGTTTGTTGCCTTACTCATAAAAAGAATTTCTCAAACAAATCATTAATTGATTATGTTAGCAATTCTCTATCTTTGATTTCCTCTATCAATGACACATGCATATCATATCAAAATATAAATCCTTCTCCATAGTTTGAATAATACTTGCATAGTTTCTATATCATTTTAAAAAAATTAATCAGGATAAAAATTTCGTATGATTATAAAAATTATATAAGAAAATAGTTTTAATCCATTTTATTTATAAAAAAAATGATGAAAAATTATTTGATTTGTACTTGAAGAAATATAGCAAATGATAGCTTTAATCATTATGTACCAAAAAAAAAAAAAATCATATAGGTTACTCAACGAAAAAATGGTCAAATACAAATAAAGTCATGGATATTGAATTAAATCATATAGGCTCTAAATTGATACTATAATCTAGCAAATCAACTAATAATAACATAGAGATATTGACAAATATGTAGTACTTTCCTATCATCTTTGTATTATATTCATTAATTTCATATATCATATGAAAGTTTTACTTGTCTCGATCCTTCAATAAAATAAGGACCAAGAAAACAAGTTTGATAAGAAATTGATTCTAAACTTTATTATTGAAAAAACAAAAATTTCAAAGAGAGAATTTAGAGATGGGATTGAAGAAATATTATAACGAATGATAGCCTTATAAAAAAAATATATGTAAAAAAAGAAAAAGAAAAAAAAAAGCAATGATCTAATGCAAATTATTTTTAATAACTAATAAAAAGAATATCAAATTATTACATTGGATAAATATAGTGACGAAATTTAATTTTGTGAGATTTTTGTATTGCCTTCTCCCATGCAACGTTCATTATTTTCATTATTAATACTCTTCTCATTCAGAGCCAACTAATTTCATTATTAATACTCTTCTCATTTAGAGTCAATAAATTTTTATTTTTTAATTTTTTTATCTTTATCAATTAGTAGATAATAACGAATAATAAAAATTATCAAGAGAATGTTAATAATTTAATAGGAGATAAGAAGTTATAGATAAGGGTATTTCATAAGATAAAAAATTTAAAATAAAAAAAGAAAATATGTGATAGAAGGAGAAAAAAAATATGAGTAAATCAAATAAAGATTTAGATATATATGTTTTTGATAGATATATAGATTAACAAATCATATCTTTATCTAAATTTTATTATTTTAATTGTTTTTAAATCAATTATTTAATCTTTATCTTTATTTGTAGGCCACAAAATTAATCTTTATAAATTATTTATCAATTTTTATATGTTTATTTATCTATAAGTCATGAAATAATTTTTTTTAAATTTTTATCTTTATCTATAGGTCATGAAATAAATTTTCATAAATTATTTATGAATTTTTATATGTTTATCTATAATGAAATTAATTAAAGTACAAAATGAAGGGAAAAAAAAAAGAAGGGAAAATTGGTCTAGGGTCCCTCTCCCACTTTTCGTAATGGAAGAGATCCACGATATTATTTTTTGATGTCTAAGGTCCCTCCCATCTATGACAGAGAAATTCAGCCCCCTTCCTTTTCTCTACTCTCACTCATCACCACGATCAAACACGCACACACACAGAGTTCACTATTCGTGATCGGAAACGCAATCATCATCACTCTGTTTCTGAAATACAGATCGATCATGGAAAGCTGAGATGATCGTCGAAAACCACCATTGTTTCCGGTTAGATGAGAGAGAGATAGAGAAAACAGAGAGGTGTCGGAGCTGTGATACACAACACACACAGACACGGCCAGCAAACAGACAACTCACATACACATCCACTCTCTCACCGCCCCAACGGCACTGTCAACCGCCGCCTCACCACCTTCCTCGACCTCAAATCTCCTCCCTCTGCCACCAAACCCATCCACGGTGTTACCACCTGTGACACCACAATGCATTTGCAGGCTTGTACTTTGGTTTGGGAAGTGAGAGTGATTGGATGGGATGTGTGCTATGGAGCTGAATTTGTGCCTAAATTTGAACTGAATTTTCTCCAGAGAAATTCTCAACCCAGAGAAAATTTCCACTTTCGTTATCTGTTTCTACCAGAACAGATTTAACCATGATAGCCAGCCTGCCTGCCTGCTTACGTCCATGTTAGGCAACTCATCTCATCATGTCAAAAGATTAGGGAATGGTTTTGAGGTGCTTCTGCCTCTACTTCTAGTGGATGAATATTAACAAGGAGCTGGCAGTTTTGGTAAAATTAGAATTTTTTGTTATTTGGCTGTGTATGTATATTAGACTGAGAAGCAAATAATATTCTAGCTGATGATAAATATGCATCAGCTTAATTTCTTCCACTGCTTTGCTTAGCTGCCTTGTCCTCCAGCAAGGTTTGAACTGCAGTTGGGGAAGAAGCTATTGTGACAACAGTAGCAACAATGGTGGAGGATCAAACCCACGGCAGAGAAATTTGAATTTTCTCTGGAGTCCATGAAAGGCTAAGGAAATTTCTCTGGCAGTGTCCATGAAAGGCTAAGGAGGCCAGAGAAATTCAAAATTTCTCTAGACCAATTTTCTCTGTATTGTTGTTGAGGGACCTTAGACATCATGAAAATATTTGATGTCCTTTATAATATAAAATCATAATATCAGGGACCTTAAAAAAAATACCAAAAAAAAAAAATGAGTAATTTCGTTTTTGTTTTCAAAATCAATTATTTAATCTTTATCTTTATTTGTAGGCCACGAAATTAATTTTTATAAGTTATTTATCAACTTTTATATGTTTGTTTATGGGAAGGACTTTTAAATTATCTATAAGTTATGAAATTAATTTTTTTAAATTAATTGTTTAATTTTTATCTTTATCTGTAGACTATATAATTAATTTCCAGTTTTTATATGTTTATCTATATGGAGGAATTTTGAAATTCAAATCTTTATCCATAAGCAATGAAATTAATTTTAATTTTAATTAATGAAACAAATAGAAAATGAAGAAAAATAGAAAACATGAAAGGCAATCAAAGAAGGTTGTCACGTAGAAAGAGAGAGTTTTAAAATTATGAGAATTTATGAATAAATATTTGGAGGCTTTTGACAAAACAACTACATTTGGTTATATATATATATATAGTATTTAGATATAGATAGATAGATAGATAGTAAAACAAGATTTGCTTTGAAATATGCACAACACTATAATATTAAATGGGATAGGAGTATAAGATTCACTTTATATGAGTAAAACAACTTTTTTTTTTTTCTTAATTTCCCGATGTGGGATTATCAAATAAAAACTAGCCAATAGAGATTTTCTTAATTGTTTAAAATTAAGAAAATCAAGAAAATTAGTATGAGATATTAAATCTCTCACAAGGCTCCTCACTAAAGATGAGAGTATAAGATTCACTTTATGAGTTAAACAACTCATTTTTTCATTCTTTTTTCGATGTGGGATTATCAAATAAAAATTAGCTAATGGAGATTTTCTTAATTATTTAAAATTAAGAAAATCAAGAAAAATAGTATGAGATATAGAAACTCTCACAAGGCTCCTCACTAAATGGGATGAGAGTATAAAATTCACTTTATATGGATAAAACAACTCATTTTTTTCTTTCTTTTTCTGATGTGAGATTATCAAATAAAAGCTAACCAATGAAGATTTTCTTAATTGTTTAAAATTAAGAAAATCAAGAAAATTAGTATGAGATATTGAAACTTTCACAAAACTCCTCACTGAGAATTTCATATTCCTTATATAATATATAGATTCAGTCTATTTCATTTGTTTAATATAGTTTCTTATTTTATTTATTTATTTTTTTGATCAACAAAGTTTTAAAAACCAAAAAATTTAAAAGAGTCTATAGTAGGGATCAAATTTTTTTTTTTAAAAAAAAAAAAAAAAAAACTTTAGAGCTCTCAAAATGTTAAATTGGTCTAACTTTTAGAAATGGCTAAATATGGTTGGCCAATACTAGAGGTTATTCCTAAGGGATTGAGTCTTATTTGAAGAGTGGTTCGGTTCGAAAATTGAGATCACTGATATTTTTCTTTTTCCTTTTTTATGTTTATTTTATTTTTTAATTTTTGTTGCTTGAATTTTATAAGATAGACAATGTCATATGAATTTTAAAAAATACATATGTGGTAAATAATAAAATTAAAAAACTAAAATTACAAAATTTATCGAGAGGTAATGCATTTATATTTTATCATAAATATAATTGTTGTATGAGACTAATTAATGTTAAATCATTTTTCTTTTATATTATAAACAAAGTTTTGTTATTGTTTTTGTTTAATTAAAAATATATATATATATATTTATTTATTTTAACCCGTGTATAAAACGGGTGTTACGCTAGTTCTAATAATCTAAATGGCTCATTTTGTTGGTCTCTATATAGATCATGGAAAAATAGATTGCTTTGATTTTATAAAATTTATTTATAAAAAAAATACACAAAAAATATGTTTTTGAAAAGAGTAAGATTTCTCTCTAGTCCACAGTGGATGGTGCTAATATGTTTTAAAAAATTAGTTACAATGCTAATATGGATTGTAAAAGAAAATTAGTTTTTTTTATACTTTCCACCATTTCCATACTAAACAAATTCATAAAAGTAAAATTTTTTACTCTTTCTTTCACTTTGTACCTATTTCATTCTAAACAAACTAAGCTTTATGGAAAAATACATTGCTTTGATTTTATCATATTTATTTATAAAACATATACAGGAAATATGTTTTTGAAAAGAAAACTACTATGAATCTCAAATAATCTACCAAATGTTTTATCAAATCTCTGATATGGGTATGAGACCCACATAAACCCACATGTGTGTGAGTCTCATACCTATGTGTTTGATAAAACATTTGGTAGATTATTTTAGGTCCTTAGTATTACTCTTTTGAAAATGGTAAGGCTTCTCTCCAGTCCACATTGGACGGTGCTGTTGGGACCATGGGGTTTACTACTATGGGTCTCATTTCGATGATTCGAACCGTTCAATGTATTGAACTCGTTGAGTACTTCATTCTTGTAAAAATCACGTTGATATGATATAGATAGGTACTTAATCAAAATATTTTTTGTTAACAATTTATTTTTAAAATCATGTTTATCATGGCAAAAATATAATCTGAATAAGGGGATATCGATATATGATTAATATAATTTTTTATAGAGATGCAAAACTCGACGAGTTCAACATATTAAATAGTTTGTATCATCAAAATGAGACCAGTGGTTGACCCCATATGCCCAACAATACTATCCAATTCACAAAATAGACCGAAGAAAAGCTCTACCTCTTTTGAAAATTATGATATTTAGGGCTGATTTGGCATGTTATAAAAAATTCAAAAAGTTATTAAAAAACAAAAAAGTTATCACTATTCACAAATTAAAAATATAAAAAAAATTAATTTACACAAAAAAAAGTGCAATCCAACTTTACACAGGTGATGGTACTGAAGTGACGGGAAAAATTACACAGGTGCACTGTGATGGTACAATTTACAAATTAGATATATATATATATATATATTCATTAAGTTGGAGGGTACTGTTGGGCGTGAAAGCCCACCACGAGTTTCATTTCGATAACCCGAACCATTCAATGTGTAGAATTCGTCGAGTACTATGCCTGTAAAAAATCATGTTGATCGGATATGGATAGCTATGTAATCAAATCAGATTTTTGTCAGCGTTTATTTTTCACTGTCATTTTTTTTCATACAAAGTTGTTTTGATCAGATAGCTATCGATATCCAGTCAATATGATTTTTTACAGACATAATACTCGACGAATTCTATACATTGAACAGTTCCGATTATCAAAACGGGAGTCGTGGTGGGCCCCCAAGGGCAAAACAACACCGTCTAATCCAATCATGGACTGTAGGCAATCTGCTCCTATACTTGTTTCCTGCCCACCGTCTGGTTTCCTGGACAATCCAAGTCAATAGGCAATTCATTATAGTAGAGGTAAAATGGTAATTTTGCTATTTTATATAATATTTTAATACATATTTTTTCGTAAAAAGTTAAAAAATTATCCTAAATAATTATATTTTTTTTTTACTTTTTAGTTCAAAAAATTAAAAAATACACTTATTTAGGACATGCTAAACAACTCTTTAATTTTTTTAAAAATACAAAAAATGAACAACTAACGAAATTCACAAACAAGTTCAAGTTGGTGTTACGCGCATTTGAAGATTTTTATTTATATATATATATATATTTTTGTCAACACGCGCATTTGAAGATACCCCATACTAGGAAAACTTTTAGGCAAATGACCTTTACATGATTGAAGAGATGCAACCCCACTATCATGAGAAATTTTTGTACGTTTTTTCATCAATTATAAATATATATATATATATATATTTTCAAACATTAATATAAATATAATAAATTTTATTGTTATTCAATCATATAAAGAAAGATATCACATGACATCTACCCTCTTAGCATCTAAAAAATTCTCACTATGAGAAGTGACACCTTGTTCAAAACTTTTTTATTTATACAAAAATAAATCATAAATAAATTGTATTCATTTCTATAACCAAAATTTGTGTTCTTATATTTTTTCTGCTCAAAACGCTCTAACATGACATTCATATTAATCAATCTCGTTTTATATTGGTGGTTAAATTGAAAGAAAATATAATTTATGGTCTAAATTAAAATTAATAACAAACAATTGTCTTCAACATATGCTTTAATTTCAAGGTATATGAAAATAATTGAAAATTTTGCTCATAAATTCCATCCTCAAGAACTATGAACTGATAGGTCTTACTCCTTCCGTCCCAAAATATTAGTCCCTTATTCTATTTTTTATTGTCTCAAAATATTAGTCCCTCTTAAAAAATCAAGTACAAAAATAATATAAATTTTTTATTTTACCTTTCTTTTAAATTAATAAACAATATAAAAAGTACAATTATGACATTGGTATTCCTCAAAAATGTACTATCAAAAGGATAATTTTAGAAAATTAATTTTTTTTCAAAAGTAATCATTGTACTACTAAAAAAAATTAAATTTTCCAAAAAAGATCATCATTTTGGAACGGAAGGAGTATGATTTTTCTTGTAGACTATACGTGTGTACCGTTAGATCCTGTTACTATATTGGCTATTATTAGACTATTGTGTCCTTATTCCGCGTCAACTCTCTCACGTCTTGCGTGTGTTTGTTTTGGAAGGTCAGAGAACTACCGTAATTATTGGCAGTTTCATTATAGGTGCAACATCGTGGGATTCGGTGTAATTGGATTTTTTGTGGTTTTCTAATTTAACACCTAAAAATAAAAAAAATAAAAAAAAATTAGTGTATTTTTTTATTGTAACACTCTAATATAATATTAAAATTTTTTTTAATGTATTCTTTTCAAATATAACACTTTAATGTAACACTTCAAAAAAATATTTTTAGCATACTTTTTCCAAATATAATATTTAAAAAAAAAAATTTAGTATATTTTTCTCTGTAACACTCTAATGTAACATTAGAAGAAAAAATATCTTAGTATATTTTTTTCCAAATGAAATACTCTAATGTGACGGGCATGATGTGACATTGGATATATCTAGAAGGTCTATTAAAAAACTCCATAGTATACTTTTTTAAATGTAACACTCTAACAAACAATAACAATTAAAGAGATTATACAAATGAGTTATTACACATCTAAAAGACTAAATGGATCACACACAAAAAAAAAAAAAAAATGGGACTATATGGATCACAAATCCAAGATATGAATTTTATTGGTCAATCTCCCAAAATAATTTGATAATTTCGTTTTTGAATGAAAAAATAATTTGATAATTTGATAAAGGGAAAATTGCATTTAAGATGGATAGGGGAAAAATAATCTCATTTTGGCAGTGTTGCAAGTCTGTTGTAGGTATAATATGTTGGAACAATCTTCTGTGTAAAAAAAAAAAAAATTTAACTCAAATCAAACAAATAAAAATAAATTACTTATAGAATTTATTTACTGAAATGAATAAGTACAAAAACGATCAAGTCGGGTGTGTGATACTCTGTCCTTAAGACAAATTCGCTTCGCTTCGGTGCTCACGGATAAATGACGTCTATTTCCCAGGATGCAATGATATTTACACAGATTGTAGTAGCACTCTAAACAATCTGTACAGCAAACAAAGCATGTGTTCTGTACTCTCATAATTTTTTTTAAAAATAATATGTAGAATATATATGCAAGAGAGCACAAAGGAAGACAAGAAAAAAGATTTTCGGAATGATCAAAATGCTGGAAGATGGTTTGTATTTATAGGCAAATGGTGTCCGTTCGAACAGATTTGAACAGGTTCAATTTTGAATTGAACAGGTGCAATCCAACTGAACATATATGAAATCAAATTGTACAGGTGCAGCCTGTTTGAATCTGCTGGAAGAGAATTTCGGACTGCAGAAGACACTGTATGGATAGGAAAAATTTGAATTCAAATTTTGAATTAATTTCGTTCAGAAAAAATAAAATTCTCGCAAGAAGTTTTGGAAAAAATTTAAATAAATTTTGTCCAAAAAGTTAATGTTAGGATCAACCCGACTGCAGTGGTGGTGTGCGCGTGTGTGTGGTGATTCAAGCCAAGGCTCACTTTGTTCATAACTCCTTCTTTCTACAAATTTGGAGTGCCCCTTGCGGCCCAATCCAAGTACTGCCACCTAGAACTTATATACACACATAAGTTCTCTTAAATTTTCAATGTGGGACAACCATATAAAGGAAACCCACATTTACCACTGCAACTTCTTTTTCTACGAATCCGAAAACGACGTTAAGTTCCCACTTCCTCATAGATGGTTTTAACGAACCGTTTGCACCGTGTGACTTGCCATGTGATAAGGAACACGTCACCTCTTTAAGCTCATCCCAAAAGACGTTCGGGACCCACTCAAATTTAAGGTCAAAGTTGATCTAAAATAAGTTTATAAAATCATAATTCCAACATAATATAAGTCTTTTCTGTCTTTGATACAAATCTTTTCTATCTGTGAAACTTCAACTAAAAAAAAATTCCACCTATAATATTATTATTTTAAAATTATCCAATTTATTTGTATTTTTTTTTTTCTTTCGGTAAGAGGTGGGTTGTATTAGATTTGACTGAAAAGTGGCAGACCTTTGGGGGTTTTGAAGTTGGAAGAAAAGATAGCAAGAATTTTGATAAACGTGGATGGATTTATGGAGCCATTGGGACCCCAATAGAGCTTGAAAAATGGTTGGAATAGGGAGATGATGATCACTAAATTGGTAGACTGGATGCCTATGTTTTTAAACTAGGGAGATTGGATCCCTATGCCATTGACAATTATTTTAGTGTCCAAATGTGGAGTAGTTACATACTTAGGTCAAGTTTGGTTATCTAAAATAAGTACACATTTTTTATCTTTTTATTTTTTTTTTATCACATCACCTCTCTACTTTTTTGTACACTTTTTCGTAAAAAAACAAAAAATACACTTATTTAAATCATCTCAAATAACCCCTTACTGCCACACCAACTACGTGATTGCGTACTTTTTTAAGTAAAAGCATAATAATCTTGCCTGAAAGGTAAAAATAATAATAATTTAGAGAAAACAATTGAAAGTCACTTGTCTTTAACCTACTTTGTGAATTGAACCATGTTGTTTGGAGTTGTGAAGATTATTATGGATTTTAAATTTAAATCGTTTATTTTTTAAATTATAACATATTGATAATTTATGAAAAAAATAAGTTGATTCGATAATTGTAACCACGTTAATTGTAGCATAATAATCTTGCCTAAAAGATAAAAATAATAAATAAATAAACATGTTATTTGAAAAATAGAGCATCTATATTTTGAGAAAATTAGACTATCTATATTTTAAGAGTATTGCTATTCAGGCCTAAAAATTAGATTTATTTTCTAAACTTAATGATGTGTCATTCTATTAAAATATGTAAATCAAATCTTTCTCTCATTTATTCTCTGATCATCAACTAATCATTTTATTAATATATCACTAAATTTAAAAAATCAACTTATATATTATTTTTCATTTTTTAATAGTTGATGGTGTTTGGCTTGTGCATCTGTCTTGTTTCTTTAATTGTTTATATATATATATATATATATATTCTAATGCCCTTTCTTATAATGATTGTTTGTTGATATTTTTTTGTTAAACCTTTTCATATTAGTTGATTGTCTAATTAATGCAATTCTCTTAATATTTTTAAGAGTACAATATACTGAACTTTTTTAAAATTTAGACAAAATATAACAAATTGTACAATTTTAATATAATTATATTAATTTTCATTTTAATAAGACTAAAGAAACTAGAACTAATACAAATAGTGTGAAGAGTTATAATAAACAAGAAAAAATATAAATTTTAGTATAAAATAGATAATTTTTTTTATTCATATAATTAATAAATTATTAATAAAAATAAGTTAAATATTATATAAATTAAAACTTTAAAAAATTTAATTTACCCTATTTCAAAATAATCTCTTATCCCAAAAAATAAAATAAAATAAAATTTTAAAAAAGCATCTAACAATGTGGTGCGAATGCTTCCAAGTCATAGGCCATGAGTGGTTGTCCATGACTATTTGTCTATCAACAATGATTCATCCCACTAAAAACACCATCACTAATAGTATTAATGCATTAAAAAAGTAAAAAAAAAAAAAAAAAAAAAACTCCAAAATCAAAACATCACATCATTACTGTACTGGCGGGACCCACTGCCACCTAATTAGTGGGGACACTAATTATGCTCCCAAGCATTTTTCATTGTCTATTATTGAACCAGTCATGTACCATTTTGTCTGGATTAATATGATGCTAGAAAATGCGTCAGTCTTAACCCAAAAAGACATCACGTGCTACAAAAATAGCCTAATAGGCTTTGCCATCTCCCAACGGTTAGGTTGAGCTATTTTGAAAAGATGATTATAATTAATTTTTTGATTAAAAATTATTAATAAGTGGTTTATAAATAGTTTTTTTTGTGAGAAAGGAAGTGAATTATAATTCGAAAAGCTGATTATAGCCCACTTCCCAAAAGGAACCATTATGGATCTTGAATTTTTTGGGGGCAAATAAAACAAACAAAAAGAAAGTAAAATTGTTTGTACCTATTTATCTTTTTGAAAAATTACAAACAGTCGAGACTCTTCCGTTTGGCAAGGAGGTTTCAAGCTATTTTAGTCACAAAAGACAAAATAGGTTATTTTAGTCACAATAAACAAAACATCACATCCAACTCATAATCATTACACTCTTCTCTCACAAAAAAAGTCAAAAAAGTCAAAAAGTCATTCCCAAACCAAGTTTTTAGCCCAGACTAAAATAGTCAAAAAAGTTAAAAAATTAAAAAGTCAACCCACTTCCCAAACGGAGCTTACTCTTTAACTTTCTATATATATATATATATATATTTTTTTTTTTTTCATTTAAAACCCTATACATTTCAAGCCATGTTAATGCCAAACTTTTGTCCATCTGGGAGGGACTTCTCGCCAATCTACGTTCAGACGAGATGATATTATCTGTGCATGGTAGGCTCTACTTTGAGTCCATTTCAATTATCCAAACTCTTCAATATATAGGGTTTATTGAATCCGTTATCCTTACAAAAAATTACATTGATCTAAAATCAATAAGTACTTGATCAGATGTAAAGGTATATTTTTAGAACATTGGCATAAATGTGATGCAATCAAGTCACTGTCGGATTAATGTAGAATTTTGCAAAGATTATATACTCGATAAGTCTTACACATTGAATAGTTTGGATAATTGAGATGGATTTGGAATAAGGCTTACCATGTGTGAACAATACCCTCAAGTCCGATTGAGAATTGAAAAGAAGCCTCATCGTTTATTCTATATGCCAAAATGTTATCATTTCATCAATGGTTTTTTGCTATCTACAACAGGAAAATTTCAACAAAAAAAAAAAAAAAAAAAATAGTTGGCACCCTCAAACAAAGGAGAGAGATTAAAATAACAGAGAGGAAATTTTAAGAAATGAGAGAAGTTGGCAATTTACTCACCCAATAAATCTGCAAAGTGAGTTGGGATGAGAGCTTCTTGAATGCGTCTTAGAAACTTGAGATTTAATTTGAAATTGCGAAATAATACTATATACACTAATTAGTATATATATTAGTGTAACAACAGATGATGTCGTATAATTTTAGAGATTTTAGGTATTTGTAATTTGTATAATAAATAGGGTCATTAATAATATCATAACACTAATTGGTACACTAATGTGTACACTAATTGGTGCATGTAGCACCACCAGAAATTGGGTAAAGTCTATTTTTATTTATTTATTTATTTGGTGGTATTTTTTCTTCATTTTTAATGGGTAAACAAATAAAAGAAAAAAATAATTTTGAGAAATGGCTAATTTTTTTCTTATTCTCCTGGCCAAACGTCTAAATTATGTTTGTGTTGCGTGCAAGTGATAACTCTGCCACAATACTTATACTCAATTGATTTACATGTCTATATTTCTCTTATTTCATTGGATAATGTCCTTTTTCTTTTCTTTCCTCTCGACTAATCAAGAACAAAGAAAAACACATCACAATCCCACATTACCTATCTAACAAAATTTCCACACCGACAAAGAGATCACCATCTTGGAGGAATCTAAATGCACTAGGAGGAAAAACAGGAATCAAAATATCATCAAGTGTTGAAAATGATTAGATAAACGAGAAAGGAAAAAAATTAATTTCAATTAAGAAATGTGCCCGGAACAAATGCAAAAACATGCAAAAACAGAACCGTTCTCACTTGCACTCAGTTGATTTACAACTTTTTATTTATATGTCTCATATTATTTTATTTTCTTCTCTTTTTTTTTTTTTTGTTACAGGAAAATCCTTCCTACCCTCCTGCAGGTCCAAGGCAGCGCCCCTTGCAGAGATCACCATGGTGTCCTGTTAGCCGTTCCGAACGAGGAGACTATAATCTGTGAACTTGCCCCGACCTGTCAAGACAAGCTCCGTGTAAGTCAGGACTCGCACAGCGGGGGAGTATTGAACCCACACCAAGTGCTGATTAGACAACTTGAGATCCAACCTCCTAACCAACTATGTTTCGCTCAGGAAATTGGCCAAAGGGAGAGGGGAATTGAACATGTGACCTTAGGGCTTAAACCCCAAGCCTTAACCAGCACTTGGTGTGGGCTCAATGCTCACATTTAAAAATTGAAAATTGCATCACAACCTCACATTTCCTATCCAACAAAATTTCTATTACTTCCAAAGATATCACTATCTATTTTCAAAATGTTTAGACCTTCATATTTAATAATGGAACACTGATAAGCTTGATTTGGAACATTGTTTTTTTTGAAGGATGTGGCAGACTTAATTGTTTGGATTATTGGGATTAACAACCCCTTTTAATATTTGGTTGATTATTCACTGAGATTTGGTCCACATCCATTTATATAATTTTTAAATTTCTTTCTTTTCTGTTCGAATTAATATTTTCATTTCATTTTTTCAATGTTTAATTTCCGGTATTGTCTCTTCGATCTTTCAACAGGGAGAAGAAATGCAAGGCCTGCAGTGACAATGAAAGATTTGGTTAAATGATGTTAATTTACGTTTGATCCTATCTTTGTTCACAAATTCTTTTTATTATTAGATATAACACAATTGGTTATATTGATATTTTCGTTAATGTGCGTCTCATTATTTTTATATTAGTATAAAAATCGAGTGAGAAATTCATTTATATATAACATTATTCTTTCTTTTTACTATGATAAATTATAATAACATCTGCATGCCTTGTTTTGCCGAAGCTTAGCTCGATTTACCATTGCATAGTCCTTCTGTATGGGGTTGATAGGGCAATTTTTATTTTTTTAATTTATATATATTGTTCATTATTATTTTCGGATAGGTGTTTATAGGCTAATTTGGATAGGACAAAATGTGGAATGCATATACAAAAAATGAAATGAGAAAATCGCTACCCTTAATAATTGTGTTCAACAG
This sequence comes from Camellia japonica, assembly GCA_030407325.1. Classification (NCBI taxonomy): domain Eukaryota; kingdom Viridiplantae; phylum Streptophyta; class Magnoliopsida; order Ericales; family Theaceae; genus Camellia; species Camellia japonica. The sequence continues at coordinate 100,126,963 of JAPPVO010000032.1, forward strand.
AACCATTCTTCTTAATTGGTTCATCTAAAATAGTCTACTCCTGTGAAAAAACTAATCAAAACAAGTTATGTAAAAGTGAGTAAACACAATCACACTCTTTAGATAAATATGCATCCGATTTTGCATCGGATTTATAGGAGACGGTTTAAGCAAGTTGCAAAGCATAGTCGAAAACAAAATTACTTATTCAATTTTTATAATTTCTCAGTAACCAAACAATGTTATATATATTATATTATATTATGTGGACAAATATGTTTATTGAGACCAAGGATTAGCAATTTAGCACGATGAATGAAATACTATCTTATCAAGTATGATGTTAAAGTTCAAGTCTCACCATTGCACAACGTAATTTTTTTTTCTTTTTTTGGATGACTTAGGAACTTCTAAGGCCCTACCTATTTATGACCTAACCTTACAAGCTAACTCGGGGAGAATGTTGAGGAACCCACCCCTCACCTCCCAATTTTAGTCAAGGGTTATAAGGAAATTGGTATAGGTTTCGAACCCGATACCTTAGGCCACGCAAGCCATTATACCTTACCAACTCATCTAATACGTCATAACTTATCATTCTTTATTTCCTTCTTCCTAATTGTATATTATTAAAAAAAGAAAGACAAATAAGAGACAAATGTATATATTTTAATTTCTTATCATTTTTACAAAACTAGAAGAAACAACACACAAATCATGAAAGTAGTGGTGCCTCCAAGAACTCAAAGTTGTGGCCATGTACAAGTTACAAATTTAAGAAGGTACAGAGGAATAGAGACTGTAAATTAAAAGAACACAAGGACTTGACACGGTTTCAACATTAGTGGGCGTGGGGGACTATGAATGGGGGCTTTTTTCAAATTAAGTCAAATTAGCAATTTAATTCTTAAACTAGGCCTAGTTTGAATGAAATTTTTAAATTAGGCTAAAACGTGGTTGTGAACCACGCTTTCAATGTTTTTGTGGCTATCGCGCGGAAATTTTGTGAAATCGTAAAAGCGTGCTTTCAAACCACGCTTTAAGGATTTTTATTATTTATTTCTTTATTTATTTTTCTTCATAAAACGTGGTTTCAAGACATGCTTTAGAATTTTTTTTGGAAAAACGTGATTTCGAACCACGCTTTTAACACACTCACTGCACGCACTCATTCTCTTCTCTTCTCTCTCTCTCTGACACACAAACACTCATCTCTCTCTCACACACACACACCAAACCAATATAATTTTTAATATATATAAATTTTATTTTATAAAATTAAGACCAATATTAAATATATATAATAATAATTATAATAGCAAATAATAATCAACTATATGAAATCATGACCAATATTTTTAAATATTTTTTTTTCAATTATTTTTTTCAATTAAATTTTTTTTATTAATTTTTTTTCAATTAATCTTTTATTTCAATTAAATTTTTTTCAAATATTTTTTTTGCAATTAAATTTTTTTTCAAATTTTTTTTTTCAATTAATTTTTTAAAATTAATTTTTTTTCAATTATTTTTTTAATTATTTTTTTTTCAATTATAATATGTGTCATCCCATTGTCATAAATAATAAAAATAAATATAAATATTTTAGGCCTGAACAAATATATTTTTTATTTTATGTTTTTAAAATTTTTTAAACATTTTGTTCAAACCAAACGCGTTTGTAATTTATGTTTTTCTAAAAATAAATAAAAACCAGTTTATAAAATTTTTGTAAACATAAACTAAAACGTAATCGTTACCAAATTACAAACGTAAACATAAACCACTACTTGTTTATTTTTAGAAAAACATAAATTACAAACGCGTTTGGTTTGAACAAAATGTTTAAAAAATTTTAAAAATATAAAATAAAAAATATGTTTGTTCAGGCCTAAAATATTTATATTTATTTTTATTATTTATGATAATGGGATGACACATATTATAATTGAAAAAAATTAATTGAAAAAAATAATGTAAAAAAAATTTATTTGAAAAAAAATTTAATTGAAATAAAAGATTAATTGAAAAGAAAAATTAATACAAAAAAAAATTAATTGAAAAAAATAATTGAAAAAAAAAATTATTTGAAAATATTAGTCTTAATTTCATATAGTTGATTATTATTTGCTATTATAAATTATTATTATTATATATATTTAATATTGGTCTTAACTTTATAAAATAAATTTATATATATTAAAAATTATATTGGTTTGGTGTGCGAGCGCGCTCGCGAGATGAGTGTTTGTGTGTGGTGTGTTGTGAGAGAGAGAGAGAGAGAGAGAGAAGAGAAGAGTGAGTGTGTGGAGTGAGTGTGTAGAAAGCGAGGTTCGAAATCACATTTTCTTAAAAAAATTTCTAAAGCGTGGTTTGAAATCACGTTTTATGAAGAAAATTTTTTTTTCCTTAAAAACGTGGTTTGTAACAACGCTTTCTTAATAAAAAACGTGGTTTGGAAACACGCTTTTATGATTTCACAAAATTTTCGCGCGATAGACACAAAAACGTTGAAAGCGTGGTTCACAACCATATTTTAGCCTATTTTAGAAATTCTATCCAAACTAGACCTAGTTTAGAAATTAAGTTACTAATTTGACTTAATTTGAAAAAAGTCCCCTATGAATGTGGACAACCTTGCTCGGAAGTACTTCAATCAATTATCACTTTAGACACCTGCAACTTTCTTTGAACACATGGATGGATTAAATTTTCATGAGATTTAGGTTTGTTTGTCGTAATTTTAAAAAGTTAAAAATTAAAAATTTATTATCTTATTTAAGTCACATTATTTTATTTAAGTCACATTACCTTTCTATTATATCACTTCAAACTCAACCCATATCCGATTCATATTTCCTAAAAAATAAAAATACACTTATTTAGATCATCTCAAATCACCTCTTAGCCAAACTTTCATGAATTTTGGCTAAACAAAGAAATCCATCGCACAACCATATCTAGCTAAGTGCTCACCTGGAAATCATGATTAATCAATATGTTCTTCGTGCACTGCGTCATCTAACTGCTGTCTTAAAGACCTCACCCAACATAAATTTTTTTTGTTAAAAAAGGGAGTAGTTTTTGGATATGGAAATGCTAGAGATTAAGAAATTCACTACCTAAAAAAAAAAAAAATAAATGTATATAAATGAAAAGCACACACATGTGTATTTTAATTTCCACACTTAAAATGAATTTAAATTGCACATTCTATTTTTTTTTTTTTGAAACTATTTTTCGTTGATTAGTTTCTTGATCTCTGACATTGTTGCTGTGGATATCATACTAAAAAATAATCTCAATCCTTAAATCTAGAGGGATGCACTAATAAATCCCAAATTAATAACTTATACACTGTTTAGTCCTAAAAGTTTTCTTATAGACTGAAAGGTCCTATTACAATGTTTCAAACATCAGATTAATGTTTCGAACATTAGATTTCGAACATCAGATTAATGTTTCGAACATTAGATTGATGTGCAAATGGGACTAAATGGAGCATAAGAAAACTTATAGGACTAAATGGTTTAACTTTTCAGAAATTAGGACTTATGGGTAAATTTTTCTTAAATCTAAAGATGGGAAAAATCTTGTCATTCATTGTTAATGAGTAAAAAAAAAAAAAAAAAAAAGAATAAAAAAGGATAAGTTTTCCTCCAGTCTAGAGGTGTTGTCTAAGCCTATGTGGCCTCTAGGTCCCATTACGATGATTTAAATCATTTATTTTTAAGATTAAGTATATCATTTATGAAAAAAATTAAATTAATTCAATAATCGTAACATTTTTATTTTGTCGTGCTTATCGCTAGAAAATAGATAATCTATTTTTAAAAATATACTTGTCATTTAATTTTTGAAAGACAAATATGGTAAAATAAAAAAATTATATTTATCAAATCAACCTAATTTTTTCATGAATGACTTACCTGAAGAGTTCTATAAAATAAACGGTTTATATCATCAAAACAAAACCTATGGTAAACCTCATAGAGCTAGACAACACCATCCAATTTACATCTAGATTGGAGAGAAACTCAACCCTTAAATAAACAAAGTGATTTTCTTAGACAAAAAAAAAAAAAAAAGGCCTTACTTTATCACTAGAATTGGTCTTACTTAGAACACAATAAGGCCTTCCTACTTATCACACAAATATAATCATTTAGGGTCCGTTTGGCAAGTTAGTTTCGGATTATTTTAGTCATAAAAGACAAAATAGGCTATTTTAATCATAACAAACAAAATATCACATTCAACCCATAATTATTACACTCTTTTCTCACAAAAAAAGTCAAAAAAGTTAAAAAATCATTTCCAAACTAAGCTTTTTAGCGCAGACTAAAATAGCCAAAAAAGTTAAAAAGCTAAAAGGCTAACCCACTTTCCAAACGGAGGTTGGCTTACTATTAGAATTGGTCATACTTACAACTGGAACAGACACTACCGGAAAACTGATTCTACATACTATTAAATATAACCATACTCGACAATTTTTTAAGATATGATACCCAAACAAAATTTTGTATCATAATTGTTCCCACCCAACAACAATCTTGAATTTGTTGTTAGTTTCCAACCTGTGATCTGCCTCATATTCTGGACTGATCTGTGACACCACGGTTGGTTCAGTGATCTATGTGTTATCTGTGTCCCCATCCAAAATAAACAGTATTTTCAGTTGCTGAATTTAATTTCCTGTCTCAGCATATATTTATGAAAAGAAATTAAAAGTACAGAAATTGATCATAAATTTGAATACGACCCTTTCATATAGTGGCCTTGTGTGGAAAGGTGGGCTATTTTAGTAGATTATTTTAATTTTTGATTATTTTAATAAGTTAAAATATTTATGTTTAGGAATATGATTGAATTTTTGTATAGTTAGATGTGATGTTTGTGAAAGAAAAAGTAAAATGATTGTGAGTTTAATATGACAATTTGTCTTATTTATTATTTTAGTCTATTTTATATTTTTTTAAATTTTAATCCCAAAACCAAAAAAAAAAAAAAAAATTGCCAAATAAGGCCAATGTAAAATACTTGAAGTGATCTCCTCATGTACGAAGGGATGGGTTCAATTTTACGATCAATTTCTATACAAGTGAAAGAAGGGTCTATTTATGACGCTTACGTAATGATTGATCCATATGTCGTCATAAGGCTGACAATAGCCATAGCCTTATCTACAATTCCCATATATGACACTACAATTTCAAGACGAAACGAATGCAAAACAGCATGATGTTGAATTCATCAAACTATAGTACCATATGGGTAGTTGGGTTTTCTATTCAGTATGGGCAAAAACATATATGATATGTATATATATTTTTAAATTTCTCACAATGGGATTGAACCATCCAATTTTCTCTAAGAGAATCATTCATTTTGTAGAACTTTTTAAACAGATCATTCATGCCAAAAATGAGATTGATTAGACATTGATAATGAAGGGATAGAATATAAATGGGTGGGATCGAAGCCTTGGGTTAGCCCAATCTATTAAACCTAGGTCCAAGTGGGTCGGGTGAATGTGTGGGTAAGCCAATTAAGCCCAACTCCATGATCAACAGTCCACCCAAGTCCTTAAGCACTTGAGCCTAACTCGCAGTGGAAAGGTCAATCCAATCGTGACGCTGAGCTGGGCCGAGCTGCAGGACTCAATCTTTGGACCGAACTGATAGACCAAACCCATCACCAAAAACCCAAATGGGCCGAGCCTACACAAAGAAATCTAAATGGGCTAGCCCATCTCTATAAGCAGTCTTGTAAAAGGCCGAGCCAGGGCACAACGATACCGAACTGAGGGAACCTCTTAGAGAAACGTGGAAGATGTGAATGCATGCATGTGTAGGTTGCCTACCTTAGCTGGTCCTCTCTCCCTAGAATCGCGAAAACAGTTGATCAAAGGGAATGTGATCTGTTATGAGCATGGTTATAATAAGTGTATGCATCAATTGTTGACCATTCGGTGGTCCCCTACCTAAAGAAATGTTAAAGGGAGCTTGGCAGCACCAAAGCTTGATGAAACCATCTTGTGCAACAAGTAAGGGGCTCTATATAAACTCCATTCACTTCACATTGAAGGTAACTAAGTTGAGCTATACTATACCCACTTGAATACAACTCTCTACACTTAGAGAGCACATTTCATCTTCTCCGATCGCTTACTCTCACACCGGAGGGGTTATCTGGCCAACTCCGGCTGGGCAGCTCTAACGGTGCTCACTGTTGCAGGGTCTCGACTCTTGGATAGTCCAGTCGGGTGGGGAGCTCTGGTCCACAATCATCTAATGCGGTATTCGGTACACACAATTAGGGCGGTGAACGTGGACACTTGATCTCTGGGTTCTGCATCTAATTCCGGTGATGGAAATTGAGGATATTCCATCATCGGCATTGACTCCACAAACAGAGAAGACAAAGGATAAGGGCCTGGCATTGCCAGCAGTTCTGGAGGAGCAGACCGGAAACAACAGTCGGACTCCAGAATCTATAGAGCATCGACAACCCTTTACTGGTGGTTCTTCTCATCAGTTTCTGTTTGAGAAAGACTTTAGAGATTGTATCATTGATTCCATGGGAATGGAGATACAGGAATTAAAAGTGCAGCTCAAAAGGATGATGGGCAACCCGACGGAGAAGAGGACCGACACAGAACCCTCTCGTCTACGCTGGAGGAGCCCATCCCTGGAACCACCAGTGAAGAAGGTCCCCAGAAATGAATCTGGGCAGCAGAGTCAGCCAATCTCGGTGCAAAATGAAGTAGCGAGTAACCACACCCGTGGTTCACGTCGGAGAAGAACTAAGAGGCAAAAAAACAGCCAGCCAGTAGACAGAGTATCCTCCTCAGGATCTCCGTACTTGGTTGGTCGGGAATAGAAAAAATGAGCAACGATGAGAACGTCAGGCTTAACACCTTGATCGTACTATCCATCAGAGAGAGCACCGAGCTTTAGATCGGCTCGTCTCCTCTCCTTTCTCCCTAGATATTGAAGCTATGAGACCCCCCAAGAAGTTCACTCCACTAAATTTCACGTCATATGATGGAAAGTCAGACCCACTAACACATATCAGCCATTATCGGCAGATGATGTCCTTATGGAGCCAAGATGAGGCACTAATGTGCAAAGTCTTTCCATCCAGCCTAGGAGAATCCGGACTCCGATGGTTTGATCGTCTCTTCATTGGATCGATTTACGACTGGAAGTAGCTCTCTGAAGAGTTCTTGGCCAAATTTGTTTCCAACACCAAAATCCCGAAAGAGCCGGACACCTTGTTCAATCTCTAAAAGGAACAAGAATAAACACTGCGTAATTATGCAAGAAGGTACTGGGAAGAGTATAATGATTTGGAGGAAAATGTCTGCAACGAATAGATGGCTGTAATGTCTTTTAAACATAGATTGTGTCCAGAAAGCAAGTTGAGACAATCACTTACCAAACGCCAACCACAGCACTGAAGGACTTACGTACCAAGATTGAGCAGTACACTCACCTCGAAGAGTCCCCATCGAGGTGGCATCGGCTGAACAGACGACTCGGGGAAACAGGAGAAGAGCAGATCGAGGGGAACCCCGAGGAGTCGTGTGAATGAAGTAGACAAGTCTAAATCCCATGAAGCAGTAGTTACAATCTTCAAAGAACCTATCTATCGTATTACGGAGAAAATTAAGAGAGAGCCGTTCTTTACTTGGCCGCCAAAAATGCTAGGAGACCCAGCTTGGCGCAACTAAAATCTTAGATGCACCTATGATCAGGACATGGGGCATACAACTCAGAACTGCCGAGCACTGAAGCAACACTCGGAGGACTTGGTAGCTGCTGGGCACCTCCAAGAATACATCGATCCGGACAAAGTAGTAACCGAACAGGGGAATCCTCCACCAGAACCGAACACAGAGCATCCGCCTCGACAGGTCATAAATATAATCCATGGCGCAGCCAGTCATGAGCGAGAGGAGGTACTTCAAGAGGAAATCGCAAAAGCCATACAAATTCAGCAGGTCATGTCAGTGGGTCCAGCACCGAAAAAGATACGAACAATACCTAAGACCCGCTTGTGTACTGTTTCATTTACTGAGAAGGATTTAGAAGGAATTCAACACCTATATACTGACGCATTGATTATAACTGTGGGAATTTAAAAACGATTTGATGTGAAACGAGTCTTGGTAGGCTTGGGTAGCATAACAGATATATTGTATTATGACTTGTTCAGGAAGCTCAGTCTCTCTGAGCAATATCTCACTCTAGCGACAACACTGTTGATCTGCTTTAATTCGCAGCCTGAATGGCCGCTCGGTAGGATAGTGTTGTCTGTAGTGGCTGGGACAAAGACCCTACAGATAGAATTCCTGGTTATTAACACACCGTCTCCTTACAATGCCAAACTCGACTTGCCCTAAGGGTGCAACTCGGGCTGGTTTGGTTGGGTTGGGAGGTTGTCCAAGCCCAGCGCAAGTTGTGCTAACACCTGTCCAGGCCCGAATTGTAACTCGAGATTGCTTGCCCAAGACCGACGCGAGTTAAACCCGAATTGCTTGAGTTGCCCGAATTACCCAAATTCCCCGAGTTGCCCGAATTATTCGAATTGTAAATGAATTTTAGGTTTATTTTTTTTTTGAAGCTACATTAAATTATTAAAATTTAATACCATCAAAACAAATAATTTATATAATGTAAGAGAGATATCGCTATAGTAGTCTTTACAATTTATAAGTGAAAATAAAAAAAATAAGATTTTATGTTATTGTATATATAATATATATTTAATATGATTTAATAATCTAAATTACTTTAATATCATGCAATAGCTAATAATTTATATGTATATTTAATATTTTTATATATCTATATATGTATCATTTGGGCTTCAGGTTGCTCAGGTTGTTCGACGTCTTTGCCCAAGCTTGTCCAAATTTAATTTGAGTTTCTGAATTTTTGCCTAAGCCCGTACCGAATTTAAAAATATCTTATCCAAGCCCTAAAAAAATTCAAGCTAGGTTCGTGTTGCTTGGGTTGAGCCCGCCAAGTTGCACCCGTAGTCGGCCCTAGATTCATCAAATGGAAGCAGTCCCCTCGACCTACCACTAGCTAATCCGCTTCCCGACGGAACATGGAGTAGAGCAGATCTCAGGGGACCAAGTTACATCGAAGCATTGTTTCATGGCAGCCATGAAGGCTAAACAGCTTTGCAATCGTGTTTAGGTAGTTGAAGTAGTAGAACAACCAATCCTGGAGGACGTTAGAGGAACCCCAGCTGACAAGATAGTAGAGGATCTGAAGAAAGTTTTAGTAAAAGAGGGAGACCCAGAAAAGTACTTTCTTATCGGTACCTCGCTACGCGTTGATGAGAAACTTTAGTTGTTGGATTTGACGAGAGAAAATATGGAGGTATTCGCATGGTCAACATATGATACTCCAAGGCTAAATCCAGAATTTGCTTATCATAAGCTTAACATCAACCCTTTCGCTCGGCCTATTGTACAGAAGGACCAGAGATTTTCGGTTGAGCATACCGAGGCAGTAATTGCGGAGGTTAACAAACTCTTAGCGGCGGGGGCAATTCGAGAACTTTAGTACCCACAGTGGCAGTCCAACACAGTTGTAGTAAAAAAGAAAAACGAAAAGTGGAGAGTCTGCGTCGATTTCACTTGCCTCAACAGAGCTTGTCCAAAAGACAGCTTCCCTCTGCCTCGCACAGACCAACTGGTAGACTCAACAATGGGGTATGAGCGTATGAGCTTTCTGGATGCTTACAGCAGCTATCACCAAATACCGCTGTTCAGCCCAGATCAAGAGAATACGACATTTATTACTCCTAAAGGCACCTACTGTTATAAAATAATGCTGTTCAACCTTAAAAATGCTAGAGCAACCTACCAGCGGATGGTAACTCGAATGTTCAAAGAACAGCTCAGTCGGACTATGGAAGCTTACATAGATGATATGGTAATGAAAAGCAGGTTTGCTACGAACCACCTCACAGATCTAAGAGAAGTTTTTAGCATCCTAAAAACCTATCAACTTTGCCTCAATGCCTCGAAATGCACTTTCGGGGTAGGAGCCAGGAAGTTCTTGGGGTATGTGGTCACTCACAGAGGAATTGAAGCCAATTCGGATCAAATCAAAGTAATACAAGAAATCGAGATATCGTCAAAGGCCAAAGAACTGCAGAAGCTAGCCGGAATGGCAGTGGCCTTAAACCGATTCATCAGCAAATCATCTAAATCGAATGAAGCCTTTTTTTCGGCTACTGAGAAAAAAGGTTGCATTCGAGTGGGGTCTTGAATGTACTGAAGCATTACAAGACCTCAAGAAATACCTTAGTACACCACCTCTCCTTTCCACGCCAGAGCCAGGGGAAGAACTATACCTGTATTTGGTAGTTTTAGACCATGTGGTAAGCGCAGTACTGATTTGTGAAGTTGACAAGGAACAGAGACTAGTGTACTACATCAGCAAAACTCTCATAGACACTGAAACACGGTATTTACCATTGGAAAAGCTGGCTTACGCTCTGCTTATTTCCTTAAGGAAGCTACAACACTACTTCTAGGGTCATACCATCAATGTCCTCACCGAATTCCACCTCAAATCTATCTTCGGCCGAGCTGATTTCTCAGCCCAAACAGCAAAATGGGCGGTTGAGCTCAGTGAGTTTGACATATGGTATCAGCCTAGAACAGTAATCAAGGCCTAGGTGTTGGCGGATTTTGTCACTGAATTCACCCCCACCCAGAGCATCGAACATCAAAACTCCAACTCAGTACAAGTGCCACATACCACCAAACTGGGCAAACAATGTGCTTCGGAAGCATGGAAACTCTTCATTAGTGACATCTGGTGGCTCTATGTTGACGGATCATCCAATAACCGAGGCTCAAGGGTAGGGGTGGTACTCATATCTCCAGAAGGATTCATCTGGGAGCAAGCTCTAAGGCTTGGCTGGAAGGCCTCTAACAACGAGGCAGAATATGAAGCACTACTGGCTAGATTGCACAGTACTGAACACTTCAGTGCAGATCAACTCCTAGTTTTCAGTGATTCTCAGCTAGTTGTCAATCAACTCACTAGGGTCTATGAAGCAAGAGATAAAAGAATGGCTATGTATGCAGACAAGGCAAGAGATTTACTTAAGAAATTCCAATCCATACGAGTAGAATGGATCAATTGGGACAGAAACAGTCACTGATGCTTTGGCCTTCCTTGGCTCATCAGTGGATGCTAAAGATGCTAGAAAAGTTTGGGTTGAGTTTGTGTCAGAACCAAGCATTGCAACTCTAGATTCGGTCCTCTGCACTAACCTGGAACCAAGCTGGATAGATCTAATACTTGTTTTTCTAAGATCTGGCACTCTCTCCAAAGACAAGAATGAGGCAAACAAAGTTTGCTATCGATTAGCTTAGTTTTGGATCTCACTGTCTGGGAAATTATACCGACACTCATACCTTGGCCCTTATCTACTATGTGTGCATTCAAATCTAGTTGAGAATGTTCTCTATGAAATTCATGATGGGATTTGTGGAAGCCACATTAGTGGAAGATCACTGGCGCACTGTGCCCTCACTCATGGGTACTAGTGGCCACAGATGCAGCAAGATGCACAGCAGTACGTTCAGAAGTGTAATAAGTGTCAGAGATTTGCTCCACTAATTCATCAGCCAACCAAAAATCTTACTCCGCTTACTTGTCCATGGCCTTTCGCTCAGTGGGGCTTGGACATCGTTGGACCTTTGGCACGGGGGATTGGGAGCAGATGATTCTTCATCGTTGCAACTGACTACTTCACCAAGTAGGTGGAAGTTGAAGCACTGGCAAGCATCAAAGAAGCAGACACAGTAGTTTGTTATGAGGAATATCGTGGTTCGTTTGACATCCCACAAGTACTGATTGCAGACAATAGAACGCAGTTTGATAGAAAAATCTTTAGGAAATTCTGTGTTGATCTCAAGATCGAATATCAGAATTCCTCTCTAGGCTACCCGTAGAGCAATGGGCAGGCAGAGTTGTCAAACAAGACCATCATTAACGGGGTAAAATAGCGGCTCAAAAGTGCAAAAGGCAAGTGGGTCGAAGAGTTGCCCCATATGTTATGGGCCTACCGAACCACAACACAACGCCCAACGGTGGAAACACCTTACTCCTTGACCTACGGAATGGAAGCTGTTATTCCACTGGAAGGTGGCCTGCGAACCCTTCGATCGGAATTGTTTGAAGATGCAAATAATGAGGAAGCCATAGCATAAGCCTTGGACATGGTAGAAGGTCGAAGAGACATAGAACTGTTCAGACTTGTCGCCTACAAGCAGCAGCTTATCAAAAGTTTTGATAAGAAAGTCTTCCCAATACAATTCACACCTGGAGAGTTAGTTCTGAGGAAAGTCATGGACCACAAAAAAGTGCCTGGCAAAGGGAAGTTAGGACCCAACTGGGAGGGTCCCTACAAGGTTACAGTTGTGGATGGGAAATGAGCTTACTACTTGGAAGATCTCAAGGGCAAAGCCATACCTCGGCCCTAGAATGTGCCAACCTCAAAAAGTATTATCAATAGACTAGACCCCCAAAAATTATCTGTCAAGTGTACAAGCATTTACCTGTGTAGCTTGAATTTTTCGCGCCCCCTTTCGGAAGTTCGAATATAAGTCCTACAGTTCGGACTCTCGCGGTTCTGAATCTAATCTTACAAGTGCAATGCGAAATTGATAATCACCAAAGAGTCCAAATCTGGCAAATCGTTTGGAAAATATATTTTGAATCAAATTGCCAAAAATGGACTGTTTTGCCAGATACAAGGTCGCCACCTAAATATTTTATTCTGGGAAATTTAGGAAACCCATGAGTAGTGCCAAAGGCCACGTGTCCGTCATCACCAAGATTGTCTCGGCTCGGGAACTTAGATATGAGAGGGGAAGGTCATGAATACTTTTGAGCAACCCCGCTCGCCGATTAAAGATCGGCCTCTACTAATCATGATATGATTCTTATCTACATTATATGCTTTTGTTCTGGTTTATTAGGCTAGCATTACTATGTGATGCGCACACATAAGTATAGACTAACTTGCAAGAATTAGAACATTTAATTCATGTTTGTTTTGCAAAATTGTTTCGAACTATGTACTACTTGAAAAAGTGATCGCATATGAACATTACTTAACTATTCCAATTCAAGCAATAAGCCTTCATCCATAGGCGTACAAGCAGTTTATCAATTAAGCATTTAGCCTCATGACAAGCATGCTGGACATGGCAACAATCATACGCCCATGTGATTATGCTAAAGTAAATAAAGGCTCACCTAGTACTCCAAGAGAAAATAAACAAAGGAGTTAGAAAAATGCATGATCCTAACTTATGCAATATGACTAACGCAACGCATGCGATATGCAATCTAAATAGGCTCGACTACTTAACGTGGCATATGCAACATTTAAATACCATGCGGTCTAAGCACGTATTCAAAGAAGTATTGAACTAACAATGCAGTTAGAATGATGAGCCGAGCCTTGGTGCATGCAATACAAATGGATGCAACATGGAAAATGCTAATTAAAAGTGATGTCCCTAAACTAACCATCATAAGCTAGTAAATAAGAGGGAGAAAGATGTGGGTTGGAAAACATACACATTATTACATTGCGCTCTCACGAAGGAGAGCCCGAATGAGCTAAGCTAATTAACTAACTAATTAAAGCTAAGCTAATTAAGGTAATTATTACAAACAAATGATACTAGCTAAACTAATTAACTAATTATTACAATAAAATATGAATTAACTAACTATTCTAGTTAACTAACTAATTACGAAACGAAATCGAATAACTAATTAACTAACTAATTAGTTACAACACATATCAAAAATTAATTAGCTACAACTAATTAATTACAATGGATAGCTAAGCTAAGTATTTAAACTTAAAACAAGCTCGGAATGCAAGGGATGATCATGCACGTGCTCGGTTTCCATCTGAAAAGTTGAACACCAACACTGTTGCCCACTTCCAGAATAGCTCTGCTTGGCCTTAGAAACACGCTGCTCAATTTTTCATCAGTGGCCGGCTGACCAGTGATGAAGGTTGCCGGCCACCAATGATGACCGGTCAGCTATCTGCCGGCCACTTGCCGGCCACTGCTACATAGGTTCATCTTGCTGCAACATAGGACAAACAGAGCATATATAGGGTATTTCAAGGGTTTGTTTGCACAACTCACCCCTCCTTTTCATGAGCAAATCAAAGGAGTAGCAAGTACGGTTCACAAACCATCAATGTATGCAATTTCATTGCATGATGGCTTGTGAAACCAAGATGTGCAAGTTCAATAAATTCAAAACAAGACACAAACCTCCTCCCTTTCATGAATGATCAAGGGAAGTGGTGAACTTGGAACCTTGAATCATTTCATCACTAATGAGTATGAAATGGTTCAAGTTTTCATGTGTTCAATTAACGTCCGATTGAACACAACCAAATTATTATATTGCACCATTTTAATTCCAAGTTTTAGTTACTCCATTTTAGTTATCTTTCCATCCTTTAATTCAATTAAGTCCAAAGGGTGAAATTAAGTCCTCTAAATGGAAAGAAGACTCAAACCAAAAGTTGTTGTAGGCATGAAAGAGACATCATGCCGTTGGTAATGAACCCCCTAAGGGATTAAACCATTGAGCATGACATCTCAATCTCATGCTTTAAACAAACAAATAGTTTGAACCACTTTCAACGCAAAATAAAAAGCCAAGAAAGAAGGGAGGTTGCAGAGATGATTAAGTGCTGAAAATAAGTGAGAAAGGCATAAATAAATGCTATCAACTCAAACAAGATGACGTCTAAGGCCTAGAACACCAAACTCATGAGGATTATTACACTATAGGCATGAAAAGCAAAGCTCAAATACAACCAACAACCCAAAACAGTGCTAAAATAGTCTAAAATAAGTCCTAAAACATGCTGAAATTGAGCTAAAAATAGCTAGATTAACATGCTAAAACATAGCACCAACTAGGCTAGTAAGAAAGACACAAGGAGGGGAGGCTAACCTCTTCGAATTTGGATTTCAAAACATGATTTTAGCCACTGAAAAAGCTCTGAAAATCAGTGTTTAAAAGCTTGGAAAAAGATAGTAAAAGCGTTGGAAACACAAGGGCAAAGGCCTCCAAAACAAGGTATAAAGAAGGGCTATCAACCCCTTAACCTTTAATGGCCTTAAACCCAAGCTTCAGACCAAAAAACACAGAGTTTTGACAGCCCAAAACAACAGAAAAATAGTAGAGAAAGCAAGCAAATAGGCAAAGCCTTATACCTCTTGAAGAGAAGAAGTAATTCAAGCAACAAAACCAAGCAAATAACACCCTCAAGAGCTCAAACCAAGCTCAAAAGTACCTCACCTCAAAGATGGTGAGATTTGGTTAAGGGTGTATAGGCAAAGGTTGAAGATTAGTAGGCAAAAGTGTAAAGATTTGGTAGAGAGAGAGAATTGTAGAAAGAGAGGAAAATTTTTGATCTCAAAATTTTCTAACCTCAAAACATGAGATAGGGGCCTCCTTTATATAGAAAACATGAAATTCCCTCAAGGAGATCCAGTCCTACACGTGGGGATAGATGCATGCATTTATGCAAATAGCTGGCACAACTAGCATAAAATATCTACAGAATATGCTGGTTGCCGGCAAGCCACATCACTGGCTGGTAGCCCAAAAGTGATGGCCGACAACCTCAAAAGGTGGCCGGTAGGCCACCAAAAGCTGCAGGCTTGAAAGACCAAGGCTTGGTAAAAATGAGGCAACAAGGGTGTAGGGTTTGAAAGGCTCAAAGCTGTGGCATTCCGCTGAGGATTTCGAGCACTTCGCGACCAAGTAAACTTATCATCGGGTGTGTATGCAATGGTGTCCAAGTCGTAAGGGTCGTCAAAAATGGGGTGTCTACATTTGTCCCTCTTTGACACAACTCGGAGTCATGAAATGACGTGAGTGAATGTCAAAGCTTGATGACGACCCATTTTGACAAGGCCGTAAGACTTGGATAAACAATCAACACGAAAAGAAATTATTGTGCCCATAGGCTGCCTACATATCTTTTTGCAAGGAATCAAACCAGTGTAGTTCTTGGGGCAAAATACAAATAATATGCACAAAAACTTTGAAAGTTGGACTCACACGCTTCGCGAAGCCGACTATGTTGAAAACTTATGATCATGCAAGATGATGCAATAGGCAATAACAAATGCGATAAGCAAGAAGGAATACAATAAGCAAGATACCAACATACGAATAAGCAACTTCAAGCTTAAAACCAACACGAAAACCACACTCTAACCACGCCAAAACAAGAGACGAGGAAAGAAAACACCGCTCTGGGTCATGTTTTACGCACCCTGAGAAACTGAGAAAACCACTCGGGGTTGTTTTTCACACGTCTCGAGAAACAAGAGAACCCGCTCGGGCCCGCGTTTCACGCGTCCCAAGAAATAAGAAAACCCGTTCGGGGCCCACATTTCATGCATCCCGAGAAACAAGAAAACCTCAGGCTCGCGTTTCATGCGTCTCAAGATGAAACCCGCCCGAGCTACGTTTCACATGTCCTGAGAAACAACCACTCGGGCGCGTGCTTCGCACGTCTTGAGAAACAAGAGAACCCTTGGCCCGTATTTCACGCGTCCCGAGATATAAACGAAAATCACCGGGCTCGTGCTTTGCACGTCCCAAGATAAAACACGCCCAGGGCCGCGAATCACCTGTCCTGAGAAACAACCGCTCGCGCGTGCTTCGCACGTCCTGAGGTAAAACCCGCCTAGGGCAGCGTTTCACGCGTCCTACAAAACAACAGCTTGGGCGCGTGTTTCATACATCCGAGGTAAAACCCACCAAGGGCCACGTTTCACGCGTTCTGAGAAACAACAGCTTGGGCGCGTGTTTCACACGTCTCAGATAAAACTCGCCCAGGGCCGTGTTTCACGCATCCTGAGAAACAACAAAGAGAGGTGGTAATAGATGCCCAAAGCAAACAAGTGCGATAGATGCACAAAAGCAAAAGTGTAGGTTCTCCTACCGAGACAAAATGACCTTATCCGAAACTTTTCCGAATGAACCGTACATACAATATTGTTTGCCTGTGCTGGCAAAAGAAGAAAGTAAAGAACTTAACAAGTACAATACAGTGACAATGCATGTTCTACATGAGATAAACAATCGAGATACAATGTTCTATGCGTGAAACGAGATGCATATTCTATGTGTGAAACAAGTGTGAAAGAAAATTCTATGCGCAACTCATAACTGATGCAAGATGCGCATGCAATATATACGTAAAGTGAAATGCATATTCTAAGAAACAACGTGAAATGCATATTCTATGCAAGGAACAAAAGCGTAACTTGACAAAAAAATGAATTCAGTAGCAACTTCCGATTTACCTCTCGGAAGAGTTACAATATGTTTGAATGGATACACCTTGTTTGACAAGTGACGAACATCGTCCACCAAAACATAGTTTTGAGCTTCCGCAGAGACAATCTGAACCCAACTGTGAACCTTTCCTACATCTCTCAAGGAAACAAAGACACAAAACAGCATCAAGACTCAGAGGAGGCCACTGGCCACCTGCTGGCCACAAGGGGAGGCTGCCAGCCACCTGCGGCTATGGAAGAACCTTGCCGGCCGCGGATGAGCCTTGCGGTCCCTGCCGGCCACGGATGGCAGTGCGAGGGTTTTTCAATCTTTTTGGCTCGGATCTTTAAATATAAGTAAGGCCCTTCATTTTCTCACTACCACACATCTGAAATTGCTCTCTCTCTTTCTCTAGGTGCTTTCCCTTTCTAGATCCGAGCTTTTTACGCGTTTTCCAACACACCACGCGAACTTTATTCGCTAAACCCTCTTAGTTCTCTTCACTTTGAACCGATTGGAATTTTTGATTTCGACACTTTTTTTCTCATTTTCACCCTTCTAGGCTTGTTCCCCTCGAGTTTCTCTCGAGTTCTATGCACTTTTCCCGACTTTGACTTTTTCTTCCATTTTCTCTTTCCTAGGGTTGACTTTTTTCCAAGTTTACCCCATTTCCTCCATTTTTCTTTATCTTCCACCTACTTTTCACCCATTTTCTAGATGGCGGATGGTTCACACATGACGGGGCCCCTCCCACTGGCAGTCCCTTACCACGGAGGTATGAAGCCGCTCTAGCGTAGACCCGCGAGACCTTCACATTCTTCCGCTATTACTTTGACACAGTAGCTGCTCATGAGGTAACCCAAAACATAGTCATTTTTGCTTTACAACTGTTTTGATTCACATTTAGCAACTGATAGCAACTAATAATCTGTACAACCTCTATTTGCAGATTACATAGCAGCCATGGGCTATGATGCCGGCTGGGATTCGGGACCAGTATGCCGGGGCTTGGGGCACTTCTCGTTTCCACATCCTACTTGAGGGCCCAGTCTATCGGGCCTGGTTCCTGAGTGAGCGATTCGTGCACCAAACTGTGGGCTTACCAGATCCAATCATTCCGATGCCTCTTCCAGAGTCCATGAGATCAGCAGACAGCCTATCCGTGGATGCAGTTACGCAGTTCATGGTGGCTTGGATGCTAATTATTTCAAAGCAGAGGGCGACTACATGACCTTTATCCAGACACATCTTATGTGACCCCTGATAAGCGCTCATGGAGGTGAGGATGTGAGAGCTCCTGCTGCGAGAGAGGCGCCTAGAGTGACCAAGGCGACTAGGGCGACCAGGGCCCATGCTAGAGGGGCTTCCTGGGCGAGGCAAAGGACTGGTAGGCCAAAGGTTCTAACCACGGTGGCATGCTGGCAACATACTGGGGATGCTTACCAGGTCCCAATTGAGCCTGCAGTAGCTGGGCACGAGCTTGTCGGGGTTAGAGGCTCGACTCAAGTATGGACCACACTTTACGATTTGCACCCCACATTTCATTTCAGATATGTTTATTGCGAACACTGATCATTCAAATGTATTTGCAGGCATCCATCGAGTACACAGGGAGCGCTCTCGAGTTGATAGCCTTTTTGATGGGGCATGATACAGAGGAGGGAGACGCTGCTTGGCCTCCACGGCATCCTAGTAATCTCTTCAACTTGCATTTCATGCTATCAAATTTCCACTGATGCACTAGTATTTCAACTGTAGACTTTCCAAACTGCACTGATAGGCTACATTGGCACACTGCATTTACACACTATCCTTACGCACTATATCTGACTTTTGCATACATTCATTTTGCATACTATGCATCTGGTACACACACTACATACTATGATTGCATCTGATACACACACTGAAACTGATATGTGACAACTCTCATTTTCAGATCCCAGCTATACTGACTGCTCCAACGGTGGCAGCACTAGCACCGGTAGTACCTCCTCCAACTGTAGGGAGGAGAGGCTAAGACAGGAGTACCCGAGCCTGGAGTCCTCCAGAGCCCATCTTGAGGGACAATGATGTTAAGACCAGTGGCTCGAAGAGGCAGCGAGTCAGCACTCTGAGCCGTCTGAAAGCGGAGATGATAACGCCGGCTCGGGTTTCGAGAGCGAAGGCACGATGTTGAAGAGGGTTCTGGAGTAGAGTGGAGATGATGTTGGCTCTAGTTCCAGCTCAGAGGCAGATTTAGACAACGGAGCCGATGGAGATAGTGCCCTAGAGTCTTCTCCTCCGAAGAAGAGGACGAAGAGGGCCTTCCAGGCATGAGGCGACTGGCGCTATTTTTTTGTATTTATTTTTGCTTAGTTTCTTTTTTTAGTAGCATTAGCACATTGTATAGCTTTAGGAAGTTTTATTTTGCCTTATAACTTGTACTCCTCTTTTGTAAAAAACCATGATTGGAATAAAACCTCGTAGTTTTATGAAAATGTTGTTATTTTTGCATCATGAACACCATATATGCATGAAATGGACATGGAATTGGATTGGCCAAGAGCACTTTATTGAAATAATGTTCTTAATCGGGTAATGAACCGACCAACAACCAAAATGCAAAATACAACTCAATAAACAAAAAAATAACAACTCGATAAACAAAACAAAATAACTCAAATACAACTCAAAAAACTTGCTAAAACCAAAAAGACTCAAAACAAGACCTTAAAACACACAAAGAGCAGAACAAAACACATGTTCCCAGCACTGCTTAGCACAAAGGTGGATAGTAGGGTAGAAAAGAAGGCTACCGGCCTCATAAGGAGCCTGTCGGCCATCTGCCGGCTAGAAGAGGTGGTTGTGGCCTGTCGGCCATCAATGTGTAGAACCTCCAGATTGTTGACAGCTGGCTTCCTCTCATTGCCTTATCTTCTACAAAAGATTGAACTTCGTGAATTCTTCTCTAAAACTTCATTTCAGCTATAATTTCTTCACAAAGGGAGCCATTTTTTGCCGAAAAGTTCTCGGACTGGATTATGACTTTGAGAAAAGGTGAATTTCTAGGGTTTTGGCATAAATGCACTTTTTTTGTTGAGCCGAACTCCACTTTGTTTTCCGTTCCTTCATGTCGCAGCTAGATGCTGGGACCCGATTACACACGTCTTTAGCTTCGGGGGACAAGAAATATGCCCAACAATTGAAGAATTTTAGGCGTTAATGGAATCTCGGTGCGATGAGGAAATCATACCGCAGCCCCGTTTTGGCCATTCCCAAGCTTTGGGACGGATGAGTGGGCTTACTCTGCACGAGGCTAGATTTTTGGCCCACAACAGAGAGCTAGACATTCCAAGTTTGATTCATCGATTTTCCGACGCCGATGACCAAAGCAACCTTCTCTGGCGAGGTTTTCGGCAACATGCCCTTTGCTAGTGTATGTTGGCTCATTTCCTTCTTGCCCCTAGTTTCGGCAGATCTAGCATTTGCTTGATCGAAGTGGCCCAAGGTTTGAAAGAAGGCAAGAGTTGCATTGGTTTGGCGTTGGCTGAGACCTTGATGGGCTTAGACGCCTTTCATCAACGAGAGACTACCAGATCTGCGGGGAGTCCACTACTTCTTCAGATAATGTTTCCCACCCTTTCTCATATGTGTTTCTCACATCGCTTGGCACTCATGTCTGTTTTTCTCTTAAAGCCCTTTTCTCACTTTTCTCTCAACATATATCTCTCTATTCTTTAATCTCTCTTATTTTCCATCCCTCTCCAGGTGGCTTATGGATAAGCTGAAGGTAGTGGACTCTTGCCCTGAATATTCAGCTTGTGGCTATTTTTTTCACCACCGACTAGTGAATTTCCCGAATGAGGGATAGTGCGACTGGATGTGCAATAGGTCTGCTGTTGACATAGCCTGGCATTGCCTCTGGCTTAATCTGATCGAGATGAGTTACAGCATGGCTCGACAGCTTGGAATTCAACTGATTGGCCTTACACACTGTGTGTTCTACTTCCCTTTCCGGTTCAGAAGTTAGTTTGGACATGACCAGACCTGCCAAGAGAAGGAGGTAGAGTATTCGGTTTCATTCCCCATCCGAGGTTCACACTTGGCTAGGTACCTCATTGTTTGAGGACGAGAGAGCTTCTGGCCCCTGCCTCTAGTTTCAGTTGCACCCTTTCTAGCGAGTGTTTGGCTTGGCTCAATGATGAGGCACAAACCGGGTCCACTTTAGCATCAGAAGCTTCCACAAGCACGAATAGGGGACGAAGGAGCACCTGATTCATCTATACCCCTAGTTTATTGCTTTGACCTTTCTTTTCAAGTTGTTTTTGATGTAATAAAAGCAACTTTGATTTGTATTAGAGAGTTGGAGAACTTTAAGTTGAAATCAATGAAATTAAAGTTGTGAGCACTGAAGACTTTCCTTTTGGTCCAAAAATGGTCTAAGTTGTAAAAGGCAAATTTTGAACAAAAATCAACCTTAATCAAAATTTCCAAAACCATTTTCAAAAAGGATCACCACTTGACATGCACGGAATCTATCCTCAAGATGTACAACTCCGAATCCAAAGATTGTAACTTCCCCTTGATTGAACACCACTGCTCAGCATTGTAACTAGCTCTTCTCTCAGAGTAGAGATCACAACCGAACTCTAGGTAAAGAACAAACAAAGATGACCTGATCAAACACATGGACAGGACAGTTGATTTAGAGATGCTTACAGCCAGACTTCAGGATGCAGTTGCCTACGTATCCCGAAGATGGGAATCAGGCCTTACGTAGTTCGATTCAGATTCACTCGAGTATTAACTCTCTCCTTTTGTGCTCTAACTTTTGCCAAGGCCGTCCTTTAGGGTTTTCAACCTTGCGAGCTCAGTTTTTCTTTATTTCTAATTTTTTGTGCTCTAACTTTTACCTAGGTCGCCCTTCCGAGTTTTCGGCCTAGCGAGCCTCTTAGGGATAGTATTTCTTCAATTTGTCCATGTTGATCGGTTGGGAAAATTCTAGGCCATCTAAGTCCATGAGAATAACAGCTCCACCCTACCAGATAGTTTTGATAATATAAGGACCAGTCCAATTGGGTTTGAACTTGCCCCTAGGGTCATGAATGGGAGCTCGGTTGTCTTTCAGCACCATATCTTCTTCTTTGAGATTTCGGGACTTAACCTTCTTGTTAAAAGCCCTAGCAATCCTGTGTTGATAGCCTTAAATATGGTACAATGCTTTTAGCCTTCTCTCGTCGAACAACATTAACTCTGTAAACCTGCTCTGCTGCCAGTTTGCCTCTGCTATCTGACACTCAGTCATAACTCGCAGTGGGGGGACTTCTATTTTGATTGGCAGAAAAGCCTCCATCCCATAGACAAGAGAATAAGGAGTTGCCCCTGTAGATGTTTGGATTGAAGTTCTATAACCCCAGAGTGCGAATGACAATTTATCTGGCCAGTCCCTATAGGTCTCAACCATATTCTGTAGAATATGCTTGATATTCTTGTTGGTGGCCTCAACAGCTCTGTTGGTTTGCAGCCGGTATATAAAGGACTTATGGAAAGCCACATTGTATTTCTCTAACAAGTCGATCACCTCCTTCTTGAAGTGGGAGCCATTATCTAATATAATCTCGTTTAGGACTCCATATCTGTCACAGCCCAAACCCGTCCCTATAGGTTTAGCATCGTCACCGACCAGTAATCCTGGGATTACCAAAGGCCTCTGACCTTAATAACAAAATATAAGGGGCTAGCGGAAGCAAATATAAAATACACATAGTCCATTGAGCTGTGCAGACATACATGGGACGAAAAAGTTTCAAACCTTTTTATATATATATATATACATATCTACACATCACTCTTACGTGATCATATATATATACAGAATAGACAAAAAAGGACTTAACCCTATCTACAAAATAAGCAAAGACTTGTTTAACCAAACAAGAAAACAAAACTTGAACTTTATACACTTAGCCATAACCACTAGACATATCCAGAACCTCCATGAGAGGCACATAGGTTGGCTGACAAAATAGAATCCAGGCAGAAGCTTTGCGCCTGGTCACGCCCCTGATCACCTACATACATAAATGATACAGTGAGTTGGAGCCCAGTGAATAATAACAGAGTAAAGATTTTAACGAATGATGTTCATATCAAATTCAGAAATCAGATTTCAAATCTCTTATCAAATAAGAAGCATAGTCATGTTCGTATTCGTATAAGAAACAGAGTCATATTCATATTCATATTCAAATCATGTGTGGCACTTCCTTTAGCGTAACATATCATGTTGGTCAAGCATATTAAATTCCATAATCGAACCTTCAGTACCGAGTAACATATCTCATACGTGGCCACGGTATTGTTTCCCTCGGGCGAGGGCCTGTGCCACGGTATTATTTCCCCTGGGTGAGGGCCTGGGCCACGGTATTATTTCCCCTGGATAAGGGCCTCTGCTAAGGATACCACAAAAACATTTCAAAGAATTGGATCATCATTCATGTAATCACAAAATAGCCCTTTGCATCATTCAAAAACAATTCATATCATATCATAATGTTTAGAAAGTATTTTATATCGAACATAGCTTTACTAAGTTATTACTCACAGATAATTGCAGAAGCATATCAGGTAGACAATAGCGCGTGACCTACACAAACACATAACATATACACATTGAAACACAATATCAATTCCTTGATCAAACTTGGCTTTTCTTATCTTTTTCTGTCTAAGTAGTCCGAAGTTCTACTATGCTTATTCTTTCTTTTTCAAATGAATCGGGTTCTCATTTCACATATCCTTTGATTACTAAATCATTCTTTTCTGAATAAACCAATTCCATACTTGGCTTCTTAATCAAGACCTACTAAGTTGATGACTTATTCTTTAATCAACTAATTAATGTTGATTGTTAGCTTATTAATCTTTATTTAGCCATAAATCATGTCTAGAATGCTTTGGAAAGAGATGAGAATAAAAATGTGAACTAAATGCAATTTTTCAAAATATGTTGAAAATAGGGTCTTCGCTCGAGTGGTTTGCAAAACTCGGTAAAAATACTGGTTGGCCTTAATGTTTGCTCGAGTGGTGACTTTACCGCTCAAGCGGCCAGCAAATTTTATGTGCTTTCAAAATCAACAAATAATTTCCAAATACATTTCAAAACTTAAACTCCTGCATGAACTAATTTAAACATGTAATTTTATTAATAAAGATAAACCCATGACTAATTTTCCAATTTCTAATACAAAAATCTCTTTGATCATTAAGATTAAAACCAATAATTTTATGAATGTAATAATTCCAACATTTTTTTTTTGTTTTATAAAATATAAATTAAAGCTATAAAGCCCTTTTAAAATATTTACATGTAAGAAATTTAAATAAAAATCAAACTAATTTTTGATTCTCACATATAAATTATAATTTATTTCCATATTGATTAACCTTAACCATGTTCATGAATTAATTCTTTAATTTCTTCAAATTACATGCATGTAACAATAAGATTCAAATTCATATAAGACATTAAAACCAAAACCAAAATAATTAATTTCTAAGTTAATTTCTATAATCATGAACCTAACTCATTTTCTTGCTAATTTATTTTTGTTTACATAAAATTGACTTCAAACTCTTTTCTATCTCCCTTCAAGACATGAAATTAAAATTATAAACTTCTTAAATAACCATTTGCATGTATGGAATTGATATCAAAAGTACTAATCTTATATTCTTATAAATTTTCTTCTTCTTTTTCTCTTCAAAACATGAAATTGATCATCTTAAATTCTTCAAAATCCATGATGCATGTATAAAACACTTATCAAAATCCAACCAATTCTATTTCTTCTTGATTTTCAAAACATGAAATTAAACATGTGAGCCATAATTTTGTTTTTGAAAACATGCAAGATATATACACTCTTATGTTATGCAAGATCTTCAAAACCAAGTTCAAAATGATGAAACATGAGACATGCAACCATGGATGTGAACTTAGTTTACTATTCATCATCTTCTGGACATTTCTTAACAAATTTCATGTAATCAATCCCAATCACTACTTGATTTTAGTTGCTAGATGATTAATCTACAAGAATTTGAGCTTAAACTTTCTTACCAAAAGTCTTAATTTGTTGAAATTCCTTGGGTTCCTTCTTTGCTCCCTTTTTCTTATTCTTCTTAGACTCTTGATTCCAATTTCCAGCACAAGTCTCTCTCTCTCTCTCTCTCTCTCTCTCTCTCTCTCTCTCTTATTTCCTTAGTCTATTGCTCCAGCACAAGAATACAAACATATTGAGCTCACTTCTCTCATTTACATATAACACATATACACTACCAGATTTCTCAGTACACCCACATGGATTTCTCAGCACATCCTCACTTCACATATACCCACAATTTTAGATCCTTCCATAATTCAATTTATGGTTAAGATTAATTTAATTAAATAACACTTATTCTTAATAAGTCTTTATTAACATATAATTAAATTAACCATAACTAATCATAAATCTCTCATAATTTAATTAATCTAATTTGACTTCCATTAGAGCCCAATTAATTATATTTAAATTTACCATTCTGAATCAGATTTTTAATTGAACTCCCAAAGGGCCCCAAATATTAAATTAAACTTATTTTCATCCTTAATTTTGGTTTCTTAAATCATTAAGGCTTCCAATTTCAAATTAAACCTCAAAGTCTTTATCAATAAATTACATATTCAATTGAACACTTCGTAAATAAATTTAATTCATAATAATCTGATTTTTCAATTCTCATAACTTAATTAACTCCATTTCGGACCCAATTAATCAAGCCTCATTTTCACAAATCTGAATCGAATATTTAATTAAACTCCCATATAGTCCGATACTCGAAATTAAAATAATTCAATCCACCAATTATACTCTCTTGTGCCATTTAGGCTTTCAATTTCAAATTTCAAAATAAATCCTCAATAGAATCATATATGAATCAATCTCCATAATTTTCGTAAATCCCAGATTAATTTAGAATAATTGGCAATTAAATTTCAAATCTCCTTAATTAATTAAGTGCTAATCATTACACGTGGTGGGGTCGTTACAATATCGGCAAATGATGTTGTTTCTGATGAACTTAGCCACATGCGCTGCTTTCAACACTGCGTAAGACTGAGCTTCCACCCATTTTGTAAAGTAATCAATTGCCACCAGAATGTATTCATGCTTATTCGACCCTTTCGGTGTGACTACGCTAATGACATCAATTCCCCAGACTGAAAAAGGCCATGGTGAAGTCATGTTGTACAGCTTTGACAGTTGGATATTCATGCGATTAACATGAATTTGGCATTTGTGGCATCGCCTAACAAAACCAATACAATCCTCCTCCATGGTGGACCAGTGGTACTCTTGCCTGAGAATCTTTCGGGCTAACATCACTCCGTTTATGTGCGCTCCGCATACTCCCCCATGGATGGCTTCCATCAGGTACTTTGATTTCTCTTCTTCGACACACAACTTGGGCATTCCCAAATGACCTCTCTTATACAGTTTACCTCTGCACATGATAAATTGAACGGCCATTCACCATATTGCCCTTTTGTCCTTGGCATTTGCTCCATGGTGGATAAGCCCCATTTTCCAAGAAGTTTTAGATATCATAGTACTAGGGGTTTTGATCTTGTGCTTCACCTATTGTGGTGATAGTCTCATAGGCCGATGTATATCTCTGCTCAATGATGATCGGACGCATCCAGACTCCAACAGGGATGTCTATCATGAATGATAGAGTTGATAAAACGTCAGCAAACTTGTTGTTCTCTCTTAGTAGATGCGTAAAAGTCATCTTTTCAAACCTAGGAATCATAACGTCCAGGGTTTGGTGATAAATCTTCATCTTTTTTTCTTTTACCTTCCAGTCTCCATTTGCTTGAGAAACAACTAGGTTCGAGTCCCTGATAACATCCAACCTTTTTGCCCCTCGTTCTAGGGCGGCTTCCAAACCAGCTATACACGCCTCATATTCTGCTTTGTTGTTGGACACCTTGAACCAGAGTTTGAAGGCTAAAGGTATATGGGAGTCGTCGGGTGCTATGAACAACACTCCTATCCCATAACCATATTGATTGGACGCTCTGTCAAAGTACATTGTCCAAGTCTCCTTCTCGACTTGCAGAATGGCTTCATCTAGAAACAAGTATTCTACTGCTTCATCCCCTTCTACTGGGTGATCTTCCAGGAACTCCAATGCAGTTCTCTTCTTGACCAACTTGCGGGTGACATACTTAAGATCAAATTCGGAGAGGAGAAGCAACCAACAGGCTAGCCTACCCGTAAGCGCTGGTTTCTCAAAGAGATATTTGATGGGATCTAATCTCAAAACTAGAACTACAGAGTGAGCTAACAAGTAGTGCCTTAACTTCCTGATAGCCCATACCAAGGCTAGGCAAGCTTTCTCCAACGGAGTATAGCTAGTCTCATAATCCAGCATTTTCTTGCTCAAGTAATAGATGGCTTTCTCCACCCTATCCTCAGATTCTTGAGCAAGCATGCATCCCATTGTGGTGTTTGTTACTGACAGATACAGAATCAAAGGCTTCCCCGGCTTTGGCGGCGACAACACATGCGGATTCTGAAGGTACTACTTAATCTGCTCAAAAGCGATTGACATCGATCATCCCATTGAAATTTCTTTCCTTTCTTCAAGAGACCAAAAAGTGGTTCACAAGTCAAGGTTAATTTGAAAATAAAACCATTTTATGAATTGCACTTTACCCAGAAAGCCTCACACCTCCTTTTCAGTCCTTGGTGATGGCATTTCTATGATGGCCTTGATTTTGGAAGGATCTACCTTGATGCCCTTCTATGTGATCAAAAAGCCTAGCATCTTCCCTACTGTCATGCCAAAAGTACATTTCTGTGGGTTTAACCTCAGTCTGTATTCTCTAATCCATTGAAAGAATTTCTTCAATGCGGTGTAGTGGCCCTCTCTTTCTCTAGACTTAACAATCATGTCGACCACGTGCATCTCGACCTCTTTGTGGATCATATCGTGCAAAATAGTGGTTGCAGCCCTTTGATAGGTAACCCTAGCATTTTTCAGCCCAAACGGCATCACCCTGTAGCAGTAGGTTCCCCATGGCATAGTGAAAGTGATTTTCTCTCTGTCTTCAGGCGCCATCAAAATCTGGTTATACCCGGAAAATCCATCCATGAAAGAGAGCAATGCATGGCCCACGGTGAAGTCTACCAATTCATCAATATGTGATAAGGGAAAATCATCCTTTGGACTAGCCTTATTCAGATCCCTGAAGTCGACACAGACTCTAATTCTGCCATCCTTCTTTGGGACGAGAACAATGTTGGCCAACCACATTGGATACTTAGACACAAGTAAGAACCCTGCCTCAATCTATTTGGTAACTACTTCCTTAATCTTCAAAGCCCAATCCGGACATATCCTTTGCAACTTCTACTTGACGGATTCGGCCTCGGGGTCGAGAGGGATCCGATGCTGTACAATCTCAGGATCGATTCGAAGTATGTCTTTGTAGGATCACGCGAAAACATCTTTGAAATCTTTTAATAAAGTGACTAAGGGCTCGTACTCCTCCAAAGACAACGTGGACCTGATATGAACCAGACGTGGATCCTTCTCAGTAACCACATTAATGGCAATGATTTCATCAGCAAGGGGTTTAGCAAACCTTTCATCCACTCGATTAATCAAGTTTTTCAAAACCAGAGGAATTCATTCCTCATCGTTTTCATTAAAATTTTGAAAATCTTGGTCAATGTAATAAACAAATGGCACAGAGAAATACTCAGAATCAGCAGCGTTCTCATTCACAAGGTCAAGCTCATCCAGCTCTTTGGTTATAACCGACTTAAAAGAAAAAGAAAAAGAGGACCTAGACAAGACCTTGGCATCTGGGTTATCACCTCCAGGAATACGGACTCAGACTAAGACGAACCATAATCTGATTCCGACCCCACAAACTCTGTGGAATTAGATTCTGGCTCATTACCTGACTCTAAACTAGACATGTAGCCTTCCTCCAGCTGCCAATTGAGAGATGGTGCTTCAGATGTATCCAAAATGCTGCTAGAAGGATTCACACCTGGTTGGTCCCCGATCATGGAGATGGTTAGGTTATCCCTCAAGCTCTCTGAGTCAGCCGGAGGATCTGAAAGGAGACATGCCAGTGCTGTCCCTGCTCTGAGCTCGCTATTGTCTGAGTCACTTTCCATGCTCTTTTCAGCTTCAACACTTGGTTCAGCCTTTTTCTTAGCATCACTGTCTTGCAACTGTAGGTTAAAGAAGACTTCGAAACCGGGGACACGCTGCTACGCAGAATTCATCCAGGGCTTGGGAAAGCCGCATAATGGGAAATCTTCTCCCTCCCGAACAAAATGACCATTTAACGTTCCCCGGATTGGCCTGTGATTAAGCTCATAATGTTTCCTAGCCTGCTTGGCTCTGGCTCTGCCTGCTATCTCTTCTCTTTTCCTGACCCAATTCTTTTTGGTGGGCACATATCCCAAACCAAAGGTATGCGGATTATGTGGCACATCGGCCAATGCTGTGACACCTTTTCGGCCACTTCTTCCAAGCCCCATTCCTGGCATATGTTCTAGTTTGTTCATTAAATAGATTGATTGGGCACTGACATACATGCTCTCATCTGCTGCCAAGATGGTTTGTACTGTTTGGGCCTCAGCTGGAGTAAACCCTGAAAGGAAAACATCCTCCTTACCATGAATAATCTCCAACACAAGTGTAATTACCTCTGGCAGAGGATAGATGGATGAATTCCCAAAGACGATCGTCACTCCTTTCCTGTGAGGGTATTTCAGCATTTGGTGGATGGTAGAGGAGACTGCTTTCACCTGGTGTAACCAGGGCTTCCCTAGCAGTAAGTTGAAAGTGGCCAGTACATCTAGAACATGGAACTTGACATCCTGTTGAGCTGGGCCAACCTGAACTCGGATTTGTACTGTGCCCATCACCTCCCTGCTGGTATTATCATATGCCCGAATCACCTGGGTTGTAGGCACAAAATCTGCTGGTTTCAGGCTGATGGCATAAGTTCTGCGGGAAGGACAGACATTGATAGCTGACCCAGTATCGACCAACACCACTGGCACCTATTTTTTTCTGCACTCAACAGATATGTACAGAGCTTTGTTGTGTGCGGAGCCTTCCGGCGGCAGTTTGCAGTTTCTTGTCAATGAAGGTTAGGGTTGGCCCGGCACCACCGGGGAAGACCAATCCCACAAGCTGTTTAGGAGTAGTGTCAATAGACAACTTAGCTTTGTCCATTGCTAATAATACAACCTGTCGATGCACTTGGGAAGCCATGAGCAGCCCCCAGATTGAAATGTCGGCTTGAATTTTCTTCAACTACTGTAGCACTACCTTTTCTTCCAACTGCTTCTCTTTCTATTTTCTAACCTCTCTATCTTTCCCAAAGGCCTCAGTTGGGTCTAAGTGTAGTGGCTTGAAATATCGCCTACTTCTTGTTATGTGGTCTATCTCTTCTGCGTACCACGTGCTATCCAGAAGCAATTCATCCCAGTCCTGATTAGCGTGAGCTAAACGTAGATCGTCATCCCCCCACTATACACCTCCGGCAATCAAAAGACAATTATTGGGCTCCATTTTGATCATTCTCACATCACAAGTATCCCCTGCAGGGTGTTGGGCCATTTCGGCTTTCTGTTTGTCTTGAACCCTCTCTTGTTCAAACTGCTTCAGCGCAGCTTCCTATTCTGTATTTGCAGTACTCACAGTGCCCAATTCCTGAGCTGAATCATTCACGCTAATGTTCTCCAGCAATTTCCCCTTTTCATTGGCCATTCCGGCCAATGCAATAATTCCTAATCCCTTTCCCTCCGATTTTGTTTCATTTCCTTCCTCCCTGTTAGGTTCATCACTCAACCACCCAGAGTTGTCCACTAACCTATCCAAATCAAACCAATCAGTCTGTACATCTCCTCAATCTTGTTCATCAAAGAACTGTAAGTTATCTAAGTCCTTGTCTAGCTCTGCCAGATCATCCAAACCTTGGCTTGGGCTATCCTCCCTAACCACATTGACTTCCACTACAGCTGGCAATACCACTTCTGGCTTGGCTTGATCAACTGGCACAATGTAGTAGCACAGATTGTACACCCCCTCTGACAAGTCCTCAGAGCATTCAGTCAATGGACTCATGCACTCTTCTAAAGCCAGCTTCCCTTCTTGTTCGTCAAAGAACTACAAGTTATCTAAGTCTTTGTGTCAACCCTCTCCATGTCCACCACACTGTCTGCAACAAGGGATGGGTGGACGTCATCTGGGATTAAAAAATGATGA
The DNA here is from genome assembly GCA_030407325.1 of Camellia japonica. Taxonomy (NCBI): domain Eukaryota; kingdom Viridiplantae; phylum Streptophyta; class Magnoliopsida; order Ericales; family Theaceae; genus Camellia; species Camellia japonica. The sequence continues at coordinate 100,158,663 of JAPPVO010000032.1, forward strand.
CAGAAGGCAGCGATTCGCTCCTCTGAGAGGAGGGATTTCAAATGCCTCGCCATGTAAAATGGAATACAAACAAAATGTGTACCAAAAAACAAAACACGTAGGGGACCAGAATGAGAATAGAATGAAAAGAGAAAGTGTAATTTACAGGTCAAAGAAAAAGATGAACAGTGGGGAGCAGAATTGTAGAAGTCTTGAAGGAGGTTGGTGTGAAGGATGCCAAAAACCTATGGAGAAATCAACCGGTTGGTAAGGCCGTTACTTTCTGAGAGCCAAAGATGTTGATCACCACTTGGTGACTATGCTCGCCAGCTCTGGTAAAAGGGTTGATGATGTCATGGTCATCGTCCGAGGTAATTGGGAATTCAGCAAGGGAGAAGATTACCAAGACCCAGTGCCAAGGCAAAAAGGCGAACCAAGTGGCCAACTAGAATTGTTAGCATGTTTTAAATAAACAATTTATTCTGCTCAAATACTGGGTGCTAATCATTGTTTCATGCAGGCAATGACTTAAAAAGAGCATTGACATCGACGAACGAAGCCGTTCTGGAGCAAGTCAAGGCGGCTCTTAATTACAAAGGTCATGCAAACCTTTAAGGACAAAGGCGCGTAACCCATGTTTTGTTGAGATACGACCCAACCTACTTCACTTTCTCGGCCGCAGATAATATTCCTGTGCCAAAAGGTGAACGGCAGCTCACTGCACTTATATTCCTTAGCTACAAAAGTCTAAGGGATATTGGTGTTGAGGGTTCCGACGCTGGCAAACAGGTCGGCGAAGACGTGTAATCAGAGGGACATGTAAAGGACCAGGAACTTGACAGAGAGATTGAATTGGCAGTTGAGCATATAAGCCCTGACCATTACACCGATCACCCCTCTACCTTTGGCCGAGTATATTTATCTACTCCAGAGGATGACATTTTCATCAGTTTGGAGGATCTTCCTGGGGCTGAATCCGAAGCCGAGGAGATAGGCGGAGAATCTCTTGCCCAATTTGGCAAAAAATGAAATGCAAAGAAGATGGTGGCCAGGAGACAAGTCGGCGGGCCTGGAGAGAGCTAAGTAATGCCAACATGTGAGTTTCCTCTAGAAGAAATGGCCCACGAAACGATTGTGGCCGAATTAGTTCCTAAAGAGTGCCAGACAGAAGTCATGGGTACCGATTTGACAGGGCAAAAATGACTTGCCAAGATTGTAATCGATTTGGCAGAGGTACCGATTAATAAACGGTCAAGGATAGAGATGCTGTCCATCGAAGATGATTTGTCTGAGCCATTCGTCATCCAACCATGGATGAAGAGTACGTCGGTTCTAACTAGTGGGTCGGCCATCAAAGATCCCGCCGTGGCTCTAAGTGTGGCTTCGGTGCTCTCTTTGCCAGCAGATAGAGCAACTTTCCATGTCGAACTAGATGTCATCTTGATTGCTTTGGCGACACAATCAGCTATATTGGTAAGTTGTAAAAATAAATAAAATTTCTCATCTGACTCAGACTAACATGTTTTGGCTTCATTGCTTTGTCAAGCAGCGAGAAGGATTATTGAGATCAGCCGTCATCATTATGACGTCATAGGGCGATTCGGCATCCTTGAAGGTCAGCTAGAAGAGGAGAAAAACAAGGCCATAGTTGCAATTGTCGATTTGGCTGTGGCGATGGCAAATGCCGAATCCGAAGCCACAAAGGCGGAAGAAGAGCAAGAAAGGGCCGTTGCTGCACAAGAGAAAGTGCAACATGCAAACCTGCTCCGTAGGGTCTTCGAAGAGAGAGCAAACTTACGAGATGGCTCCATAAAGTCAGCTCAAGAAGAAATCTCAAAATTGAAGGCCAATCTTGAAGCGGAGAAGAAGGCGAGGGAGCTTGCTGAGGCAGATGTGGCCAAAGCTTTTGATGCTGGAGAGCTTAAGGCCAAAGAGTTGTACGCTGATGAAGCCTTGAAGTTCAAGAATCGAGGTTTCAAGCATGGATGGCTCAAAGCTTTGGCAGCCACCAAGGTGTCTCTCGATCGAACCGCTGGAATCGGATCCAGAGGATTTGGACTTTTGATTTATAATAGATATTTTCCTATGTTTTTGTTTATTAGCACTTTATTTTATACTAAGGCCATTTTCATGTATAAAGTGACTAATGTACTCAAGCAGTTTATTAATGAAAATGCCCATTTTGCTTATGAATGTCTGAATTTTGCTTAATTTGCTTACAAATGTCTGAATTTGGCTTATGAATGTGCGAATGATTATGCATTGAAACCGAAATGTGCCATATCACCACACTAACAATAAGAACATGAAAACAAGGAACGGTTGCAGGGCCGAATATATGAATAAATCTACCCTTGCCCTAGTTGACCACTGATCATAACCGTCGAATACATGAACGAAGCATGGTCATGGGGTCAAGTGGGGCATTGATGTAATTTGGCAACATGTTTGAAGAGCTGAATAGATTAATAAATCTGCCCTTACCCCAGTTGACCACTGATCATAACCGCCGAATACATGAACGAAGTATGTTCATAGGGTCAAGTGGGGCATTGATGTAATTCGGCAACATATTTGAAGAGCCGAATAGATTAATAAATTTGTCCTTGCCTTAGTTGACCACTGAGCATAACCGCCGAATACATAAACAAAGCCTGTTCATGGGGTCAAGTGGGGCATTAATGTAATTCAACAACATGTTTGAAGAGTAGAATAGATTGATAAATCTGCCCTTGCCCCAGTTGACCACTTAGCATAACTACCGAATACATAAGGAGACGGCGATGACCGTGGGTGCTTCGTAATTGTTGCATTCGTAATTAATAAGCGGGTAGCCAGGCGTGTGTGGGACCTGTGGCCTCTTTAAATAGACACTACGTAGACCTAACTGAATATGAAAGGGAAAAAAGCACTGTGTCAACTTGAGCAAATTCGTATGTCCAACAGAGTATTCTTCAATAGTAGAGAGGAAGAAAAGACGTTAGCTGAACTGAACACAGAAATGAACCGCGGAGTTGGTGGCAAACCTCTCGAACGGGTAATATGGCATCAAAGGAGCGAGAAAGGCGTCGATCCCCCCATCGTCGAAGCAGATCCCCAAGAAGAGGCGAGGTAGAAAAATCACCATGGAGGAGGATGAAATAACGGGGGAACTCAAGAACTAGGAGTGCACATACCCCAACGCGAAACGAACCGAGCAGGCCACCGCTCCTATTAAGTTTTCGGTGTTTATTGGGAACAAACCAATGACTGAAGCGAACTCAATTATTCGTGATCCGGACGTGGCAGTAGAGTTTACTCAACAAATGTTTCCGCCTGAAGTGCAACAATCAATGATCGGATGGGGTGACTATGAAATTTTTAGAGAGGGCATTCATGGAGCGGTCAAGGGACTCTATAGCTCATATGAGATTGGCATGCACCTTTCAGTCGTGGAAAGAGAAATTGAATAGAAAGACGGGTGTATTCGGAACTTGGAGCGACACGCAGAGAAGGCCAAGAGTGAGCTGAGGAAAGCCAAGGCCGCCGAGACTCAATCAGCGGGTGCAACGAACCCGGGCCGTAATAGACAGAGTAAACCAACGCCTACTAGATCATGCCATAGCTGATTGGAATGCAGCAAGCATGTTCATAAAAGAAGCGATAAGAACACGGGCCCATGAAGAAGGCTTTTTTGACTGTCGAAAAATTGGCATTGAGAATAAAGAAAAGTTGGCAGATGACGTTTGCCGATGCGAGAACCGTGGCTTTAAGCACGGATGGACCAAGGCTTTGCAAGCCGCTAGTATCGACTTGGTGTCGCCATTGTACCAAAGCTACAAGTTTCCCTTCAAAGCTTATGACACCGAAAAGACTGATGATGAAGAAAAAGGTCTTAGTCTGGAGAATGAGAAGGCCTAAATAACAAGAAAAACTTGTATTGTACTTTTTATTCTAGCAGGATCTATGTATTTGTACTTTTTATTCGAAATAAATATACATTCTGCTTGTTTATTTGATATTGTGGTTAGTCTTGTCCAAATTACACCGATTGTGGACCCATGCGACTATTGCTTGTAGCGTATTGATGTCTCTTTACAACAGCTTGTTTATCGACCTTTGTAATTCGATTACTAAAGTTTGCCGACTTCAGAAATTCTAACCTTAAAAAACCTTGCAGCGGGCGCTCCGAATTCAGAGTCTTTGTAATGGCCAAACGTGATCAAGCATGAATGGTGCTTCAAATTCGGAGGATTATTCGGCCAATTGTGCAGAACACAAAGGGCGCTCTAAATTCGGAGTCTTTGTAATGGCCAAACGTGATCAAGCACGAATGGTGCTCCGAATTTAGAGGCTTATTCGGCCAGTCGTGCAGAGCACGAAGGGTGCTTCGAATTTGGAGTCTTTGTAATGTCCAAACGTGATCAAGCACAAATGACGCTTCAAATTCGAAGGCTTATTCGGCCAATCGTGCAGAGCACGAAGGGCGCTTCGAATCCGGAGGCTTATTCGGCCAATCGTGTAGAGCACGAAGGGCGCTCCTAATTTAGAGGCTTATTCGGCCAATCGCGTCGAGCATGAAGGGCGCTTCGAAGTCGGAGTCTTTTATCAAGCGGCCCTTTTAAAGGAGAAGGCAATGAGAAAAGCATACTGTATTGCTAAGTAACTACATAGATGCATACCTGCTTGCATTGCAGCAAAAACAAAAACGAACTAGCACATTGTACAAGCTGGTTTAATAATAAAATTTACGCAAGTGGGTCAAATTCTAGGGTCGTGGTAAACTTCTGCCAGCCATGTCTGAAAGGCGATATGCTCCTGTGCCGGCAATCGAATCAATCTGGTAGGGGTCATCCCAGTTGAAGCCTAGTTTTTCATTTGTCGGGTTTTTAGTAGTAGGAAGCACTTTCTTAAGGACCAATTCTCCAGAGGCATAACGGTGCAGCTGCACATGCTGGTTATATGATTTAGCAAGTTGCTGTTGATATCGCGCCATGTGCACAAGAGCTTGGTCTCGGCGTTCCTCAAGCAAATTCAAATCCAAGGCCAACATCATGTTTGCCTATGTCAAAAGCCTTTGACTTCAAGTGGGCAGGTTGATTTCAAAGGGATGATAGCCTTTGTCCCAAAGCACAAAGCGAACGGCGTTTGTCCAGTGGACCGCCTTGGAGTGGTACGGTGGCCCACAATAACTGGGAAGCTCTTCAACCCACTTGCCTATGGCCTTCTCCAATCGTTTCTTGATTCCTCTATTACTTTATTAGAGGCCTCGGCCTGACCGTTGCTTTGTGGGACACCGGTGAGGAAAAATAGGGCCGAATACCGTATATGCTGCACAGTTCCTGATAGACACCATAATCGAATTGGGTGCCATTATCGAACACAAGTACTCTAGGTATGCCGAATTGGGTTTAATGCTTTTCTACACAAATTGTTTAACATCATAACATTTCGGATATGTGGCCAGTGATTCTGCCTCACCCCATTTCGTGAAATAGTCTGTTGCAACGATCAAGAACCGTTTGTTTTCTCGAGCTCGCGTAGTGGTCCGACGATGTCAAGGCCCCATTGAGCAAATGGCCAAGGACTAGTAACGAAAATTTAATTATTCAGTAGGCAGATGAGTTAATGGGGAGAACTTCTGGCACTGTTCACACTTCTTTACGTAGTTCTCGGTATTGGTACACATGGTCGGCCAATAGTATCCCTATGTTAGAGCTCAGTGGGCCAATGAGCGGCCTCTAGAGTGGACACCGCAACTACCTTTGTGTATTTCAGCCAACAATCCTCAAACTCTGACTGGGTGAACACATTCCAAATACAGCCCTGAGAGAGATTTTTTGTAAAGCTTTCCCAGGAGATCCAGGTAATATCGTAGGGCTTGGTTCTGCAGCTATGGGCTTCTTTCTTGTCTGTTGGCAGCTGTTCTAAGGAAAGAAATATAGCGATGGGATCCATCTAACTCGGTCCTAAATCAATGATGTTGACCTAAACAGGTTCGGGGGAATTGATACTCGGCTCTGGGATGAATCCCCTTCGATGGTTCATTTGATTTCTGAGTTAATGGCATAAGCCAAGCAGACAAGGACATCCGCATGTGTTTTCTGATCTCGGATTATCTGATTCAGCTCGTAGTGACCGAACTTCGTGAGCAAGGAATTTGTCGTTTTCATATAGGCTACCATTCGGTCGTTCTTAGCCGCATATTCCCTCTTCAACTAGTTGATGACTAATTTTGAGTCACAGAAAACCTATAACTGTTTGGTACTTAGGTGAAGCGCGTGACGGAGGTCGGTTAGCAATGCTTTGTATTTGGCCTCGTTATTTGATGCATCGAAACCCAGTTTGACTGCCTGCTCGATTATTACCCCTTCGGGAGTCATGATTACTACGCCTGCTCTGCTACCACGTTGGTTGGATGATCCATCACAATACATCTGCCAAATGTCTCCAACATACATTCTCCAATCTGGTTAAGGTTGAGGGGAGAGTTGGGTCAAACTTGAAGTCGGCGTGACACCCTGTAAACTCGGCTACAAAGTTGGCCAACACCTGCCCCTTGATAGCCGTTCAGGGCAAAAACTGAATGTCATACTGGCCGAGTTCCAAAGCCCATTTAGAGACTTGCCCTGATGCTTTCGTACTATAGAGCGCTGCTCAGAGAGGATAGTCCGTTATTACCCCTATAGAATGAGCCTGAAAATAGTGCATCAACTTTCTGGCAGCCACTACAGGAGCCAGGATGAGCTTTTTCCAGTGGTAGGTATTGTGTTTCAGCGTCGACCATCACCTTGCTTACATAGTAGATTGGTCGCTGCTCCCCGAGTTCCTCCTTTAGTACACGGTATTGACCTCCCGATCGGATACCTCTAGATACAAGATGAGCGGATTGCCTGGCGATGGGGTTGCCAGGAGTGGCACTGAATGAGGATATATTTTCAAGCCGTCTAGCGCGGCTTGGCACTCGAGGATCCACTGAAATGCTTTTGCCCTGCCGAAGTGTGTGAAAAAATGGTTGGCAGCAATCGGAGGAACGACTGATAAACCTATTTAGAGCAGCGGCCATTCCCATCAACTTCTGAACTTCTTTGGCTGACTGAGGTGAGCCCAGTTCTATAATGGCCGTGATTTGCCTTGGGTTGGCCTCTATTCCGCGATGGTTCATAATATAGCCGAGAAACTTGCTAGATCCGATGTCGAATGCACACTTTGAGGCATTCAGTTGCATTTTATACTTTCGGAGAATGCCGAAGGTCACGGATAAGTCGGCTAAATGAGCATGCTTTTCCTTGGACTTCACTACCATATCATCAATGTATACTTCCATTGTGCAGCCGAGCTGTTCTTTAAACATAGTGGTGACCAACCTCTGGTACGTTGCCCCCGCATTCTTCAATCTGAATGGCATGACCTTATAGCAATAGGTTCCTCATGGGGTGAGGAATGCTGTCTTTTCCCGGTCCTCCGAATGCATGGCGATTTGGTGATAACTCCGGTAAGTATCCAAGAAACTCATGCATTGGTGATGAGCAGTTGCGTCCACAAGTTGGTCAATTCGGGAAAGAGGAAAGCAATCCTTGAGGCAGGCCTTGTTCAAGTCCTTGAAGTCCACACAAACATGCCAAGATCCATTTTTCTTCTTGACAACCATGGTATTGGACGGCCACGTGGGATAAGTTACTTCACGAATTGCCCCGGCTTCCAACATCTTGTCGACTTCGTCGACAACGGCCGAAGTATGCTCTGCGGCCGACCGTGGACTTTTCTGAATAATTGGTTTAACCTTTGGATCAACATTTAGACGATGTTGGGCTACGCTCGGATACACCCCCGACATCTCATACGATGTCCAGGCAAATACGTCGATGTTGTCGAGTAAAAAAGAAACCAACTCCTGCCGTTCAGCTGTGTCTAGGAAGGTGTCGATCGAGAAGAACTTGTCAGGTTCCCCTTTGATTCTAATCTGATCAAGGTCTTCGGTTGCCTTATCACTAGGGGTTTTTCCAACATCCTCGAGGACTTCCCGACCCGAAGCTTCAATCGAGTTCATTCCTTTGGCTTCTTTGCCAAAGCAATAAGGTAGCATGCCTTTGTCGATTTTTAAGAATCTCAAATTTGCCCAATGCCATGTTGCATTGGAAAGTGGAGTAACTGATAGTAGGTACTTGGTATAGCTTGCATTGCGTGCAATCAGGTTCTCCCTATGATGAGATTGTATGGTGATGGAAGTTTGACGACCAGAAACTCCACATCGACTGATTTGGTAACTGTATGGATTGATAGTGTGATTTTGCCCAAAAGGTACTCGAGGTTGGCATTGAAGCCAAACAGGGGATATTTGGCCGGTAGCAAGTCCAAATCGGTGAAGTCGAGTTTAATAAATGTTTTGTGATACATTATCTCCGAAGTGCTCCCCTGATCGATCAAAACGCGTTCAATGATGAATCTGTGTACGCACAACTCGATGACAAGGGCATCATTGTGGGGAAGCGTTACCCCCATCAAGATTGGTGTCGTCGAAACTGATTTTGCCCGTTTCATGAGGTCGTTTGGCTAGTGTGAATGGCTTGGATGAGCCAGGTTGTAGCTGGATCGTATGTACCTGAGTTGGTGGCGGTAGACTATATATCATGTGAATCATAACAAGTGGAGGTGAATCTGGGTGTAGAGCTACCGTGTTCGATGGATTGTTCTTATGGACATGTTGTGCTAGTCGGTCGTCTTGCACCAACTCCTCCAAATGGTCCTTCAGTGCATAACAGCTGTCAGTCTCGTGGCCATGGTCCTTATGATATTCACACCACCTATCCCTCCGTCTAATGTGCGGGGTTCAATCATCTTGGATGGCCACTTAAAGAATGGTAGATGTTGGACTTTGGGTAGGATCTTACTAATCGGCTCTGCCAACTCTGTATACTTCTTGTCTGAACATCTGGGGCACCTGCTATCCACTTGATATTGTTCGTTTGAACGGCACGAACATTACTTGCTTGATCAGTGCGAATCCTGCCAGTTGTCTCGTTTTGACCGGTCTCAAGGTTCAGGGCTTCCTGGTGGTACGACACTTATCGGCTAAACCAGACTAGATGGGGTCGACTTCATGACTTTCTGTCTGGCCTTGACGTGAAGGGCATCGTCTTCCACCTTGTAGTACTCCTCAACTTTCTTTATTAGCGCCCAGACTGTTTTGGGAGGTCACCTGGTCAACGAGCTTCTGAGAGGTCTATCGGAGTGTAATCCCATTTTAAAGGCGGTGATGGCCATGGAATCATTGCAGGCATCATCTACCAAGTTGAAACACTCCCAGTAGTGCGCCGAATATTCATGAAGGGTCTCTTCTAATTTAATTTGCATTGCCCAGAGAGAGTCAGCTTGCTTTGGCTGGACTTCGTTGGTGATGAATCTTGCCCTGAATGATTTTTGGAGTTGATAAAAGCTTTTTACTGAGGCCGGCTCCAGTTTATAATACCATCTGACGGTCAATGGTCCTAGGCTGCTCGGAAACATTCGGCAAATGAGTGCTTCATCATCAACATTCAATGTCATCGTTTGTTATAATAATGAATGTGATCCGTAGGGTTTGACTTACCGTCATACAAGGTGAACGTTGGTGCTTTAAACTTTTTAGGCAGTACAGCCCTTGCAATGCGTCGTACGAAAAGATCATGTTTATCCTCTTCATCCGAACCATCATCTCATTTTCCTCGCTTGTGCCGTACATATGGACTTCCTTCCGATGAGCTGGACATGTCAATTCGCTCCTTCTTCCTGGGTTGCTGAGATGACGAGTCGGAAGCACTGCTACTATCATGTTTCCGATGCCGACACCGTCGATCATCCTTCTTCTTCTCTAGTGACCGACCCCGGTCATGACGTGGTGCGATTTGTTGGGATTTGGCTAACTCAAGGGCCAACTCCTTACGTAAACGCTCATTATCAGCCGCAATATCTTCTAGACATTCGTTTCATTTTTCCTAATCTATGATTGTCTGCATGGTGTCCTGCATCGAGGTTAAAGGCAAAGTTTGAGCCACTGGGTCGAAGTTCAGAGCCATTCGCGCGGTGATGTTCTCCGGACCAACCATGGTTCTTGGTGTAACATCATCTCTTGGTGTAACATCGTCAGCAACGAGCGAAGAATCATCTGTTACGTCTACTATGAACGCATTTGAGTTTTCCCACAGACGACGATAATTGTGGTGATGGAGATTGGAAATACCTTTTGGCTCAAGTAGACTTTCTTGATCCTTGAATTGATACTTGAAACGGGGATGAACACTCCAGTCGGGGGTGTCGGAATTTTAGCACTCCGACAGGCAAATTAGTATTTTCTCAGTTTTGCTTCTATCACAAGTTATCATTTTTTTCACACACCTCCTATTTGGCTGATGCTCTTCCTTTTTTATATTGCTCTCCAGCGGCCCACTTTCTATTATGGAACTCGGCCCTTACAGCTAGGCCCTAGTCGTTCCATAAGGATCCATGGCCTATTCGGCCCCAACAAACTAGGTTCTAGTCGGCCACGGCCCTACTTTCACGTCTTCTCGGCAATCTTGAGGGTACAACCCAATATGAGCCGACTTATGTACAACCCCCACATATAATATGATACTTTTGAATTTGTATTTAAAACTCGTAAAATCAAAACATTAATCAATAGATTATTTGAATTTGTATTTAAAACATAAATTAAATTTTCAATTTAAAATCAGCCATAAATTATAATTTTGAATTTGAATTTGTATTATAATTTTTAAATTTAGATTGTGCTAATTTTAAATTTAAATTAATAGATTATTTTTCATATTTATTGGCACTCAATTTTAATTTTGATACAGATTAAATTACTTTTCTTTCGAAAGTCATAAATCAAATAATATTAATTTGAATTTTGAAATAGATTAAATAATTTTCATTTTGAAAGTCATAAATCAATAATCAATAAATATTAAATATTTAGCTAATAGAATATTTTTTAATTAATTTTAAAATCAAAAAATTAAAAATTTTAGCTTGAGACTTTAGAATTATTAGAATATTTCTCACTAAAAATCTTCCTTTCTTTATATATATATAGATATAGATAAGACATGAAGTGGACTCCATAAACACAATTACATTGTGTAATCTATTTGGTTGGATTGCAGGCAAAAAATCATGTC